>JAEIFU010000055.1:0-313157 GCA_018904235.1 Lordiphosa stackelbergi
AGGCGGATGAAAATGTACAAGGATTAGGTTTAACCCGTATTATGCTCCAGATATTCAAGTTTTCCTCAAATTGGGAAGCTAGGTGCAATGGTGTAGCTCAAAGTGGGCATGGAGTACAATATAAAGTTTTAAATAGTAATTCTTTATATGGTGTCAATCCCTGCCGTTAACTTCGACAACTTTCGACCTAGGCGGATGAAAATGGCCATAATGGATTAGGTTTAACCCGTATTATGCTCCAGATATTAAAGTTTTCCTTAAATTGGGAAGCTAGGTGCAATGGTGTAGCTCAAAGTGGGCGTGGAGTACATTATAAAGTTTTAAATACTAATTCTTTATATGGTGTCAATCCCTGCCGTTAACTTCGACAACTTTCGACCTAGGCGGATGAAAATGGCCATAATGGATTAGGTTTAACCCGTATTATGCTCCAGATATTCAAGTTTTCCTTAAATTGGGAAGCTAGGTGCAATGGTGTAGCTCAAAGTGGGCATGGAGTACAATATAAAGTTTTAAATAGTAATTCTTTATATGGTGTCAATCCCTGCCGTTAACTTCGACAACTTTCGACCTAGGCGGATGAAAATGGCCATAATGGATTAGGTTTAACCCGTATTATGCTCCAGATATTCAAGTTTTCCTTAAATTGGGAAGCTAGGTGCAATGGTGTAGCTCAAAGTGGGCATGGAGTACAATATAAAGTTTTAAATACTAATTCTTTATATGGTGTCAATCCCTGCCGTTAACTTCGACAACTTTCGACCTAGGCGGATGAAAATGGCCATAATGGATTAGGTTTAACCCGTATTATGCTCCAGATATTCAAGTTTTCCTTAAATTGGGAAGCTAGGTGCAATGGTGTAGCTCAAAGTGGGCATGGAGTACAATATAAAGTTTTAAATAGTAATTCTTTATATGGTGTCAATCGCTGCGGTTAACTTCGACAACTTTCGACCTAGGCGGATGAAAATGGCCAAATTGGATTATGTTTAGTACAAAAGCAAAAAGCGGTTTTTGGACCATAACTTCAGATTTTGGGGGTGTTAGGAGAAAACCAAGTATGAGGAAATGCTATACGACTCGGTCTCGTGAAAAGTATGTGCAGATTTTTTTTTGTAACACTGTGTTATCATCCGCCTAGGTCGAAAGTTGTCGAAGTTAACGGCAGGGATTGACACCATATAAAGAATTTCTATTTAAAACTTTATATTGTACTCAACGCCGACTTTGAGCTACGCCATTGCACCTAGCTTCCCATTTTAAGGAAAACTTGAATATCTGGAGCATAATACGGGTTAAACCTAATCCATTATGGCCATTTTCCTCCGCCAAGGTCGAAAGTTGTCGAAGTTAACGGCAGGCATTGACACCATATAAAGAATTACAATTTAAAACTTTATATTGTACTCCACGCCCACTTTGAGCTACACCATGGCACCTAGCTTCCCAATTTATGGAAAACTTGAATATCTGGAGCATAATACGGGTTAAACCTAATCCACTATGGCCATTTTCATCCGCCTAGGTCGAAAGTTGTTGAAGTTAACGGCAGGGATTGACACCATATAAAGAATTACTATTTAAAACTTTATATTGTACTCCACGCCCACTTTGAGCTACACCATGGCTCCTAGCTTCCCAATTTAAAGAAAACTTGAATATCTGGAGCATAATACGGGTTAAACTTAATCCATTATGGCCATTTTCATCCGCCTAGGTCGAAAGTTGTCGAAGTTAACGGCAGGGATTGATTGTGCATTGCACATATTATGGCCAAAAAAAAAATGAATAAAAGGGTATCCGATGGTCGACCCTTCGTAAAATAGACAGGTCCATACCCTTTGGCAAGGTAACTTGATTCCTATGTTTTCAAAATGTGGAAATCAAGGCCACCGGTTGGAGCTGACTTATCGCGGGAAAAGTTCCAGAAACAATTCCCACAATTTCTCATAACGTCAGCGAAAATTGCGATGGGGCCACTATGGCTGTCAGGTAACCTGAGACTTGTCGGGAGCGTGAGAATGTCAAGTGCAAATCCGCTGCTGCACCGTGGGCAGCGACCGCGATCCGTTAGGACGAAGAAAACAACTCCCCCTTGTGGAGAGTCAGTCGTTTGCCGGCAATTTCCTTAATCGGTCGCAAGCAGAAGGGAGAAAAACCCACCCATGTCGCGAAGTGTGACATGGCGTAGATTAGCCGTAATATTTAAGAAACGTTTATGTCTGTCTGTAATAATATTTTTTTTTTACTTGGGGGGGGGGGGAGAATCTAAACTTCCTGGGTTCGAAGTTATTTTTTTGTTTTATTTTTTTTTTGTGTACTGGTGGGCGGCGGTAATCCCTATTTTTGCTGGAGTACACAATTTCCTGTTAAGCACAGCTCATGACGACCAACTTAAGAATTTTGCATTGCCATTTTGCCATCGTTGTTGCTTACTTAACGAGCTGTATATATTCGGTAGGCATTGAGTTAACCTTCTAGTGATGAGATAGGGTGTTTTCCTGAAGTTTTATGTGCATTCCTGATCACCTTTGTTCAATAACACTGGTTTGGAGTACAATTCCGTACCTAAGTCAGCTCGAGATACGGCATGATAGCACAGGATGTTCGCAGGAGTCGTGTCGAGGAAACACTTTGCTCTTTCTCAAACCGAAGGGTAAAAAGGTTGTCCTACTGGTGACGGCAAGTAGTTTGCCCAGCAAACCGTTTCACAGTCAGAGTAGGGCAGAATTGGTTACATTCGTGCCACTCTTTAAACCCCATATAAGCAAAGGGACCTCGTCACGTAATCACAGGCAAAGTCCTTTAGTTATCCCAGCAGAGCCTGGTAGCAAAAACTTTTTGTTCGATTTATTTTTTTTTTTATCCATTATCCTACGAAAGGCTAATACCTACGCGTGTGGAGAATAAGCCCGGCTAGCTCAGTCGATAAAGCATGAGACACTCATTCTCAGGGTTATGGGTCGAGGCCACACGTTTGGTTAAAGCTCATCAGACTGATTGAAGAATTTTTTTTGAGTGTTACAGGGCATGTGCTTCCTTTCTCGAATTCGTTCCATGCTTAACGCATCGACGACTTCGATGTGTTATGTATGCACATTTTATGGACAAAAAAAAAAATGAAAAAAAGGGTATCCGATGGTCGAGCCTTCGTAAAATAGACAGGTCCATACCCTTTGGCAAGGTAACTTGATTCCTATGTTTTCAAAATATGAGAATCAAGGCCACCGGTTGGAGCTGACTTATCGCTGGAAAAGTTCCAGAAACATTTCCCACAATTTCTGATAACGTCAGGGAAAATTGCGATGGGGCCACTGTGGCTGTCTCAGGTAACCTGAGACTTGTCGGTAGCGTGAGAATGTCAAGTGCAAATCCGCTGCTGCACCGTGGGCAGTGCCTTTGTCATTCTGCATTTCGTGTATTTCTTACAGAATTTCGCATTCACGTTCCTTCGAAAATCGCTCATGGTGAAGTTCCTGGCCAGCGAGATACTTCACCTCCCGCGCCTTCAGATTATACCTCTTAGCTGCTTTCTCATAAGGTACGGTCCCACAGGCAAATAATTTGCGCAAATATTTTAAAATATTTGCCCATTTTGTTTGCCCGTAGTGGGAACACCAAATAGTTTGCTCACAAATATTTGCCAAGTAGGCTTTGCCTATGTTTGTGCACCAATAATATGATGCAAATATTTGCCTAATGGGAACACGTGGGAACACCCTCGGCAAATTTTGTTTGCGGGTTTGCGAGTTTGCTCTTGCAAGCAAATTGTAAGAGCAAACACGGCAAATATTTAAATATTTTTTTTTGGCTTACGCAATACCAAAATTAAAGATGTAGCTGCAAGGAAAATTTAAATATATCTCAAGACCACGAAATAAAATAAGTTCGTAATTAAAAAATTATTTAATTATATGGTATAAGCTATTTTTTCTATATAAACATAAATAAGAAAAGTATAAATTGCAGCTGGTCTGTAGTAAAGACCTGCACGAGTGATTCCGGCACCGTATGATTACAGATAGTAGTAATCATTTTAACGATGCCACGATACTTGTGTGTAATCATGTACTCGTTTTTACGGCGTCGAGTAGTAGTCGGCATCGTACTATTATAACCGTAGAACTGTAAAAAATAAAATAAAATTTAAAATATTAGCAAGGTTTAATTATGGTGACACAGTTTGGGAGCCAGCAGCCGGCACTCGTCTCACGACTTATTAAATCGCGAAATAGTATCAAAGAGGATAAAAATATTAATAATCAAAAAAAATTTATGCCCAAGCAAATAAAAAATCATGCCAGCATTAATGCATAAGCGCAATTCGCAGCTAAAGGATCTGCATGGGAAAAAAACCGCTACCTGCTTAATAAACTGCTTTTTAAGGGTACAAATGAACACACATAACTACATTACCATGATTTTGACAATACCGAACCGCGATAAATACCATAGATGAACAATGTTAAAGAATATAGTCAAGATCATAAAGAATATTCAAAACCACTTTCCGTGACTGACAAATCATCAAATCGCGGAAAAAGACAAACAAAGTACAAAATCATGTCAGGATTAATGCATGCAATTAATTTTGCAGCTGGAGGATCTGCATGGTAATAACCGCTAAGTGCTTAAGAAACTGATTTCAAAGGCCACGAAACACTGAATGACTGATTATGACAACACTAAACCACGATAAATACTGATAGTGAAGATCTTATTTAACATATATCAATCCAAAAAATCACTCTGTACTTTAGAATACAACTCTCCATTATACTGAAACAGTGTCCAATTGCTTGCCAAGATGCAGCAAAACAACTTCATAGCTCAAACCATTATTAAAAGACAAACAATCCCACAAAGCTCGCTGAAGTCGAGTTCCACTACCTACCAGGAAATATGAATATGCTACAAAATGTTCTAGTAGAAGCAAAGGCCAAAAATGCTCCTACAGAAGGTCACTTCAAAGTATTAAACTGCAGTCTAAAGGATTCAATCGTTGCAAGTAAACCAAAAGGATTCTGGGAATTATTTCCATCTACGCTAAACAAACCATTGTTCAACACGAAAAACTGCAATTTAAAAGCAAAAGATATAAAGTTAATAAATAAAAAAAAATGCGTTCGATACGTGCAACGATTACGATAACGCCACACACATAATTATCCCTTGCCAAAACACTAAACGACACGACCACATTTCCCATCTGTACCTAATTATGACAAAATTTACACCTTCTTTAAACAGGAGAAAATAGACGCATTGCAATCGCAACACAAGGAAGATTGGAGCCTCCTATCGCAACTCATTCGAGAGCTTTAAAGCCATGGCCTAACCCACACACTGCGGCAAGCTTGTTTCTTCTTCGCTTCTTCTTGCTCAAGTACCCATAAATATGCAGCTCCGCAGCATAAAATCATTAGGAAGTTATTTTTTAAATTGTTCATGCCTATGCCTTTTCTGTTGTGTTATTTCGAAAAAAATTATATTGTTTGCTCAAAAAATCAGCCTACTTGATTTATAAATTTAGTAGATTTGGCAAAGAAATGTATAATAAAAGTTGCCCCCCACTGTGTGAACACTAACGCAAATCATTTGCGGAGGGGAAATATTTGCGCAAATTTTTCAAGAGCAAATATTTGCTCATGTGGCCGTCTGTGGCCCAGTGGTTAGTGTGCTGGACTGCTGGGCGGGAGGTGGTGGGTTTGATCCCGCCTCTGAACATCTAATAATAAAAGTTTTTTTCTTTCTTTAGAAACTAGCTTTTACACATACGGTCACCTTCACCAGCTTAGTGGCGCCAGCTGTGAAGTAACTAGCCATGAAAAACCAATTTCTCAAACTTTGCCGTTCGGATCCGGCGTTAAACTGTAGGTCCCTTTCTCTTGTGCGAAAAATTTAAAGCACATACGCCAAGAGATTGAGAGAAGCTTGGCTTGGCCCCGTTGAGGAGCTGTATAGCCAGTTTTACCTTTTTACCTAAATATTTGCTCATGTGGGAACACCAAATTTATTTTACGCAAACATTTATAGTTCAAGGCCAACTTTGTTTGCACAATGTGTTCAAATTTTGTTTGCTGTGGGACCTTAGCTATATGCTTGATGCATGATCTCTTTAATCCTCTCTCTATAGATTAGCTGACGCTTCGAATGAGGAAGCTGCTGAACTTCAGTGTCATTAAAAGCCTTGAGCTTTCGAGCTTGTAGTCTGCGCCATTGGTAAACATGTGCAGTCCAAACAAGGCAAAATACGGGGCCACACCTATGCCGTTGTGGTTGGCTGAACGCAAGGCAGCCTGTCGAGTGTGTTCGTCGCCTACGTTCACCCTAATCGCTGCCAACACCGAGTGATTCACCCTTTCAGATGCATTTGCCTGAGGTGCGTAGTTCCCTGTCCTCATCTGAGTAATCCCGTAATGTTGCAGCATTTCTTCTAACTCCTTGGACGTAAATTGTTCACCGTTGTCGGTGTGCACCGTCTCGGGTACGCCGAACTTAGCTAATATTTCCTTCCGTAAAAATTTTATTACTGCTGCTGAAGTCGCTTGTGGCATTGCTTTTAGTCAGAAAAACTTCGTCAGGTGGAACAGGAGAGGGAACAGAAGTCCAACTTCGATCCGTAAGTCTGGAAATTTCTCCTTTTGCTGATTTACAACTTCAAGTCTTTCCAGATATTCCACACTTTCGAATTCCGTGGTGCCAAAATTAAAGAGGTTCATCTCCTCTACATGGTGTGGTCTGGAAAGCATATCCGCCACCACATTATCCTATCCTTTTCGATGCTCGACGTGGAAGTCAAATGCCTGTAATGCTAATGACCATCGTGTCAATCTGCCGTTTAAATCTTTGAGTGCCATAAGCCACTGTAAAATGGCGTGGTCAGCAATCACCGTGAAAGGCACTAGCTCCACGTAAGGACGAAATCTCTCAATGGCTTACACCGCAGCAAGGCATTCCTTCTCCGTGACACTATAGTTCAATTGTACTCCAAGCAACTTTGCCGAAAAGAACGCTATAGGGCGATCAGATCCCTCGTCGTCGCGCTGGAACAGAACAGCCCCAATACCTACCTGACTGGCATCACATTGGATATAATAAAGACACTTGAAATCTGGGTGAACCAATACCGGAGCGCAGATAAGGGCTTTCTTCAGCTTCAGGAAGGACTGCATTGTTTCTTCGGTGATTTCCAAACTTTTTGTGGATTTTGGTCAATCTGTCAACGGGCTACTCAATTCCGAGAAGTTTTGGATGAATCTTCTATACCATCCCGCAGTGCCAAGAAGGCTACGAAGCTGGCGTATGTTTCTCGGAACTTTAATTTGCAAGATGGCTTCGATCTTTTTAGGATCCGTGCGAAGTGCTCCATCACCAATAACGTATCCTAAGTATCGGAAATACTTAAATCAAAACTTTGACTTCTGCATCCCTATTGTCAAATTGGCTTCCTGCAGACATTCTGCCACCTCTCTCAACAGCTCCAAATGTTCCTCAAAAGTTATGGATATTATCAGGAGATCGTCCAGGTATACAAAAACCCGACTTCCAAGCTTTTGCGGAATAACTCGATTCATTAGTCGACATAGTCGTTGTGCAGAATTACAGAGTCCAAATGGCATTCCTGGAACCGTGAAAACTGTTTAGTCACGACTTTTTTTGTCCAGTTGAACTTGCCAGAAAGCATGTTTTAAGTCAATGCTGCTAATGTAAATCGTTTCGTCCACTCTGCTTATGATCGGGCGTGTTCACCAGCATACACCAATCATCTAACAAAAATCATCAATCAAAAAAAAAGTGTTAGTCTGCTGGTGAACGAGTTTGATTGAATTTTTAGGCAACAAAGTTATCGATATATTTTTGCTGGCGGAAGGTTTGAATTTTTGACAACTAACAGTTTAAAATAATTAAGAACTGACTACTAAATATTTAGGACCGTCGTCACTAGCACCAACTGCTCCTGGAATTCCCCTTGAATTTTCCTTAAGACTTTGTTAGTCATTTAATGTTTGTTGTAAGCCCGGCCCCGGCGAGAATGTGCACATAACATCGAATATCCGATGGCCAAATCCACAAAGTGGCAATGGGCTAAGAGCATAGGTGGGCAAATAAGGACAATTCGTTCCCGTCCCGCCACGATCCCGACCACGGCTGTCCCGTCCCGATCCCGACCAACAAATTTTAATTCAATATCGTCGCGCGTCTCTCGGGTCCCGCTGGAATCCCGGGACGTCATAAAATAATCCATAAATTTGTTCATTCTATATTTTTGTACTGTCCCAACTAGCAGTGGGGCCAAATGATTTGTGTTTCCTTCTACTTAGAGCTGGGCAATGGCAAAAAAGATGAAGTAATGTCATGTTATGTTTTTGGAGTGGCGGCTATTCAATATTCCCTCCTCCTGCGCAACAACCAGTAGAGCCTTCAGAGCCTTGCACGAATTTCCGTGAGCTACTGGCGAAACCACGTCCTCTGCCATTTCATTTAATAAAAACAAAGAGGTTTTCTCATTCATTTTGCATTTACCTTTTCTAAATTGCTTGTTTGTTTACTTCTGACAGCTGTATGCTATCGATAACAAATCATAATCAAGCAATTCTAACAAACTATTTCTTTGTTAGATTCACATCTAACACAATCACGAAAAATAGCAAACATGATTGCGCATAATGCCCGTTCACCAGCACAATCTAACAAAAATAGTCGATTTTTTGTCATCGATTTATGCTGCTGAACACGCTCATTGACTTAATGTTCTGCAGTGGGTAAGCATCTTTGACAGTGACACTGTCAAGTTTCCGGGCGTCTAAGCATAATCGGTTCTTTCCTGGCTTTTGCACGAGCGTGGCTCGGTTAATCCAGGGGCTATCACTCCGCTCTACAACGTCTAACCTCAACATTTCATACAGAAGTGGATAATAAAAGTTCCTGTTTTGCCGGGGACACTGGAAAAAAAACGTTCCTTGATCCTAACAGCACCTTCCACTAATTGTATTGTGTGTTCCTCGACTTTGGTCTGACCCAATCCTTGACGCTCATACGACGGAAAAAAACTTTTTACTTCTTGTAATCGATGTTGTTGGTCTTCACATAGTATGTGTGGTTCTATTGGCTCTCCCTTGGTAATAAACTCTGAATCGATGTGTTCCAATGAATACACCCCAACAATCTCTGGAGCAAGTCGATATTTCCTCCAAAAGTCCACTCCTAGGTATAACTTTTGCTTTAGAGAAGGAAATAGCAGAATCGGGAACAGGTGGGTTACTCCTGTTGTAAATGATGTGAGCCCATTTGATTTAGGTGAAATGAAATGTAATGTTTTTATTTATATATTGGAGAAACGTGTGCTCGCGTCGGAGATTCCTTGACAACTGATACTTATTCGTGAGTCGATATATTAGGGATGTGTACTTGTCAGACTATCGATACATACAAATTTTAATATCAAATTTTATGTTAAACAAATTCAAATGTACAAATTTGTTGGCATTGGCGAAAATTTATATGTTGGGTTATTAGGGATGGGGGTTTTATCGAAATTTTTTGGGACAAGTATTAGGGATAGTCCGATAGATACGCGTATAGGTGTAAGGAAGTATATGGTGGTATTAGCAAGCAGTAACCCAAGAAGGAAGGGAAATTATTATTGAGGGGAAATATTTTAGGAGGGGAAAACGCCACCAGTCCGCAGTTATTCAAAAGAGATACGACTGGGTAGTGATGTCCCACTCACTAGGTTTCTGGGCAAGACCGGGGGGCGAGGAAAGACGTAATTAGGCATTAGACGTCTTACTCGCACCAAGGTAATTAGAACGGCTTGGCCTTGGCCTTGAACTAGAGCAATGAACCCGAAGTTCGAAATTGGGTTACATTGCGGGATTAAGGAAAGGCGGATAAGGTTATAAAGGGGACTCAAAAGCCTTACTCGAGGGCAGTACAAACTGACAGGCGGTACGTGCAGATCAGCAGAGTTAAAATTTTCATTTAAAAAAAAAAACATAAAATAAAATAAAGTTCGTGAAAGGGTATGCAAAGGAATAAAAAAAATGATTTTACGCAACGGCCATTAATATTTGTTCGTCGTCATGAGGCAAGAAAATAAATCTGACAATTTACAAATTTAAACAAATCTCAAGCCCTAGAATTTAAATTCATTGGCAAAAAAAAATTTTCCTTTTCTTCGGCAAAAGACAAAAGAAATGCAATTTGCCTATGCCAGTGTGTGCCACACTACACTCGATCGTAGACTGATTCTCCTCCCACGAAGACAATTGAGCAGGGCCGCGCTCATAAAACAAAAGCACTCCAATTTGAGTGGAATTTTGGGACTGGTCGTTTCGCAGCTTCGAATGCGGTGGCTGAAGGGGAGGTTTTTTTCGATTTGATGACTTCTTTCGCCTTTAGCCTGCAGCCAAAACCAACGCCAATTTAAGCTTAATTCAGCTCAGCGTAGGGCTAGATTTATAATTTGTGCAATAAGGCGCCAAACCCTTTTGCTAGGCCTAGCGCCAAGGAAATGCCTTTCCTTCGGTTCCTCTGTTAAAACTCCCTTTTATTAGCAAAGACCACTCGCGACACTTATATTTTAGCTTTAACAAATCTTAACTTTGGCCAAGGATGAAAAAGGTCGGAGTTTTAAGCGCGCACACAACTGGTCTGGAGCACAATCAAGAAGGAATGGAAAGACTATAACGCTGAAGTTGTGGAGGGAACCTTTTACCATAATGAGGTGAAAGTGGCCATCTTGAGATAGAGGCATAATCGAAGTAATTAGCAGATAATTTGTGCTTCCTGCCTTTGCCTCATTTTCTCCATTTTTTTAGCGATAGATGGCGCTTTGTCTTTACGACATTCAACACAAAGATTCAAATAAAATTCTAACGGTGAATTACAGAGTTTCGAAGACAAGCGTTACATATGCTTTCACATTCTCCTACGAGAGTCGAAACTAAAATTTTCGGAGTGTCGTATAACTTTGGGCAGGAGTGTACAATCTGACTGCGCAAATTTATTTTTTATTTCATATAAAACATAAGAAGTTCTGAAAACTTATTCATGAATTTAAATTTATGGAACAAATGCAGTATTTACTTTTTTAATTCATCATCTTTCAAACTAGAGCATTCGAACTACAAAGCATATACAGGCATGCTCTCAATTCCACTACGTTTTGAAAAGTAAATCGAACGCAATTCCGCTTCGGTTTTGTTTTTGTGATTTCAATTTCGAACGAAATTGCTATCTTTTTACTTTTCGCAATCCACTGGACCAAGCGAGAATGGCACTATATACACAAAAGAGAAACCAGAATTCCAAGCGAAACGATCGAAAATGAAACAGTCGGAAGTGAGAGAGGCTGACTTTTAGGTTTCACTATTTGTTTTTGTTTGCACATCCAAAATCTGGACACATTAAACAAAAAAATCTTTATAAATCAATTAAAGACTTAGAATGTCAATTAAATTTCACTAGGAATTTCTAAATGGATCTCAGAATTAAGAAAAATGTACTTTATGTACATCTAGCAACTGTAAGAGTGCGTAATTTGGAACTTACTTTTCATTCCACCAACTAACAAGCGTTACTTTTCAAAACGAAAAACTGGTTCGTTTTGGTGTTGCGAGAACATGAATCAATTCCACTTTCGAAAGGTTGCCGTGGAAGTGGAATTGAGAACATGACTGAGAGTATATTAAGTTTGTGCAAAAGTATGTAACAGGGAGACGGAATCGTTTCCGACCATATAAAGTAAATATATTCTTGATCAGCATCAACAGCAGAGTCGATATAGCAATGTCCGTCTGTCCGTCCGTCTGTCTGAACAAACATATCGCAGAGATGGTAAGAGATAGAGGTTTGACATGTATGGGACAAATGCTTCTTATACTTGCAGGCAGATTAAGTTTATTTTAAATTTTTTCTTAAGTTAGTGCCACATTTTTTTCTGAGTGTGCATTTAGATATATTGGAAAATTGCAAAGTTAACAATAATAGCAGCTAGAAAATTTTTTATAGTTTTTGAACTGAACCCATTTTTGACTTGTTTTTGAATAGTTCTGCTCCGGTTCGGACTTCCCAAAAACCATCAACCTACAGACTGCGCACACACACCGAAGATTTTTAGTTAGTTAATGTTATATTTAGTTAGTCAAAGCTATTTTTCTCGCTGGTGACTAAAATTGTACGTAAAAATGTAAAGTGTCATTGTAGCCTAAATGACTTACAATTGTATAATTCAAGTTATTCTATAAAACTTAGATTATTCTAATGCTGCGACATCTGGTGTTGGCGATGCAATTGAAGGCTGAGGATTTGCTTGAGCAAGTTTCGTTGGCTTAAATGAAAGTAATTGAATTGCTTCCGTCAGACCATCTTGACTTGTCGCTGATAAAGGCCAGTTTCCCTCTGAAAGTATACTATTATTATTGAAAAGCGGTGGTTCGCAATTGAATATCCAAAGTTACCCAAATTATGAGAAGTGTAGCGATCAGAGCTACTGATTTTATAGCAAGATATCTTTGCGCTATTCATTGGCATAATTCGTGTTTGGTTCCACGTCACCGTGTTTTGATCCGATTTTGACGCTTCCCATGGCATCGACCACCTTCTCATCTGACTCTCAGGATCAGCGGGAACTCCATCTATCACTTCGCCAGCAGCAGCTTCTGACCAACGACGTTGACCGTTTAACGGAAACAGTGGAAAACTTAACGGTGATTTCACATTTCGGTAAAACGGCATCTTCATCGAAAGCAAATGACCCGGGTTGGGCAATGGTCCTCTTGTGTGTTCGAATATAGCTTGCATTGGAATTGAATCACGAAATGTTTGTTGCGGTGAAGGTCCACGTTGCTGCTCAAGTCCAACTTTAAACGAAATAAATAAGTATGAATTTTATTATGTTTATGCTTTGAACTTGTTGTTTAAACAGTACAAAGTGTTTATTATTGAGAAAAATGGCACTGCAAAGAAGCCCCCGCTCTTATCAGCAGCAAATTTAAATATTTTATTACCGTTATTGAGAAACTCACTCTCTTAAATTTTTAGTCTTCTAGTCGCTGTTGGACTGGAGTTATGAACAGCTTAGCCGGTTTGGTGGATTTAATATATGTTATTTGTGTACACAATAATTTAAAACGAGAGCGTAAGTTAAAGTCGGCTCTAACCGACTTCGATATACACGTTACTCATAGAAAGTAATTTTTAACAACGTTCCGGCGTTCCTGAGGGTAAAGTATGCAACATTTTTTAACTTCGCTATTTATTATCCGATCTTTATGAAAATATCAGGGATTATTGTTATTGCTAATACAAATTTAATTTTCAAATTTGATACTTGATATCTATAAAAATGTGGGAGCTATTAAAAATTTTGTATTGTGAGGGCGGATGTGGGCGTGGCAAAAATTTTAAACAAACTTGATCTGCGTGCAGGCAATAGGAGCCTACATGTCAAGTTTGGTGTCTCTAGCTCTTATAGTCTCCGAGATCCAGCTGCTCATACAGACAGACGGACGGACGGACAGACGGACAAGGCTATATCAACTCAGCTGTTAATGCTGATAAAGAATATATATATTTTATATGGTCGGAAACGATTCCTTCTGCATGTTACATACATTTGCACGACTTTAGTATACCCATTTTACTCTTCGCGTAACGGGGATATAAAGAGTATTTTTATACACTGTACCCATTGAAAATGGGCAAAAGGGGATAATGAAGATGTGCAAAATTATAGGGTTTGTCCGGAAAGAAAAAGGATTGAGTCGATTTAAAAACTTTTTTTTAAATTTGTGACCCTTGTAAAGTTCACAAATCGAATCGTACATACATAGGCTTGAAATCAACGTTTTACTACTTTGCCTTTTCTCCGCTACGACTATGCTGCTAGGATTTCCCTCCAATTCCCATCCACTTCCCAACCACTTCCCATCCATTTACCACTCACATCCCACCCACATCCCACCCACTTACCACAAACCTCCTACCCAAATCCCACCCACATCCCTCTCACTTACCGCACACCTCCCACCAACTTCCCAACCACATCCTAGTGGGCATCCCGGCATTCCGGACATTTTTTCGCCTGAGGGCGGATTTTCCGACATTTAAAAATCACATTTCAAATTATTTCGTATTCTATCCTTACAAACCGAGTTTCAAGTCAATCGTATAAAAAATAAATTTTTTCATGCAGAATTTTCTGGGAATTTTCCGACCGTTGGGTCAAATTTTTATACATCGGCAAAAGACATTTCAAACTATTTCGTATTCTGTCCTCACAAACCGAGTTTCAAGCCACTCAACTACAAAGGGGGAAAAGGGGAAATTGTCAGTCAACGCTGTGCGCGTAGATACAATGTGCTCAATATTATAAAATACACTAGCGACGCCTGGATCCTTTGCATAATGTGGATATTTAAACCCGTTACTCGTAGAGTAAAAAGGGTGTATACTAATGTTGTGCAAATGTATGTAACAGACACAAGGAATCATTTCCGAACAACTAAAATATTTCAGGTTTAAAGAAGAAAAGGTCTCGCTAAAAGGTCTCCCCATGGGATCTCCTGCCTCATCAATTATAGCAGATATAGTCATGAAAGAAGTCCTAAAAATCCACCAGACTCTTGACCTAACTGGTATCAAAAACCTACAGCATCAGGACGGATTTTAAATTACCATTCTAAACATCCAAAAAACATGGTAATCAACACAGCAGGAAATCTTGCTAAGCGAATACTAGATACCAGCGATAAAATTTTCCACACTGAGTATTTAGTCAAAATTAAAAATATACTGACCAAGAATGACTTTCCCCACGAGATCATTAGGTCCATCATCAAAGGTATCGGAAAAGTATCCGCAACAACAATAGCTCAACAGACCAAAACATATAAATCAGTGACATATATTCCACAGTACTCGGAAAAAGGCCGTCTGTGGCCCAGTGGTTAGTGTGCTGGACTGCTGGGCGGGAGGTCGTGGGTTCGATCCCGCCTCTGAACATCTAATAATAAAAGTTTTTTCTTTCTTTAGAAACTAGCTTTTACACATACGGTCACCTTCACCAGCTTAGTGGCGCCAGCTGTGAAGTAACTAGCCATGAAAAACCAATTTCTCAAACTTTGCCGTTTGGATCCGGCGTTAAACTGTAGGTCCCTTTCTCTTGTGCGAAAAATTTAAAAACCAAGAGATTGAGAGAAGCTTGGCTTGGCCCCGTTGAGGAGCTGTACAGCCAGTTTTACCTTTTTACCTTACTCGGAAAGACTAGCCAAAGCTGACCTATACGACAGGGATCAAATCGCAATAGCCCACAAGCCAACATTCACCATGGCGGCTCTGTTTAGCAATATGAAGAGTCAGGTCGCAAAGATGGACAAGAATAATAACTAATATATCAAATACCATGCGCTGGAGACAGACCAACATATGTGAACGACAAAATCAAAACTTAAGACGTGAATATCTGGGCACAGGTCAGATATCAAAAGACAAAACGAGATTAACACACAAAAACAGCACTTCCGGCCCCTTGTTCAGAGAGCGGACATTCTCCTGATTTTGATGCCACAAGTATTCTACAGCAAGAGCGTAAGTACAAGCTTTTTACTCTGGAGATGTTGTATATAATTAATACACCAACAAATATTAGGCTGAACTTTAAATCGGACACAGAGAACTGCGCACACATATATAGACATTTACTTGACCAAAACAAACATTAGGATTAATTAGTTTTACATCAAACTCCGAGGCGAGCACTTGTTTCTTGTCCCGTATCAATGCATGTATAGGTTAGAATGTTGTTCACTTTTCGTTAGCTAAAATCTTGTTATTTATATCTGTTCAATGTTGTTTATTAGCCCCCTGAAGACGGACCCCGATGTGGGCTCGAAATATATTCGGAAACAAAGAATCCACCGTTTTTCGTTCCTTGGATGGGACGGATGACCTTGAGCCGGAATAACCAAACATTTGAATCCCATTTTCCGAACGAACATTTCTATGGCAGCTACAAGAAGAAGTCATCCGATCCGGTAGGTTCCGACATATTAGCAGCGTGCAGTAAAAAGAAAACTTCGTGCAAAGTTACAGCTCGATAGCTCAAAAATTGAGGGACTAGTTCGCGTAGAAACATACAGACGGACGGACAAAGCTTAATCTCAGCTCAGCTCGTCATGCTGATCAAGAATATATATATACTTTATGTGGTCGGAGATGATTGCTTCTATGCGTTACAAACTTCTGGGCAAAATTATAATACACTTTTCAAGTGTATAATTAGGTCTCACCATTCCCAAAGCTTATATTTTTTTGTATAATTAATAGTTATGAAAACCAAAAATATTTTAGTGTTGGGTTTAGCGATATATATATTCTTAGTTATTTAAGAAATAGCCGGCTTTAGGTCATATCAGATGTTTTCATTGTTGTTGAATTAATTGTACAATGAGAATGTTTTAAAGCTTTGACTGGTAAAATTCGGTATGTCTAACAACTGTTTTATGTATGTATGTTGGTGGATAAGAAGTAATTCATGAGATGAAGTTGAAAGCTGGTCTGTAGGTTGGTAATATGGAGTTTGATATTTAACTGGATCAGGACCGGTATCGTACCGGTTTCAAACCGCTTAAATAGTATTTCAGGGCCATGTTTCAGAAGTTATTTTAACTATGAAATTGTGTTCCGGTCAGTAGGTTGGTATTATAGAGTTTTACATTTTACTGGTTCAGGGTCGGTACCTAATCGAAAATGAATATTTCTCTTCGTTGCAAACTTCTGTCGAAACTATAATCCGCTTTGCAAGGGTATTTAAAAATAACCAACTACATTAACACAGTGCTCTCTTTTTTATAATCTGTACCCATTAAAAATGGATAAAAGATTATCATGACGTTGTGCAATGTATGCAGCAGGAAGAAGGAAGCATTTCCAACCCTACAACCATGTCCGTCTGTCTGTATGAACACGTTGATCTGAGAGACTTTAATAGATAGCCCTGCAAACATTTTGTCGGGTTTCTTATCTCCTTCGTCAAAAAATGAGTTTGACGATAGTTAAAGTTGAGAGTCTGCTGATAGTTTAGCGATTTACAAAACTCCTCCAAGAAGTGTCGCAGAGTGGTATATTTCTAGTCGAAGGTAGATGAGAATGCGATCGTTATGCGATATCACCAGAGTAAAACGACACCTACTGGAAGAATCGCATTTGTATCTTCAGCGATAAACTTTTTGACATGAAGGTAGGTGTATGCCGTTCCCATATCAAGTTTGTGTCAGATTTGGAAAATTCGGAATAGTAAAATTCATTTTTGAAAATTAAATATTTGTGGTGGTCCACGTTTGGAAGAGTTCAAATGTTAATTGCGATTTTCAGCCACTTTAAACTTGAATATAACCGTTCTCATAGGAAACAAACCTACACAATTCAAATGAAAACAGCGAATTATGTATTTTTAATAAAGTTTTAACGCTTCACGTCATTTCTTCTACAAATATTTTAAATCGGAACGTAAAACGTCCAAGAGTTAAAAGTACTTATGTAGCATCATTTTTCTTCTAATCGAATCAGAATACAGAGTTTTGGGGTATTGCAACTCAGCGAACATTAATAATACTGTGACACGTATTTAACTTAGAAAAGTTCAATGTGTCTCGACCAAGTAAATATGATGGTAGTATAAAAATCTTGGCCTGGTTAGCTGCTGCTTTCATTTTATATAACTGTACAAGGTATCTACACTTCCATCGTACTCTTTCTCGGGTCGAAAAGTTAAGTATCGTGCAGTCATTAGATACATTTATAAAAAAATTTATAGAATTTGATGCTTGCTGGCTCTAGGTCTAGGAGAACAATTATTTAACACGTCTGTACCGCCTAACGTGGAGTTTAATACTGATATTATTGATATTATTAATACTGATATTATTAAACTCCACGTTAGGCGGTACAGACGTGTTAAATAATTGTCCCTGAAGACGGATGCCGATGTGCATCCGAAATATATTGGAAACAAACACAAACTGAGTTTTTTCTCCTCGACCTAGAGCCAGCAAGCATCAAATTCTACAATTAGAAAGGTCGCTAACCAACAACTCTAAAAAAATTTATTTTATGTTAAAAGATTCATTAAAATTTTAATAGTTAGACTAAAGAGTGATTTGACTATCACTTTATTTAAATTATTTTTAAATTTTAACTAATTTCTCCTAAATATGCAAAATCTATCATTAGTCATCGCTCGTTTAAAATAGTTAGACCACCAAAAAATAATATGACTTGATATACATAGTTAACTTGACAAAATTAAACAAACTGGACTACAAATTGGTTTCCCATCCACCATATTTTCCAAATTTATTCCCCCTTGAATATATGTATAATAGCTTCAAAAATAGAGGGGAGCTAACATCGGCTCGACCGAAGTTTGTATACCCTTGGAGCATAATATATGCCTGCCTGTTTTTTTATAGGGCAGCTATATGATATAATCATCCGATTTTGATCAAACTCTCTTAAATTGTGTTGAAACAGATAATATTTATAATTGGATAGTATAAAGACGCTTCCATTGAAAACAAAAATTGTTTTCTCGCTATAACTATTTTTTTCGACCGATCGTTCCTATTGAAGCTATATGCTATAGTCATCCGACTTGGATCAAAATTGACAGAATTATGTGTTAGCATATAATATTGATTAGTAACTAGTTTGGGAGCGATATCATTAAAAACAAAAAAGTTTTTTATACTAAGACTTTTTCAGACCTATCTTTTGTATGGCAGCTATACTATATAGTTATCCAATTTTCATAAATCTTGGTGGAATTATGTAAAAGCATAGAAAACTTACAAATACGAGGTTTGGGAGCAATAGCAATGAAATCAAAAAAGCTTTTCTCACAAAAACTACTTTTTCAACCGATCGTTCCTATGGCCGGTTGCGACAAAAGTGCAGCGTATTTATACCAAAAGACTTCGTGCAAATTTTGGTTAAGATAACATTAAAACTGAAGGAGGAGATAGCATAGAAACAGACGAACAGATGGAAAAACAGACGGACATGGCTGTATCAACTTAGCTCGTCATGCTGATCAAGAATATATATACTTTATGAGGTCGGAGATGCTTCCTTCTAGAGGCAAACCACAAATAAAATTATTTAGGGTATTTCAATAATGGCAGATTTAGCTTAAATTCTTATGAACAGTGAACTGCCAATGTAAACAATATAGAATTACCAGATTCGGAAATTCCAATGGAAATGGAGCGCTGGTCTGTTAAAGAATTGCCCCTTGATGAATCCATTTTCATACTATTTCCACAAAAGTTGGGCGATGGTGTCTGGGATCGTTGATCATTTTGAGATCTGTGAATTTATAAAAATTTTATGATTTACAACATAATAAAATACAAATACAGTATGGAATTTAATATACAATAAAGCTAAATAAACTCTTAATTAATAACAGGCTTAGTTGAATTTGCAATACTTGCATAAGATTATAAAGAAATATTTATGCTCTGTACCAAAGAAGCAAAGAATATATTATGTTTGTGCAAAAATATGTAACAAGAAAAAGAAATTATTTCCGACCCATCTATTCTTAAAAATATGTAGGCCCTGACTGATCAACAAACAGCCAAAACTGCTTATCCTTCAGATCTAAGATTTGGCATAGGTCTTCGTTTAGTTATGCAGGCGCGCAATAAGAAAGAAAATTTGGAAAATTTGTCCGCGAGGTTGGTGAAAAAGCCAAAGAAAAGTTTGTATGGGCCACATGGCTGTGGCGCTCAAACAATTTTCTGAGAACGCGAGAGAGAGAGCATGAGAGAGAACGACTTGAAAGTTGTCTTGGCTTGAGATAGCTGCTATGAGAGACATGTGTTAGAAAGAAATAGCTATTAACAAGAGAGAGAAGGAGAGGGAGTACACAGAGAACGAAATGACATGTTGGTGGTGGTGAAAGAGTGATGAGCGATGGAAGGGGGAGGGGGAGGGTGGGGTGGAGAGGGGTAAGAGTTGAGAGCTTTGTTGTGAGGGGGAAATCCAATTTGAATTAAATTATAATTAAAGAGTGGCTGCCATGAGTTAAATTAATTTTGATATTTAGATCGTACTTATTAGTTCAACGAGACGGTGCTTATGTCGAAGTTGTATCAAAAATATTTTTCGCCTTTCCCAAATTCCGAAAATGAATGGAATTGTCGAATATCGAGTTGATTGCTTTTCCGAATTCCAGAAATCGACTAGAATTGTCGATTTCTAAAGTTGTGCTGCAGAGTTAGCGGAATAAAAAATAATTGATACTGAAAACATTAAAACGAGAAAAGCAAAGCTAACTTCGTCTGAAATAGCACTTGAAATAGCTTGTCACAACGGTTAGCGACTTCGACCAAGCTTTGCCAAATCAGCTTAAAAACATTCAATATTACCCATGAACGTGTTTGAGAGCGATAATATTGAGATCAAACCAGTTTTTCTCTCTAAAACCCATTTGTACGAACATTTGTAGCTACAAGAAGTAGTCATCCGATCCGTTCGGTTCCGACTTATTAGCAGCGTGCAGTAAAAAGAAGACTCTGTGCAAAGTTTTAGCTCGATAGCTTCAAAACTGAGGGACTAGTTCGCGTAGAAACATACAGACGAACAGACGGATGGACAAAGCTTAATCGACTCAAGATCAAGAATATATATACTTTATGTGTTCGGAGATGATTCCTTCTATGCGTTGCAAACTTCTGGGCAAAATTATAATACACTTTTCAAGTGTATAAAAATACCAAAAATTATAAACTAAAAAATTTAATATTGTTGAACATTTTTAAAGGCGTTTTACCTCTCTTTTTAAAATGTTTTGAGTTTAAGTATATTTTAAACACTAACTAAACACGTCTAAACAATATACACCTTAAATTTAGCGGTTCCGCCAGATACCTTGGTGTAGTGTTGGATAAAAAATTATATTGGAACGAAAATATAACAGAACGAATCAAAAAAGCAAATACTGCACTTTTTTCGTGCAAACGCGCAGTTGGTCGTAAATGGGGATTTTCCCCTGAAATAGTACACTGGCTGTACACTGCCGGTACCCTCAATAATTACAATACGTGACTTATGGCAAATCATACATAATCCGCAAGGATATTCATTGTATGGTGGCCGGCTCTGGAAAAATAATTTCGTAGGGGGTCCTCAGAACCATAACTAAGGTTCAACGTAGTGCTGCACTAATTATGTATGACTGGTGCATTGCGTACAACCCCAACTGATGCACTTAACATGCGGTTACACCTTATGCCTCTAGATCTTCTAGGAAGAGAAATCGCCAGTAACACAGCTCTCAGGCTGAGAGAAAGTGGTACCTGGAAAGATAGTTACCCCAGCCACTCCTCTATTTTACTGCATCAAGTAGCGGTACCGCCAAAGCTTGACTACTGCATCCCAACAATTACGTTTACCACTATGTATAAAGTCACCATACCGAGTCGGCTGGATTGGAACTCAATGCCTCACTCCAAACCGAATGCCATCAATTTCTACACTGATGGCTCCAAACTGGATGGACAGGTAGGAGGAGGAGTATTCAGTCCAGAGTTTGGGATCAAAACTTCATTTAGAGCCATCCAGGAGGCTACCAACCTACTGGAAAACCTCGCAATCCAAGGACGTAAAGTATTTATTTTCTCAGATAGTCAAGCTGCATTAAAAGCCCTTGACGGTTATGTTAACAATACAAAAACTCTCACGGAGTACCGCAGATCTCTTAATGAGATGCCTCAGCACTTTGAAATTAATCTTATTTGGGTGCCTGGACACTGCAACATTGAAGGCAACGAGATGGCTGACCACCTCGCCAGGCTTGGCACCACCACTCAGCTCTTACCGGAGAAGAGCAACATAGGGGTGCCTCTTGCGACCTTTAAGCTTGGTATGGAGATACTTGCAAAAAAGTGTGCGAAATCTCTGCACATTATTTCGTCGATAGCAAGTGCGAAATAAAACTCTCATCTCTAGTTGTTTTGTTTTCAAATTTGACTTGGCAGAAAAATTCAAACCAATTAACAGCGAGTAGTTATGGTGGCCTACATTGATGCAATAGTTGCTACAATAATGATTCTTACATTATTTGTAATTTTTCAATAATTTGCTCCAATAGGCAATTGGTGCTTTATGGACACGACTAGGTAAGGGGCTGAATTGACCGGGCTATGACATCTCGTTTTATGTATATATAATGGAACGGCATAGAAAAGCAGATGTCCCAATTCCGACCACTGAAAAGTTGGGCAAAAACGACATTACTCCCGCTTTACATCGTTGCCTCCTTGAGTTGCGATGGGTACGCTTTCATCGCTTCCACTGTTGGCGTGCTTATAACTCCGGCAGAGAAGGCTGTCCTTTAACGAAGAAAAAGCCGTTTTGCAATGGTTCCCTAGCAAAACAAACATAGTGAATAGCATAATTTAATGGGTTTAAATATTATAATTAACTTCCTTTCCAATGGCAGTGACCTATACTTTCCTAGATAATTTTTGTCAAGCCGCTTTCATAATGCTGTTTATGAATGAGCTTCCACAAAACTGATTTCTCTTTTGTTAAATTACCTTGGGCCACCTTCTCCATCAAAGAAAAGTTGTTCTGCCTTTTTAATGCTTTTGTATTGTTTTTTTCACTCAATTTTAAACACCGCGCCACAACATTGTATGTACACAATGACCGTGTTCAGCGTTCTACTTGCTCCATGATCAAATATAAATTTGCAATAATCTTCCTACTGAACTTGAGTTTTGCGGCATCATAATAGCCAATTTGAGGTATCATGATACTGGAACATGTATCAAGGAAATAGTTTGCTACTTTAAAGTGATACTGCTTCCTCCAACAGCAAAAACTACTAGATTCAAAAATTTTTCTGATACCTACTCAGGTATCAATTATTCTGCTGAACAAGCCCAATGCCACATGTAGTGTGTATGTAGAGGCGAAAAATATGTTTTACATATATTTCACACCTTCGAAATCATCACACATCGCGTGACTATGGGGTGAATATCGCGTGACACATTGACGTCGGGTGGCAACGCTGTGATATCGATATGTTAATTTCGCGAGTGAACTTCATACCAACTCACGAAACAGCAACCTGCGAAATCCGTTCGAAATCATTTTTTTTATATGGACTTTTTCATTTCGCTGGTATTTCGCGGGTATCTCCATACCAAGCTTTAAGCTAAAAACAAAGGAAACTACATATCGAATAACCATGAGTCGATGGAAAACTTCACACATGTGAAGTATCCAAGCTTACATGACCTACTCTTAACATTAAAAAATCTAGGGAGTTGCTCCGCCAAGAAAGAGGAAAGATTTCCCTTTTAGTAGGGGCCCTTACTGGACACTGCCTTATAGGAAGACACGCCGCAAGGCTCGGAGTCATGCACCATGACTTCTGTAGAAGTTGCAATTCAGTGGATGAAGAGGAGAGTGTACAACACCTCTTCTGTTATTGTCCAGTTCTCAGCAGAAGACGGCTTACAACTTTGGGTCGTCCTTTCCTAACAGATCTGTCAGAAATTTCTGACATAGAGATTATCTCACTGCTTAAATTCGTGCTACTTTCAAAATGGTTTAACGGGGAAGACCCTCCCTCTACGATCACAGCGTTTGAAAATATTATCGATATATCGAAATATCGATATTTGTGCCCTAAAATTAAGAATATCATTATCGAATATTTTTCGGAGGCGATATATCGGAAATCAAATATTTTTGGTGAATTTTTTTAGGGAATTTTTTGTTTTAAAAGCCTTCAGTCAATTTTTTGCAAAAACTTTTTTTGTGCTCTGGACATGAAAGGCACAATGTTTAAAAGTTGTTTTATTAACTGTGAACTGTGCAAAATGTTATAAGGACCATGGCAATTCAACAAACATAAAGGCGCACTTAATCGCAAAGCATGGAGATGCTTGGCTGCAATGCAGCTCATTTTTAAAAACAGTGAAGAATAACATGATTGCAGCATGACGACTATCGTCAAACAGTGGCAGTCGCCTATAGTCATGCTGCACACATATTGTTCTCCTTTAAACACAGGTGTGCGACATTTCAAGACGTCATTTTTATACCCTTGGAGAGGGTATATTAAAATTGTCCGGATGTTTGTAACGCACAGAAGGAAACATCTCCGACCACATAAAGTATATATATTCTTGATCAGCATGACGAGCTGAGTTGATATAGCCATGTCCGTCTGTCCGTCCGTCTGTCCGTCTGTTTCTATGCTATCTCCTCCGTCAGTTTTAAAGCTATCTCAACCAAACTTTGCACGAAGTTTTTTGGTATAAATACGCTGCACATTTGTCGGAACCGGCCGGATCGGATGACTATAGCATATAGCTGCCATAGGAACGATCGGTTGAAAAAGTAGTTTTAGTGAGAAAAACTTTTTTGTTTTCAATGCTATCGCTCCCAACCCCCGTATTTATAAGTTTTCTATGATTTCACATAATTTCACAGAGATTTATCAAAATCGGACAACTATATAGTATAGCTGCCATACAAAAGATAGGTCTGAAAAAAAGTCTTAGTGAGAAAAACTTTTTTGTTTTCAATGCTATCGCTCCCAACCCCCGTATTTATAAGTTTTCTATGATTTCACATAATTTCATCGAGATTTATCAAAATCGGACAACTATATAGTATAGCTGCCATACAAAAGATAGATCTGAAAAAAAGTCTTAGTAAGAAAAACTTTTTTGTTTTCATTGCTATCGCTCCCACTTTGTACAGATCTATATTATATACTACCACACAATTTTGTCAAGTTTGATTTAAATCGGATGACTATAGCATATAGCTGCCATAGGAACGATCGGTCCAAAATGTAGTTTTAGTGAGAAAAACTTTTTTGATGAATATATCGTATAGCCATATATCAAACTGGCAGCATATATCATGCTCCAAGGGTATATAAACTTCGGTACAGCCGAAGTTAGCTTCCCTCTATTTTTGAAGGTTCGCTCTTCCCTGATCACAATTCTGCCATGATATCTCAACAACCAACAGGACAGGAGAATAAATTATTGGAGTACAATTGGAATTTACCGTTGTTTTCCCAGGAACGGGACTCTATTAAGTTCTGGATTGCAGAGGATGACGCATTGCCAGTGCTTTCTGACTTGGCATTGTCATATCTTATCACACCGGGAAGCTCCCTGCCTTGGCATCGGCTATAAAAAGTGTGTTTTCTGACACCAGAAGCCGAATGACCGATGAGCACATAATTCAACGCGTCTTCCTAAAATCTTTTCTAACGATTATTGGTAAAATCAGAAGTTTTTAAGTTTCGAAGATTTAACTGAGTAAGTTTGTTTTATGCTTTGTAGTTCGAATGCTCCAGTTTGAAAGATGATGAACTAAAAAAATAAATAGACTGCTTTTGTTCCATAAATTTAAATTCATGAATAAGTTTTCAGAACTTCTTATGCTATACATGAAATAAAAAACGAGAAGGCCAAGCTAACTTCGTCTTTGCCGAAGTTTTTATACCCTTGCAAATGTTTTAATACATCAGAGTTTAAGAACGCCAGCATAAAAACCAACAATTTTTCTAAATAAAACCCACTTTTCGACCGCTAGTTCCTATGACAGCTATAAGATATAGTCATCCGATTTTGACCAATACTTCCAAATCTGTATAAAAGCGTTTAATATTAATAATCGGTGATGTGAGACACGTTAACATTAAAAACAAAAAAATTTTTCTCATTAAAACCCATTTTTCGACTGATAGTTCCCATGGCAGCTATAAGATATAGTCATCCGATTTTGACAAAAACTTCCTAATCTATGTGAAAGCGTATAGTATTAATAATTGCTGAAGTGGGAGCCGTTAACATTAAAAACAAAAAGTTTTTCTCACAAAGACCCACTTTTCAACCGATAGTTCCTATGGCAGCTATAAGATATAGTCATCCGATCCGGTCGGTTCCGACATATTAGCAGTGTGCAGTAAAAAGAAGACTCTGTGCAAAATTTCAGCTCGATAGCTTTAAAACTGAGAGACTAGTTCGCGTAGAAACAGACAGACGGACAGACAGACGGACGGACAAAGCTCAATCGACTCAGCTCGTCGTCCTGATCAAGAATATATATAGTTTATAGGGTCGGAAATGAATATTTCTATGCGTTGCAAACTTCTGGGCAAAATTATAATACCCTTTGCAAGGGTATAATAAATATCTTATGTGCAATTAATAAATATACATTAAATCTATATTTTTTTGGCGCAGTCAGATTCTTATAACGCGTCAAATGACGCCTCAATTACCTCAATAGACCTGTTCATTGTTAAGTTCCTGGCTTTTATTGAAAATATCGAAAATATCGATAATATCGATGTTTTTGACACCAAAATATTTATATCGAAATGATACTTTTTCATTATCACCAAAAATATCGATATAGATATTTTTAAAATATTCGACAACCCTAGTAGAAAGGGTTATATGGTACCACAATGGGCCTTCATTGGCCTAAGTAAATATTGCGTGAAAATCTGAATTCCGCTTTATTTTTTAGTCAATTTCAACAGTCAATCAATAGCTGCTAGGGTTGCTTCATATAAATTAATGTATTTGGACCAGGGATGCAAGCCAGTCGGAAATAAGGACTGGTTCGGTTCAGTGGTTCACACAGTTTTTGAAAAGTCGGTTCGGTTCATTGCATGGTTTTTGGGGCTTACTGAACCGCGGTAATGGTTCGGTTCGGATCGCTCTTTATTCGTTTAAGTAACTAAAGTATTCAGATTATTCATTAACAAAGACTTAATTTTTCAGTTCATCGGGTATGTTCAATTTTCGACGGCAATTTCCGTATTAACGTTCTCATTTCGATTTGAAATCCTACAACTTTACATATCATTTGACGTTGTTGTTGAGTTGTTGTGAGTTGTTTAGAAACTTTGACGGTTTGAAATATACTACTGAAAGCCAAGCGGATCAAAATCGTCAAATAATTACAATTTTCTTTTGACCTGATCTAGTAATCTGTGACACATTTGGCACTTCACTTATAAACTTACACAATTCCAATTGGAAATCCATAAGTTCGTACGGAAATCGACGGCGATATGTGGAACACACCTTATTATATCATAAACATTTCATTTTTAATAAACTCAAAATTTGACATTTCCATTGGATTAGTTTTATTATACTTGTATATGTGGTTTTCAAAACAACAGGGAATAATATAGATTTTAAAAGACTTTAATTAACTTCAATATGATGGAATTTTAGTTAATAATTAATAATAATATGGGCGTATTCAGCAGATAATTCCGATTAGCGATTACCGATTTACGATTTGCGATTGCTGATGAGCCTCTGCTGAATGGAATTGATTGCATACTTTAAGATATTCTGTGGCTTTAGTACTTTTCATCAATACAAAACTCTCACACAAAATCTCCAATAATTATGGATTGGTTAAATAGATAATTTCACATGAATGTCTGTACAAAGGTAGGCTGACCCAGCAATCGTTAACCAATCATACGTTTTGTACGATTTCTATTCAACAAACATGATTGTCAAATTTCCCAATCCCATACGTCAATCACTGTATTCAGCAGGTAAAATCGGCAATCATAAGTCACAAATCGTAAATCGAAATTATCTGCTGAATACGCCCATATATCTCCCAGTATATTTTTTTATCGATATAAGCTCTTAAGTCTGACTAATCAATCTCCAATATGGAAAATTTTCATTCTACTGACACTTGTGTGTAAAACTATTCGAGCTATGCTTAAGTTGACTTTACTGATAAATATTCCAATATTTAATAATTAGGTAAACGCTAACAATCGATATTTTACTTTTTTATGGAATTGGATGAATAGCCGTTTTGTTTTCATTAACGTTCGAATTTTGTTGTATATTAACATTAAATGAGTTTTAGCTACATTTATTCCTTCTTCTGATAGCAGGCTTGATTCCTGGAATCTAATAAATCGAATTCAAAAATAGTTGGAGTTTTTTTCCAAAGAGTTTAAAATTACTGAGCTATGTCGTCCTCCCTTTTTTCAACCTTAATTTTGCGTGCCTGCCAGCCATAGAAATACTCATACTCATTTTCTATTTCAAGCCAATCTCAATTAAAGATGACAAATTGACCCCCCAACGGATAGTACAATCAAGACTTGGCTTATTACAATTTTAGGTCGGTAGCAAATTTAATAAGATTGATGCTCTTAGCAATTTTACAAAAAAGCTTTTTTACAAAAACTATTTATCAAGTATTTTCGTAATATTTTAAAGCTAATTGCTGATTTTGCCAGTAAGTCAAAGCAAAAGTGAACCGAACCGAACTATTTTTTTCCGTTTTTGGTTCGGTTCAACGTTTTTGAAATACACCGGTTCGATTCACGAGCGCAAAAAGCGGTTCGGTTCGGATTAAAACCGGTTCGGTTCAGTACCGGTTTGCATCCCTGATTTGGACAGCACTTTTCTATATTATTTGGCTACATTTAACCATATTTGATCTGACATATTCAAATGTAATAATTAAATACTGTTTTAAAATGTAAAAAAGATCTTTTTAAAAGTACTGTATGCCTTAAAAAAATTTTTCCGTTATTTTTTGACCGATCAAAAATATCCTAGTTCACACCAGAATGGTGGGTATAAGAAGTAATTAAAAAAAAAGAATTTAAGAATCGGTAAACAGTTACTATTTAAATTTGTGCAACCATATTGGAGAAAGAGGGTCTGAGATAGTCACATTTAAAGTTTGGAAAACTGTTTTCGATGATATTAAAACTATTTTCATATCAAACAGATGAAACATTTGGGTGTAAGCTTTCACCGAAAAAAATGATCAAAATCGGTAAAATAGTTCTCAAGAAATTTGGTTTGGTCAAGACATGGTAACGAAAGTCTCAAAAAATTTCGAAGTAACATTTTTTTTGAAGGTCAAACATACCTTGGCTTCTCTATATATGTCTAGATATTTACTTGATATACTCTGTACCAAAAGTACACACGGTATATTAAGTTTGTGCAAAAGTATGTAATCGGGAGAAGGAAGCATTTCCGATCCTATTAATTACATATAATCTTGATCAGCATCAACAGCAGAGTCGATATAGCCATGTCCGTCTGTCTGTCTGTTCGTCGGTATGCACAAACAGATCTCAGAAATGGAGGTTTGACAAAAGCTTCTTATACTAGCGGCAGATTTTAGATAATCGTTATATCTTCCAACCTCTGCTACTCAACCTATCGGAGACATCCGGGCTAGAGATCACAGCTCTGCTCAAATTTATTCTGTCCACACAATGGTTCAGTATAGTGGACCACCCTCAGTACTAAAAAAGGCTAACAGGGAATAAATAAAATGGGCCCAGAATGGTCTAAATGGGAGAGCGACTGGTATGAAGTGGTGGGATTTTTTTTAGTTTTAATCCTCTTAGATGTTCAGCTTTATGGATAACTCTCCGTACCCTATCGATACTTGCGTTTAATTGTAATTTTAAATGATTTTTTGAAGCTGAACGGTGTAAATTTAAGACTTTTTGAACAATTCGCTGCTCTGCAGAAATTTGCATACAACACTTTAACTTATTCCAATTTTTTGTAGCAATTTGCTTGTACGTAAGAACTCACTCCTTTAAAACCATTATTTTGCTTTTTTCTTTATCAGTTAATGCTTTACCGCCCACCACAGTATTTTTTTCTACTTAAAACGTTTATATGATGTCAAAATATAAGCTTCATTGCGCGGAGTTGAACTCAGAATGATGAAATCACGTTTGTCCCTATTCAAGTGCATGATAAAAATATGCCATTTTTGAATAGCTCGTTGAAAAAAATTTTTGAACAGAAGACTACGTATATTTAAAAAAATTTTTTTTTTGTTAATTCAATAAAGAATGAAGTACTGAATGGTAAAAAATATTTGCCTTTTGATTCAATTTGATTGTTTCAGTCAAATAGTTGTATATTCGCGTTAAAATGATTGTCCCTATTCAAGTGCATGGCAGTATATCAAATAGTGCGAACCGTCATAATGTCAAACTAAAATTTCTTCAAACAACTAAATTTAGAGTGTGTGCAGCACAACAAAATGTAATTATAGATACCCCAGTTTTACGGTTAGCTTAAAATGCTTTCAACTGGGGCAGAGCTAGTCAAAATGGTATCATACAGTTCGAAAAACATTAAAGATATTTTTTTACTTAAGTATAGATTAAAAGATTTGGTAATATATGAAAGATAAGTTAAGACTTCCATTTAGATATTACACTTTGCATAACAATAGGCTAATAACACTGAGCACATCTATCGGATTGCGTCAAGCTGGACAAGTTTCAAGACAAACTGTAAAATCGATTGAAAAAGAAACCCTCACCGGGTGGCAAGAAAGGGGCAAACGAAATAAAGGGCAGATGGACAAAAAGGCTCATTCCAGAGATAAAAAGTTGGCAATTGGGAAAAGCTCAGAGTATTGCTGCGTGTATGGTGACGCAGAAATAGATAGTGTGGAGGACACAGTGATACACTGCGAACGATGGGCCGATAGGAGAATCAACCTAACACGATGTGTAGGACATATCACTGCAGACAACAGCGAATCAAGAAAAAAGACCTGGACGAGAGGACATAGTGGGGTATCTGGACGCATGGCGGGTAAAGGCCCCCACTTAGAAGTAATGCGAAAGCATTTCCGAAGTGGATACAGGCCAGAGAGAGATGGGTGTTTTTAGTAGGTGTGAGTCCTACATACCCTTTCTGCGACGGCAGACTAATGCATAAGGCATTTTCCCCTCCTCGTCAAAAAAAAAAAATAAAACAAATTGGCCCTCGAACCAAAAACGATTTTCCTCTATTTTTAAAAAATATGAAACAGGTACCAGAGCTATCAGAAATATTTTATTTCTGAAATAAAATCGGTTTTTTTGTAAGGCATATAAGGCGAAAGGTCCGAAAGTGAGAAAAACTTGACACTTATTGGAACTGTTATGAACTCTTACGTAAAAGTACAAAATGTTTTCAATAGGTTTATTTGCAAAATCCAATAAAATTCGAAAACCATCGGTGATCGAGCAAATACACTGCCATGCATTTGAATAGGGACAAGCATGTTAAAACGAATATACAACTATATGACTGAAACAATCAAATTAAATGAACAGCCAAAATTTTTTTCCATTCAGTACTTCATTCTTTATTGAATAAAAAACAACTTTTTCAAATTATCGTAGACTATTGTTTAAAAAAAATTTTTCAACGAGCTTTTAAAAAATTTCATAATTTTATTATGCCCTATAATAAGAACACATGTGATTTCATCATTCTGAGTAAAACTCCGAGCAGTTTATCTTTTGTCAACATATAAACGTTTTAAATAGAAACAAGTGAGAAAGTCGGTCAAGCCCGACTATGATATACTCTGTACCTACAGTATGAGCTGAATGCAGTGCTGCTGCTGCGCTCATCTCTAAGTTTCTCTCTAAGGGACTCTCTCTCTCGCTCTCTTTCTCTCTCTCTCTCTCTTAGATTGTGCGGCGTTGGTTGTGAAAGGGTGGGAGGGTGGGAGGGGGGTGATTCACTTATTTGCTTATAACTTGAGAACCGCTTATCCGATCTTTATTAATTCTTCGGCAAATCGATACATATTGCTAATGACTAACTATCTTTAAAAGGTACAAATTATCTATCTACAAAACTGTGCAAAATATAACGTTTTTTTTTTAAATTGCGGGGGCGGGAAGGGGCGTGGCAAAAATTCAAAATAAACTTGATCTGCCTGCAAGTATAAGAAGCAGTACCTTTGGTACAGAGTACAAAAAATGCTATGGTGGGTAACTATGACGGTAGTTCCAAAGAAATTGTGAGATGGTTTTTTAGGGGGCCTAGCTGTTGGGCCATCCGACGGGTCGCAGGTTGCGGATAGCGAAAGGCGTTCTTATGGAGGTTAACTGCGAATAAGTGGGTTTACCCCACAAATAAGCATTGCCAACTCGTACACAATACCTACCCCTCTCCCATCCCACACATCTCACCCCGGGCCGGACTAAGGTGTAACTCGGACCGTGCCGAGAGTCAGCCTGGATGGAGGCCCGGGTAACATATAGTCCAGTCTCAAACGGTGGGCTCAGTCAAGTGGCGACAGCCTGTTCCAATTAGCCTTGCCACTGATGGGCCTCGGCCGGTGGTCGATAATGCCCAAGAAACGGACCTTCAAGCATGAAGAAAAGCAACGCAATAAAATTTCAGCAGGATATGCCTGCAATCGCTGTTGCAAGACATTTTGAAGAGAGGCAGATGGACCGGGAGCGTCCTAGCCTCGTGAAAGACGGGAAACACGCAACAGTGCGCAATACCCCACCAAGGGGTCCGTACCGAGCTCCTGCGGTAAGGAAGAATATGGGAACAATGAGGGACCATCCCCTCCCCTCAACGGGAACACGCCCCACCTCTTATGGAGGACAACGGCCACCTCCCACCGGTGATAAACGTTCCAAGCAGGACTCCTTCCCTGCAAGAGGACAGCCAGGAGGTATAGACGACCCAAATCGTCGAGGCTTCTGTGGCTCTCGAACCAAGTGGTACCTGAGATACCTCAAGCATGGCCACACACCGGAGGAAGCCCACCGGATGGCAAAGTAGCCACGAACTAGGGCAATAGGGAATATCTGCACCTCAGGATGCGATATTGGAGAAATTCTTCCTGGCATGTTGTATCCCCCCATCGGCTTTACAGGAATTCATTTCCGGCCGGGTCATCTAATCATCGACTGCAAGGATGAGACGATCGCAAAGTGGCTGATGAGCAACGTGTCAAGGTTGACAGAATGGAAGGGAGTACCCCTTCCCGGTAAAATGGAAGAGGATATCCTCTCGCCCCATAACATTACCGTCTTCCTCCCAAGGAATGCCGCTCAAGCGGATGAATGGGTCCTTATAATGCTGATGAACCAGAACAATATCGTGACTGACACATGGCGGGTCATGTCACGGAAGAAACCAGGGGGCGGAGTCCTCATGGTCATTGGCATCGACGAGTCTCGATGCAGGCCATCATCTCCCCGTACATGGTCTCAAGAAGACCGCGAAGTTGGCTGGTCAGACTTATCAGCAACAGACTGAGGCAGAGCACTCCGTCAAAGCTGAAAGTAGCGAGTCTCCGTGTGAGGAACCCCTCACAGGAGAGGAGGACGTCGCTGAGGACGAGGAACTCGACGGGGAGTCCCCCGCAGAGGTATCCATGTCCTCACAAGAGACGAAGAAGAAGAAGAATAAATATAATAATATAATATCCCTGTAGTTTTTTTTGTGTCGGGTGCTGCCAAAAGCAAAGCATCCGGTGACCCGTTTGGCACAGTACCCCCAGACGCTCATACAATTTAAGTCTACCATACGGCAGTTTGCTAAGGGGTAATCATCGGACTGGCCGATCAGCACAGTAACGCCAGACGTTCGAACACAAATTGTCAGCCAGCCGCCAGGCGCTTTTAGAACTGCCATCGGCCAGGCCATTTACCACTTACCACCTGGCATTCAGCTAAGGGTAACCCAATGGACAGGCCGATCGGCACAACAATACACAAGGTTAAACATAATATGCCAACCATTCGCCAGGCAATTTCGGAACAGCCATAGGCCAGCACATTTTCGGATAACCATCCGGCATTCGGCTAACGGTAAACATCGGACTGACCGATCCGCTCAGCAATATCAGAACTTATACTTGAAATGTCAGCTATCCGCCAAGCGATTTGGAACAACCATCGGAATGGCCATTTCGGTTAACCACCCGGCAAGTCAGTTAAGGATAACCATCCGCCGGACCGATGCGTATAGCAATACCAGAGTGTACACAGAAAATGTAAGACCGCGGTTGTGTAAAAGTTTTTAAAGAATGAAAAACTTTTTATTAGTTGTTCCGAGGCGGGATCGAACATTCAACCTCCCGCACAGAAGGCAAACACACTTCCTGCTGCACCACGAACGGCTACATTTTTGTTAACCATTTGTTGATCCCTGAGATAGAAATTAAGACTTTTACTGGTTTGGATGATTTATATGATGGGAATAACAGAAGCAAATATAAGGTTTGTTAAAAAAGACCAACTTTTAAATTTGGTGGTGTACTCTTTTTTATGTTGGTACACCTTTTCTCAACAAATGTACCTATGATGGCATGATCAGCCACGTTGTACTTATTGTTTCTTTTGGACAGATATCATTGTTCAAAATTTTTCTTAAGTTTGAGAATGAACTGATGAAGAAGCATTTGTATATGGTTATGACGCCAAGACCGAAGCACCTCCCCCAAGTCAAGCTGCCAGATTCTAGTAGGGTCAATAAGGAATATTTCGTGAGGATGTGTGCATTTTGAGTTAAGCATTCGGTACATTGCGGTTTTTATCGGCCGACATTCGTCTACCCGACTATGTATACTCTAAATCAGCAGACGCGTCAGTCAGTCGACACGAAGTATAATTTTTTTAAGTGCGAATGCACAATCATTATGTTTCCTGATTAAAGCTAAATGAAAAGATGTGCGTTTGTATGCACATCTGACTTAAGTTAAGAAATTTTTAAATGAGAACTTAATAAAATATGTCAAATATATATAGCACATTTAGTTCGGCTTTTGATGTTAGCAAAAGTAGCACTGAGCTAGAGCATTCGACTGAGAAGCGTACGGTCCCGAGTTCAAATCCCAGTAAGGTATGTGTCTATAAAAAAAAAAATTTCAGAGTTCTTTCAACACATTCTAAAAATGTGTTGTGATGTTGCGGTGGTTGGTGGTAATGTATAGAATCAAATGTATATTTATCAAAGTGAAAAAACGAAATATATTTTTTTCTTTTGGTCTTTTGGGTGATAGAACCGCCTGGTTTATGTATAGTCCAAACCGCCCGCCATAAGGCTTACCCAAACAGCCTGCCGCTCGGTTGGACACTTTTGTCTGACCTCTGGCGGCGGTGTCCGGATTTCATGACATCCCATATAAAATTTGGTATGAGAGCTGGTATGGGGGCCGGCAGCCGGAGCCAGAATCCGGTTGACATTCTCCAGCCGGCCGGCGACCTCCCGAACTTCAGGGATATAATAATAATAATATATGTATATAAATATATTATAATAAAAATAATAAAGGGACTGTATACGAGAGAATCCACGGTAATTTGGGACCGAAAAGCATGACTTCCCCAGAGCCTGTATAATGATAAGGAAGAATATTAAATATACTATACTTACCACCGAAGCAAAGCAGGGAAAGACCACGGTCATATCCTCTGCCTACTTCGCTGGAGACAGTTTGTGTTCCGCACAAGAGGTGTCGGCTCTGGCAGAATACTGCAGGAGCAAAAGCCTGCCGCTTGTTGTCGGATGTGACGCAAACGCCCACCACGTCACATGGGGAAGCTCCGATGTAAACGATCGTGGAGAGTGCTTACTAGAATTTATATCCAGGCTCGACCTGGAAATATGTTATGTAGGATCTGTCCCGACGTTTGTAACTTGATTAAGGGAGGAAGTCCTTGACCTCACCTTCTCCAGCAAGCCAATTAAACCTTTTATAAAGGATTGGCAAGTCTCATAAGAGGAATCTTTGTCAGACCATAGAAGGATACAATTTAGATTGGAAGCGAGCACGCAGCAGAATATCCCTAACAGGAACCCCCATAAACCAAATTGGGGAGGCTTCTATTCCACACTAGGAAATAATATGTCTAGGATTAGGTTACCAAAACACCCCCTAGAACTAGAATACTAGTATAATCGATGCGTACGAAGAGAATTTCCCTCTAAGCAAATTGAGAAAAGAAAATGATGCCTCTTGGTGGAATCCTACCTTGGAGAAGCTCAGAAAGAAGACCAAAATTCTTTTTAATGAAGCCAAAAAATGAGGACTGGCATAAATACAAGCAAGCCCTGACACTATACAATAGTGAGATTAGGAAAGCCAAAAGAAAGAATTACAGGAAATTCTGCGAGTCTATTGAAGACACGAAAGAAGGAGCGAGACTACATAGAGTCCTTGCTAAGAGAAGCGCGGATGGCAACATCTCGGAGGAGAGAGTACGTCTCTTGTTAGACACCCACTTTCTGGGAAACATCCCCGTGGAAGAATGTGTCGACCAAGAGTACTGCTACCACCCTCGTAGCTCCGACTGGGCAGAAGTCAAGAAAGTTGTGTACGCAGGCAGACTTGAGTGGGCAATTGGAACATTCCAGCTCTTCAGATCCCCCGGACCGGATAGCATATATCCAGCATTCCTGCAGGAAGGAATTGACAAACTCCCACCTATCCTCAGGAAGATCATCACCAGCAGTCTAGCAATTGGGTATATCCCACGTGCCGGGCGCAGAGCAAGGGTAGTCTTCATCCCCAAGGCAGGGAAGGTAAGGTAAAACTGGCTATACAGCTCCTCGACGGGGCCAAGCCAAGCTTCTCACAATCTCTTGGCGTGTGTGCCTTAAATTTTTCGCACAAGAGAAAGGGACCTACAGTTTAACGCCGGATCCGAACGGCAAAGTTTGAGAAAAAATTGCTTTTTCATGGCTAGTTACTTCACAGCTGGCGCCACTAAGCTGGTGAAGGTGACCGTATGTGTAAAAGCTAGTTTCTAAAGAAAGAAAAAAACTTTTATTATTAGATGTTCAGAGGCGGGATCGAACCCACGACCTCCCGCCCAGCAGTCCAGCACACTAACCACTGGGCCACAGACGGCCACAAGGCAGGGAAGAAGGTTATAACTAACCCCAAGTCCTTCAGACCCATTAGCTTGATATCGTTTTTACCGAAAACGATTGAAAAGCTAGTGGACAACAGCATACGAAGTACGCTGCTGAAGGAGGCACCCCTCCAACCAACACAGCACGCGTACATAGCAGACCGTTCAACCGACACGGCATTGTATCAACTCGGGAAAACGCTCGAGAAAACAATAAACAAAACAAATCTATGCGCCTTCCTAGACATTGAGGGAGCATTAGACAACACATCCCATAGTGCTAGAGGACTAGAGGATGAGTTCCTCTCACCACAGTTGTGGAGCCTACTGGTGGATGAGCTCCTAGAGTAACTCGCCTCCCTGGGCATAACATGCCAAGGATACGCTGATGACATTGTCATCCTTGCGAGACGAAAATACGAAGAAACCTTCACATAGTCTAGAGGGGACTAAAAGTGACGTCTGACTGGTGCAAGGAAGTTGGGCTCAACCTAAACCCAGCGAAAACCATCATAGTACCGTTCACTAGAAAATACTGGCTAAGCAGAATGAGGCCAATACGCCTATCCGGCTGCCTCATTACACCAGAAAAACATGTCAAATACCACGGCGTTGTCTTTGACAACAGGCTGAGATTTGACAAGCACTTAGAGTATACACTCAGCAAGTGCACTAGAGCACTATTCACATGCAGGAGCATAGCCGGAAAATCGTGGTGCATGGCACCACACATACTCCGATGGCTATACCTCATGGTTGTGAGACCGATGCTCACTTATGGAGCTGTTGAGTGGGGAGATAGAGCAAACCTCCTCAGAGTTAGGACGCAGCTGGAAAATCTGCAAAGGCTGGCATGCATATGCATGACTGGACAGCGGCAATCGAGGTTTTGATGAAGCTAGCACCACTCCACCATACCATATGCCTGAAGAAAAAGCAACACTGCTTAGATTAACAGCAGAAGGAGTGCGTAGAAACCACATAGTAGGGCTCAGAGACTCTGAAAAGCTGGAAAGGGAAATCCATTTAATCCTCCAACCCAGAGACGAAATGGTGGCCGAGTATCACTTTGACAGGAATTTCACTGTGCACCAAAGTAATAAGAGAGAATGGATCTCTTTATAAGAAACATATAAAATGCAACCACACACAATTATGTGGTATACAGAATGAATTGGCCGATGAACTGGCACGCAAGCGTGCAGCCACCGCAATGATAGGTCCAGAGCCCTATTGCGGTATAGGTCAACAAACAATAAAAGGACTCCTAAGAAAGGAAGAGAATACGCTTAGAACAGCCTCCTGGGTAAACACCAGGGTAATGAGACAAGCTAAAGCATTAATAGTGAACCACGACCTCAAAAGGTACCAAAAGTTAATCCAACAAGGAGAGAATGCCCTCAGGATTCTGACAGGGCTCTACACGTGTCACTGCAGACTGCGGAGCCACATGAACAAGTTGGGAATAACAAACACCCAACTTTGCAGATACAGTGAAGAGAAGGAGGAGTCCTCTGAACATATACTAGCACACTGCGATGCCCTAGCGAGGCGCAGACTCAGCAGATTTGGGAAACACATTCTACACCCAAGCAATATCCGTAACTTAGAACCCACAAAAATCCTGGCTTTTGTACAGGAAATACGGCTGCTAGGAGAGCTGTAAACTCAGTAGGGGGGCGCAATAGGCCAAAATTGGTCGCAGTGCACCACTTCCCCAACAACAAATAATAACTATGACGGTAACTGATGGAGTGAAACCTTACCTTAATTTCTGGAAAAAATTTTAAAAAAGCAAAAGTGTTGTGCGCAATTTTCTACCCATCAAATTATGGGAGTAACATTTAAGGCCGCATTAAAAAAACATTTTTACGTACTGCAGAGCAGAGAATTGTTCAAAACGCTTCAAATTAACACTGTTCAGCTTCAAAAATTCATTCAAAATTACAATTAAGCGCAAGTGTAGATACTGTACGGAGAGTTATCCATAAAGCTGAACATCTTAGAAGATCAAAACTAAAAAAAAACCAATCCCTTAATACCCAACATATTACAAACGACGAAATGTGTGCAGAAATGTTTAGTAAAAGATCTATACAAGTATATTTTGCTCAGTACTTAGCGTTACGTTATACCTAGGGTCCTAAAATATACCACATAAAGAAGCATTGTTTTAAAAAAGGGATTTCTCTTGCTATTCTATTTCCTGAAATAACGATTTCGCAAGAGAGGACACTTTTTTAATATTTCCAATTTGCTAACAAACTAGATTTCCGGCTTGAAGTTTAGTTGTGGCCACCTCTGCTCTGCACCTCAGCCGCAAAAAATTGAGATGTTTTCCGCCAGCAAATATTTTAGCATCCTGTTGGTTAAACTCCAACGCGTGGTGCAATCGATGGGTGCTTAAATATCACGGGTGCTCCTAAAAAAAGTAGCAAGAAATTCTTGCATCGTGTAAAGGACGTGTTATGATTGCTTTTATGCATTACAAACGTCTGACTAAAACTACGATGCGCTCTGCAAAGGTAAAAAAACGAAACTATACCGGCACCAACGTTCCGGTTATATCGGTTACAATAATACCGGTAAACGGTTTTCGGTTCCCAAAAATATATTTGTTTCGATTCCGGTTTCGGAACGCCTGACACCTGAGGGTACTGTATACCCCTAACTTGTAAATCAACTTCATCAATTCAACTTGTAATCAATTAAATCAAACTGTTTTGAAATACATATTTTCATATCAGGTACCCGGCGTGCGTTGCTACGCCCCTTTAGAATTTTAAACACAAAACAAAGAAGTGAAGCTTAATAGACAATCTTCAAGATAGTCTAAACTCATTATTTTTTTTTTTAAATTTCGCGATTTTTGGGTCCTTCTATTTACCCATCGATTTTCCAGTCTTCTCATATAAAAATTCTGAAAATGTTTAAATTTCTTTTAACACACACGACACCTCCAATTTACGCGTCTTTAATTTTTAACAATTAAATCTTCCTGATAGTCTGAACTAATCATAATGTTTTGTATAAATCCGGATTTTTTGGACCGCTTGATCTCGACCCGTCTATATTATAGTCTAACTCATACAATGTTTTTAAATATTTCGCGACTTTTTGTATCGTTTGATATAACCAGAAGGCTATCCAACGATTGCCATTAATTAAAATCTAAATAATGGCCAAAAACACAGGTTTACAAAACAGGGAAACTATTTTTGGTCGCTGAATTGTTCATTTTCCCCCAACACGTTAAGTTTTCGAGATATTTGCATAAACGTGTGTTTAGCGAGGTGTCTTTACATTTTTTGGTCCTGTGGCCACATTAAGTGTCCTCTTCCAACCAAATTTGTGATAATATAAACTGACAATGACTTTTTGTAAACTTGTGAAATCATAAAATTTTGCAAATTTCGAGAAAAATCTAAGCTGAACTAATAACACAGTGTTACAAAAAAAATCTGAACATACTTTTCACGAGACCCAGTACATATTGTTGGGCTAGTCGAGTATAGCATTTCCTCATACTTGGTTTTCTCCTAACACCCCCAAAATCTGAAGTTATGGTCCAAAAACCGCTTTTTGCTTTTGTACCTCACTTAAATAGATATAACTCGCGAATGGACCGTCCGATTGTTCATATCCTTATCAATTCCGGTAGTGACGAGAGGAATCTAATACATTTTTATCAATGGTTTGACTAATTTAACGCGATGGCTGAGAAATGCGGCTTACAGATCTGTCATTTTCCTTTTTTTTTTAGAAATTTGTACTTTGACCATCACTGGTTTTACTATTTTATTCTATGCGATTTTTCTTAAAATTTATTATAAAAGCCCATTTAATTCTCCGTTGAACGGTTGTTGTCCCAATGAATTTGGATACCGTTTGACGAAGTTATGCGCGCATTTCTAAGTACACCTCGACAATCTAGTATTTTTTTTAGTCTGCCAACATATTTTTTGACAACCTTAACATAGGTGCCCCCTACAAGTATGCTCTGTTTTCTTTGGCGCCAGATTCAAAAAATATTTTTAAATTCTTATATAAATATAAATTTTCATGTTTCACAATTTTTGGGCCAATAAATATGAGAAAGGTGAATCGCTAGCATGGATCAATTTTTGACTGTGATATGCGACACTAACTCGCTTATGGTTTCATCAAAATAATTTTAAATTTTAATTTCATGTACAAGAGTATCTAACTCTGACTGGTGCATTTTGTAGAGTCTGCAGATGTGTTCTCCAACTTCAGCCAACTCTAAATGTCAACTGTGGGCTGTAAGGGTCTTCAAGGGTCTTCGGTGCCAAAGGCAAACGCCAGAAAGAATATATATTCTTGATCAGCACTAAGAGCCGAGTCGAAATAGTCATGTCCTTCTATCCACATATCCAGCGGTCTGTCTGTCTAAGACGGTAAGAGCTACAGGTTTGCGACGCTTAGAAGGCATCATCTCCGACCGCATAAAGTATATATGTATATTCTTGACCAGCATGACGAGCTGAGTCAATTAAGCCTGTCCGTCTGACTGTTTCTACGCGAACTTATAACTTAGAGCGCTCGTCACAAAAGCTGCCATAGAAATTATCGGCCGGAAAAATGGATTTTTCTATATATGCCCTCTTAAACTCTGTCGTTCTTAATCTTATATATTTTTAATCTGATCTGAGAAGTTTGGTCAAAATCACTAACCGATGAAGCGAGCTTTTTCAAGAGTATTTAAACTTCGACACAGACGAGGTTAGCTTTGCTGACTCTTTTGTTTTTAATATTGGCTCCCCCGCAAATTGGGAAATACCTCATACGGGCATTAAAATGACGTATATAGTATTTATTTTCAATGGTTGACAAAATGCATGTTGAAGTTTCCTTTTTGGAAGTAAAGGTGTTACTAATATTTCGCCAGTCTTCAGCAATTTAACAGGTATCTTAGCAGCACTAGCTGCTTTTTGGATTTTTGGACTTCTCTTTTGGCTCGATATTTGTATAACATATGCCTGACGGTCTCGCCCACTGCTATTACTGCCCACCAGTCCCTTCTGTTCCTCGCGAGCCCACTTACCCCTAGCTCTTACCGTCTTAGACAGACAGACCGCTGGATATGTGGATAGAAGGACATGACTATTTCGACTCGGCTCTTAGTGCTGATCAAGAATATATATTCTTTCTGGCGTTTGCCTTTGGCACCGAAGACCCTTGAAGACCCTTACAGCCCACAGTTGACATTTAGAGTTGGCTGAAGTTGGAGAACACATCTGCAGACTCTACAAAATGCACCAGTCAGAGTTAGATACTCTTGTACATGAAATTAAAATTTAAAATTATTTTGATGAAACCATAAGCGAGTTAGTGTCGCATATCACAGTCAAAAATTGATCCATGCTAGCGATTCACCTTTCTCATATTTATTGGCCCAAAAATTGTGAAACATGAAAATTTATATTTATATAAGAATTTAAAAATATTTTTTGAATCTGGCGCCAAAGAAAACAGAGCATACTTGTAGGGGGCACCTATGTTAAGGTTGTCAAAAAATATGTTGGCAGACTAAAAAAAAATACTAGATTGTCGAGGTGTACTTAGAAATGCGCGCATAACTTCGTCAAACGGTATCCAAATTCATTGGGACAACAACCGTTCAACGGAGAATTAAATGGGCTTTTATAATAAATTTTAAGAAAAAATCGCATAGAATAAAATAGTAAAACCAGTGATGGTCAAAGTACAAATTTCTAAAAAAAAAAGGAAAATGACAGATCTGTAAGCCGCATTTCTCAGCCATCGCGTTAAATTAGTCAAACCATTGATAAAAATGTATTAGATTCCTCTCGTCACTACCGGAATTGATAAGGATATGAACAATCGGACGGTCCATTCGCGAGTTATATCTATTTAAGTGAGGTACAAAAGCAAAAAGCGGTTTTTGGACCATAACTTCAGATTTTGGGGGTGTTAGGAGAAAACCAAGTATGAGGAAATGCTATACTCGACCTGCTCTACAGCGTGGGGTAGGTCATTTCGAAAGTATATTTTCGCTGTAACACTGTGTAATTTTAAATATTTTTCACATCACGGACTACATTTTTTTTATTTACCCGTCTACTATTGCCGTCTGTTAAGTCTTCATAATAATCTTTAGTCATATGAAAAATTTGTAAATTTCGCGATTCTTTTAACCGTTTATTAACATTTCAAGCTATAAAATCATCATAAAAATCTTAGGTGATACGAAAAATTGCCAAATTTTTTACTGTTCGCTGTTTTTGGCCTAATACATACGCGTCTCCAATTGCCATCTATCTAATCTTCTTAATTATTTTTAGAAAATTTTACAAATTTCGCGATTTTCTTGACGATTTGATCTACTCCTTCTTTTTACCCGCCTGTTTACCCGTATTTATGATAACACAAGTTTACAAATAATTTATCATTTTTTCATCCTCTACAATTTGATGTCATTTCCTTTTTATAGCCTAGTACGGAGGGCGTTCGAATTTTCCTTCCAGAAATTTACCTAATATTCCTTTTTGTGGAATGTAAAAGGCAGTGTGACCAGGTAAACTCTAAAGAAAATAGCGAAATCTGAAAATAAATAAATTGGCCAGCTGATTTGTATTTTGATTATACGATTTAAATAAAATGAGGCACAATGCAGAACATGAAGGAAGTTGCAATTGAAGTTGCAGTAGCAGCTATTTAAAGAATATAAATACAAGAATATAATGGTCTGCACGGGGCCAGATAAATCCAATCATAATTGCTTCATTTCCATTTTGAACATCATTGAAGCCTAGTACGGAGGGCGTTCGAATTTTCCTTCCAGAAATTTACCTAATATTCCTTTTTGTGGAATGTAAAATGCAGTGTGACCAGGTAAACTCAAAAGAAAATAACGAAATCTGAAATTAAATAAATTGGCCAGCTGATTTGATTATAAGATTTAAACAAAATGAGGCACAATGCAAAACATGAAGGAAGTTGCAATTGAATTTGCAGTGCTAGCTATTAAAATGAAGAATGTGAGCAATACTAGAGAATTGTATTCGCATGTTGCCGTCTGCACGACGGCATTTTTCAGGGCGAGCAGGATCCCACTCAGGTGCACATATTGCTGCAACTCAAGATGGCTCAGTTTATGCCTTGGGGCGTGCCGTAAAACAACATGGCAAGTTGCGCAAGATTCCATTCTGATTGTCTGGTGCAGGAGTATGAGGCAGCCACACGAAGTGATTATATGCAACTGGACACCAACTGCTTCCCAAGCACATTTTGTAAATGCGGTGTCCAGTTGCTTGCCATCTGTGATGTCCCACAAACATGCCTTGTTTTTCAATGCATCAATTAATGCATTTTAGTCGTCATAACTAAAATTTTTCAGCCGATTTTTAGTCTTGCCCTCCATTTATTTTTTCTTTTGCCTTGCCTTTTGACAACTGACACAAGGAATAAATGACTGCACAATATCTCTGGGAGAAATATCAGCTGTTCGATACAGTCCACACGGTTCGTCGATATGGCAACTCTAAAAATTCCTTGTGTGTATTGCTTGGCTTTCTGCGTGCCCAACATCAGAATGAGGCAAGGAAAAATTCCTTAAGCAATTTTTTTTATATGGAGTTTGACAGCTGAAGGAAAATTCGAACGCCCTCCGTACTAGGCTTATACTACAAATTTGACAATAATACTATGTACTAATAATTGAAAGATATTTGTATTAGCTTTGATTTGGTGCATAAACTTATTCATAAGTTATTTCATAATTGAGTTGTTTGAAATTAAGAGAGAGGTCCTTTTTCAAAAATGCAAAAAACGGTAATTTGGGATTATCTTGAAATTTGTTCTACTGAGAAATTTGTAAGCTTTATATTCGTACTCAGTGAGGTTTACATAAGGAATGAAATCAAATTGTAGAGGATGAAAAATCGTGTTAACTTGTGTAATTTAAGCTCAAATGTGAATTTTTGATATTTCGCGATTTTTTTTATCAGTTGTTCCACACATCCTTTATTTACCCGTGTACTCTGTCCATCTATTAAATCTTCATAATATTTTTTTTTGAAAAATATAGTATTTTCCCAATATTTTAGAACGTTCAATGTACACTAGACCGTACCCGCCTTATATGAAAAGTAATATATTGTCTAGTTCTTAGCACAACATGGCTCAAAAAATTCGGTAGATTTTATAGAAAATATGTCGAAAATCCAAAATCAGATATATTGAGGTTTGATGGCCTCGAGAAGGCTTTAAAAGTTAAAATTTCCCTTAATTTTGTTTTTGAGCTGCTAGAAACGTCATAGTAGGCAGAAAAAAATTTTGTGAAAATTGTAAAAACATTATTTTAAGATGTCGAACAACTTATTCAGCAACACAATCGGACGGCACCAAATTGATGAAATAATGTTAAGGTTCTACTGAGAATTGAACTCGGTTCGCCGGATTCACAGTCTAGAGTGCTTATTACAACACCATTGAACATACAATTTGACAATGAAATATTTAATTTATTTGCTCGACACTTTTGTAAAAGGTCTCTGTCTACATTGACAATTCAGAGATAAATTACGGAGAAATTGAAACTTATAAAGCCTTCTTGAGGCAATCAAACGTCAATATATCCGATTTTGGATTTTTGATAAATTTTCTATAAAATCTGCAGAATTTTTTGAGCCATGTTGTGCAAAGATCGTCACATGTTGAAAATCGTATGCAGAAAAGTCCGGTCAAATGTACACCTTTCATTTGCCAACGCCTGCGCTTTTTAAATACTCAAATAAAAATTTGGCAAATTTCGCGGTTGTTGGACCATTATAAGCTTATATGACAAATCTTCAACATTCGCGTTTTTTTTCCGTTTGGTCTACAACTTCTATTTAACCGTCTATATTTGCTATTCTTTGGGTATTTTATTGCATATATTGCACATTCTTAGCACATGCAAAAATGAAAAATTATTATATATTAAATATGGGTATTTCCATAATGTCGAACGCGACCGTCTCACAGTGGCCGGTTTGGCGAATTTAGCGTTAAAAAAATAAAAAAATGATGGCCGATTTTTTTGAGCGCTTTAATTTAATTAAATAAGGGGCAAACCAGATAGCCCGAAATTGTTTGTTTTATTGAATTTGGTCAATTATTTGGATTTTACAGTGGTTCAAACTTTAACAATTTTTCAAACTGATGAATTTTTGTAATTTTTTTGGTTTCAAATATTACGTTTCGGAACGTATAAAAACCAAACGGTAATTCGGAATGAAATTTGGTTTTTTGCTTTTTAAAGATGCATCAATTGAAAAATGAAAAAGAAAATTTTATTTTTTCTTTAAATTAGTTCAGTAATAGTCGTTTTACTGAAATACTACTTTTGTACCTTATTTTCCCACTTTGATGGACTGCATCCATGCTAATCCACCCTTCTAAAGTGCAAATTTTTTTTAAAAACATAAATTACATACATTTATTTTCATAAAAAACAGTATTAGTAGTAGTTTTATTACCACATTTTTAGTAAATCGGTTTAAAAAAGTTAAAATGTCTTGCGTATTTCTTGGAACCCTTTTATTGCTATAAACTTGTTGCACTCTAACAAATTAAAATATTTGTTTTTTTCCAGGATGCAAGCCACTCGAAAATTAGGACTTTGGTCACTTGATATTGTTGACGGTTTGAAATCAACAAATGAAAGCCAAGCGGATCAAAATAAACTGCATTCCCCTATATGTGAAGTCCTACAAATATGCCTGGCTACTAAATAAGATGACAAAAGTTCAGCGATTTGAAACAGACTGCTCAAGGCCAAGTAGATTTAATACTTCCGTTTTTACTGACTTATGATCTAGCAGCCGACCTTATTCTTATCATTTCTCAAATGAAGACGTCCTAAATTAGTTCCATCAAAATCAAATCGTTCATACGGAAATCGACTTCGATATGAGTAATACACCCTATTTTATAATAAACATTTAATTTTTAATAAACTCAAATTTGACATTTCCATTTGATTAGTTTTATTATCTCTATAAATATAAAAGAGAGTGTCCTGACTGACTGACTGACTGATTCACTGACTGATTGGCAATCATCGCACAGCCTTAAACGGTAAGAGATAGAAAGCTGAAATTTGGACAGGAGTTTCTGTTAGTGGTGTACTAAGACGGGGTTTTGGAAAATTCCACCCAGAAAAGTCGGAAAAGCGTCGGAAAAGTTTGTATGGGAAAAATGTTATTTTACATCCGATTGACTTGAAACTTGGTTTGCATAGCATAGTACGCGAAATAATTCGACACGTGTTTTCCCGATTTTGGAAAATCCGCCCACGAGGAAAATGGCCGGAAAATTCTGCATGAAAAAACCTATTTTTCATCCGATTGGCTTCAAATTCGGTTTGTAAGGGCCAGCTCGTATGGATACTGCGGCCAAAAATATTTTCAGTAGATATTTCGACTTTTACTTTTGTTTACGGCTTTATAAAACCGTTAGAGGTGAGATTTTATAAAATGAGCATGGCTAAACCCTCACACTCCCACCCCTACCATATAATTTTACCAAGTGTAAGAAAAAAGTTATTTCAAAAGTTTTTATCTGTGTTTCAATTTTTGTTTATTTTGTTTTGTTATGTTAATTTTTGTATTAAAAGCCTCCACTTAGCATAAAATTAAACAAAAATAAAAAAATTAAATAATTATTAAAACCTAAAAAAATCATGCATATCATGCTCTTTCTTTGGAAGCTATTCTTATAGAGTAGCTTTAAAATGAAACAAAACCAACTACACAATAAACGAGAAAGGCAAAGCTAACTTCGTCTGTACCGAAGTTTAGATACACTTGAAATAGCTTGTCTGAACGGTTAGCGACTTCGACCAAACTCCGCAGATCAGCTTAAAAACATTACATATTACCCATGACCGTGTTTGAGAGCAGTAATATTGAGAAGAAAACAGTTTTTCCTACTAAAACCCATTTTCCGAACGAACATTTGTATGGCAGCTGCAAGAAGTAGTCATCCGATCCGGTCGGTTCCGACATATTAGCAGCGTGCAGTAAAAAGAAGGCTCTGTGCAAAGTTTCAGCTCGAAAGCTCCAAAACTGAGGGATTAGTTCGCGTAGAAACAGACAGACGGACAGACGGACGGACGGACGGACGGACGGACAAAGCTTAATCGACTCAGCTCGTCATGCTGATCAAGAATATATATACTTTATGTGGTCGGAGATGATTCCTTCTATGCGTTGCAAACTTCTGGGCAAAATAATAATACACTTTTCAAGTGTATAAAAAGCTTGGTCATTTATAAGTAAGAGATGACACTTACAAAGACAAATTTCTGACTTTGATTTTTTTATTTTTGGACTATGGCAGAAACCACTGCGCAACGGTCGGAAAATTACCGGAAAATTCTACATGAAAAAAACTATTTTTCATCCGATTGGCTTCAAACTCGGTTTGTAAGGGCTAACTACGAAATAGTTTGAAATGTGATTTTCCGATGTAGGAAAATTTGACCCAACGGTCGGAAAATTCCAGGAAAATTCTGCATGAAAAAAACTATTTTTCATCCGATTGTCTTAAAACTCGGTTTGTTATGATAGAATACGAAACATTTTGAAATGTGATTTTCCGATGTTGGAAAATTTAACCCAACGGTCGGAAAATTCCCGGAAAATTTCTGCATGAAAAAAAAAACTATTTTTCATCTGATTGGCTTGAAACTCGGTTTGCTTTGACAGAATTCGAAATAAATTGAAATTTGATTTTCTGATGTTGGAAAATTTGACCTGACGGTCGGAAAATTGCCGGAAAATTCTGCATGCAATTACTTTTTTTTTCATCCGATTGGCTTGAAACTCGGTTTGTAATGAAAGAATACGAAAAAGTTTTAAATGTGATTTTCTGAAGTTGGAAAATTTGACCTGACGGTCGGAAAATTCCCGGAAAATTCATCATGCAAAAAAACCATTTTTTATCCGATTGGCTTGAAACTCGGTTTGTAAGGACAGAATACGAAAGAATTAAAAATGTGATTTTTCAATGTCGGAAAATCCACTCCCAGGAAAGCCTGGAAAATTCTACGTGCAAAATAACTATTTTTCATCCGATTGACTTGAAACTCGGTTTGTAAGGTCGAAATGAGAATTCATTTGTGTTTTCATTTTCCGATGTTGGAAATTACGCCGGGATACCCTCTAGGAAGTGAATGGGATGTGGGTGGGTGGGATGTGGGTGGGAAGTGGATGGGATGTGGGCGGGGAAGGGGGCGGGAAGAGGGAGGGGTGTGGGTGGGGTGTGGGTGGGGTGTGGGTGGGTGGGATGTGGGCGGTAAGTGGGCGGGAAGGGGGTGGGAACTGGGTGGAATTGGATGTAGAGTGGATGGGAGGGATGGGGGTGGGAGTTGGAGGGAAAACCCATCAGCAAAGAGCATACTGTTGAAGGCGCAGCGAAGCGCGTCGGGTTATTTGCTAGTCTATATATATAAATGTGTACGCCCGACTGATATGGTGACATTAATTATCAGCGCACAGCATAAACGGCTTATCCTACAGCTTTGAGATTTGGCATAGACCTTCGTTTAGCTAGCACTAAGAAACAAAATTGGAAAATTCCATTCGGAAAAGTCGGAAAAGCGTCGGAAAAGTTTGTATGGGAAACATTAAACAACTTGGTTTGTAAGCATAGTACGCGAAATAATTCGACACGTGTTTTCCCGATTTCAGAAAATCCACCCACGAGGAAAATGGCCGGAAAATTCTGCATGCAAAAAACTATTTTTCATCCGATTGGCTTGCAACTCGGTTTGTAAGCACAGAACACGAAATAGTTTTTAATGTGATTTTCTGATGTTGGAAAATATTACCCAAAGGTCGAAAATTCCCGGAAAAGTCTGCATGAAACTAAATATTTTTCATCCGATTGGCTTTAAACTCGGTTTGTAAGGGTAGAATGCGAAATATGTAATTGATTTTTCATTGTCGGAAAATCCGCCCCCTACCCTTACAAACCGAGTTTAAAAGCCTCTTGCTGAATACGAAATAATTTGAAATGTGATTTTTTCAATGTCGGAAAATTCCGCCCCCTACCCTTACAAACCGAGTTTTAAAGCCAATCGGATGAAAAATATTTAGTTTCATGCAGACTTTTCCGGGAATTTTCGACCTTTGGGTAATATTTTCCAACATCAGAAAATCACATTAAAAACTATTTCGTGTTCTGTCCTTACAAACCGAATTTCAAGCCAGTCGGATGAAAAATAGTTTTTTGCATGCAGAATTTTCCGGCCATTTTCCTCGTGGGCGGATTTTCCAAAATCGGGAAAACACGTATCGAATTATTTCGCGTACTATGCTTACAAACCAAGTTGTTTAATGTTTCCCATACAAACTTTTCCGACGCTTTTCCGACTTTTCCGAATGGAATTTTCCAATTTTGTTTCTTAGTGCTAGCTAAACGAAGGTCTATGCCAAATCTCAAAGCTGTAGGATAAGCCGTTTATGCTGTGCGCTGATAATATGTCACCATATCAGTCGGGCGTACACATTTATATATATAGACTAGCAAATAACCCGACGCGCTTCGCTGCGCCTTCAACAGTATGCTCTTTGCTGATGGGTTTTCCCTCCAACTCCCACCCCCATCCCTCCCATCCACTCTACATCCAATTCCACCCAGTTCCCACCCCCTTCCCACCCCCTTCCCGCCCACTTACCGCCCACTTACCGCCCACATCCCACCCACCCACACCCCACCCACACCCCTCCCTCTTCCCGCCCACTTCCCCGCCCACATCCCATCCACTTCCCACCCACATCCCACCCACCCACATCCCATTCACTTCCTAGAGGGTCCCCGCCGTAATTTCCAACATCGGAAAATGAAAACACAAATGAATTCTCATTTCGACCTTACAAACCGAGTTTCAAGTCAATCGGATGAAAAATAGTTATTTTGCACGTAGAATTTTCCAGGCTTTAAAGTCCTGGGAGTGGATTTTCCGACATTGAAAAATCACATTTTTAATTATTTCGTATTCTGTCCTTACAAACCGAGTTTCAAGCCAATCGGATAAAAAATAGTTTTTTTTGCATGTTGAATATTTCGGGAATTTTCCGACCGTCAGGTCAAATTTTCCCACTTCAGAAAATCACATTTAAAACTATTTCGTATTCTTTCATTACAAACCGAGTTTCAAGCCAATCGGATGAAAAATAGAGTAATTGCATGCAGAATTTTCCGGCAATCAGGTCAAATTTTCCAACATCAGAAAATCAAATTTCAATTTATTTCGAATTCTGTCAAAGCAAACCGAGTTTCAAGCCAATCAGATGAAAAATAGTTTTTTTTTTCATGCAGAAATTTTCCGGGAATTTTCCGACCGTTGGGTTAAATTTTCCAACATCGGAAAATCACATTTCAAAATGTTTCGTATTCTATCATAACAAACCGAGTTTTTAAGACAATCGGATGAAAATAGTTTGGCCGATTGGCTTTAAACTCGGTTTGTAAGGGTAGAATACGAAATAATTTGAAATGTGATTTTTCAATGTCGGAAAATCCGCCCCCATGCGGGAAAATTCCCAGAAAATTCTTCATGGAAAATACTATTTTTCACCCGATTGACTTAAAACTCGGTTTGACGGGGCAAAATGAGAATTCATTTGTGTTTTCATTTTCCGATTTTGGAAATACTGCCGGGATGCCCACTGGGAAGTGGATGGGATGTGAGTGGGATGTGGGTAGATAATTGTTTTGGAAGTGGGTGGGATGTGGGCGGGAAGTGGGTTGTATGTGGGTGGCAAGTGGGTGGAATGTGGCTGGTAAGTGGATTGGATGTGGGTGGGATATGGGTGGTATTTGGGTGGGTTGTGGGTGGTATGTGGGTGGGATGTGGGTGGGATGTGGACGGGATATGGGCGGGATGTGGGCGGGAAGTGGGTGGTATGTCAGTGGGATTTGGGAGGGATGTGGGTGGGATGTAGATGGTATGTAGATGGGATGTAGGTGGAAAGTGGGTGGTATGTGGGTGGCAAGATGGTGGAAAGTTGGTTGGAATTGGGTGGAGAGCGTGTGGGATGTGGATGGCAAGTAGGTGTGCATTGGTTATATACTGTTGAAGGCGCAGCGAAGCGCGAAGGGTTATTGCTAGTACTTGTATATGGGCATTTCCATTCTGTCGAACCGTGACCGTCGTACACATTGAAAATGAAAAAAAGTGAAAATAAATCGAATTTTTAATTGGTTTTTTACTGTATAATATAGCTCTCTGCAAGCACTTTAATTAGTGTTAAAGTGTACATCATGTGAAACCGAACCATTTTATTTTTCGGTTTTTGGGTCGGTTCAGCATTTTTGAAAACACACCGCTTCGGTTTAAGGTTCGCTTCGAGAGCGACAAAAGCGGTTCGGTTCGGTTCGGTCATCTCTGGTTTTTTCTTCTGTTACTTTAACATATATCACTTTTTAAGCACTTTATTTAGTGGTAAAGTAGGTAAAGTAGAGAGCACACGAAAAAAAATGGAAGTGGTGTTTTTGGACATCATTATAAAAGCAAAATTTACCGAAATCTGCCTAACTTTATCTACACTTTTATCCATCATTATATATATATATGTTGATTTTGTTGTAATGCGAAGCAAAAACTTACATTTAATTTTAATCACAAAGTTTGTCATGCTTTCATATGTATTCTTTTTTAACCCTTTGTTGCCTAAGAAAGATTTTAGATCGCCGAATTAAAGGCAATCGAAAGGCACGTTTATCAAAAAAAAGGGTCAATATTAATGTCCAAATGAAAAAAAATTGCTCTAGCGAGGTTGTACAGCCGAATATTTCGAAATGTGTTATGATATGATGTGTGTGTTTTTAAGCTCTTTTAATATTTTGGTCTTGGTGGACCTTTTAATGGAAATGCTCTTACGCAGTTTTCAATGTAATATAGGTTATTTAATTAGTATAAATCCAGATTTTCACCTCAATATAAATTCATTTAATAAAGTGCATAAAATCCGATGTCTAATAATACGAGTTTTTTTCTTACTTTTGCTTAAGAACGCTGCAGTCCTGCTCATGTGGAAATCCCACTGGCGATTGGCAAACAAAGCAGCAAGTTAGAGATGAAAATGCATCGTAACTTGCGGCGCAAAACTGGTGTTGAATGTTAATTACTGATTGTGCATTCTCAAGAACGATAAGCTCATTGTGTTCTCTGATCCTCTTTTGTTCCATTTCATTGCTGATATTAACAGATGGATCCACAGATGACATGGTAACAAAATCGTGAAGTACAGCCAACATATGTGTTTTAACAGTGCTGGTCGCCACTGTTGTTGCTCTATTGGAATACAAGAATAAAAATAGCGTAAAGCCAAGACCGGCTCCGTTGAGGAATATATACCCTTGCAGTTCGTATTTATAATTTATATTAATAGAGAATTAACAAAATTTTATTCAACAATGCTCTTTTTGCTTTGAAAAAGGCTAGTTGAATGATTTTCCATACAGACCAAGAGATTTCGCCTCTACTGTGACCATTTGGCTGACCAGTTTCTTATGGCAGCTATCCGATACATTCATCCGATTTTCATTGAACTCGGCAAAATGTTCTAAAGCAGATATTATGAATAACTGGCGACTTAAAAGAAGATAAGTTAAGATACGTTTTTTGACCGCAATGCTCATCCGCTTTTGATTAAAGTTTGTAGAAATTTATAATGAATATCACGATTGGAGACGGTAGCGTTGAAAAAAAAAGCTTTTTTTCACTTAAACTATATGCTCTCGTCATTCCATCCAGCCAGTTTTGAAGAATGTGCAGCTTAGGGACGAACGGACAAACGGACATGGCAATATCAAATTAGCTCGTCATACTAATTAAGAATAAATATACTTTTTGGGGTCAGAGGTGCTTCTTTCTATGCGTCAAAAATATCCGGACAATTTTATAATACTCACTGCAAGGGTTTAAAAATAATAGATTTGCAAGAAGAAATCGGCATCGAGATTGATAAATTATTGAACTTACCTTGCCAGGTCATTCCACGAATTCGTTAAGTAAGATGTTGGGTGGTTATTGAACAACGGTTTCTCATTCAAAGACCATTGTTCCAATACTGCTATCGATTGTGCCAACTTGCAGCCAGCTGTACACAAATTGTTAAGAACATTTAAATAGTTTATCCATGCAGCTGAACACTCGCCCAATGCGGTCTTAGCAGATATTGATGTGCTGCTTCCACTATTAGAAACTGATGGGAGTCCGGAATTGTTACAATATTCCTCCATAGTGAAGAAATCTAAAATCAAAAGTTAATAACTGCAAAAATTGTAACAACTTAACAAAAAATTAATTTTAGGAACCCCAAATATAACTTAAGTGTAATGTATGCCTTCAGGTTTCTTTTTTAAAGGTTTACAATTTTTAAAGTTTTACAAGAAATTAAATTACAAAAAACTATACGTGATATTAACAATCGGTTTTTTTCATTCGCTAGGTAATCGGTTAAATTCAATTGAAAAATTGATGTTTTTTGGTTGTTGTTGTATTCCCATTCAAAGTTAACCATGGTTGCCCATGGTTGCAATAATTTTTTGAGAACGGATTGTCTAAAAGTGAAAACTAGGTTTTGTTAAGAAATGATGTAATTCTGGTGTGAACTAGGATATTTTTGATAACTCAATAAATAGCGGATTTTGACCGATCAAAAATTTCCTAGTTCACAAAAAAATGGTGGGTATTAGGAGTAATTAAATAAATTTGAAAATCGGTCAACAGTTACACTTTAAAATTTTGCAACCATTTTGGAGAAAGTCGTTCTGAGGTAATCGCACTTAAAGTTTCGACAACTGTTTTCGGTGAAAAAAAAAATTAATTTTGATAGATTTCAAACATGGATTTTATACTTTGGGTGTTAGCTATCACTAACAAAAAAATTATCAAAATCGGTTAAATAGTTATCCACACTTTCTACAAAATTGCACTGTACTTTTTGTTTTTTCTTCTTCTAATTGTCCATTTGCACTACGGAATGGCAACGAAATACGGTCCTCGAACTTTTAGACGAAATTTTGCAAAGGAATTTTTGGACGAAGGACATATAATAGACAATTACCATTAGAAGAAATTTTGCACACTTCACATTTTGGACAGTTGATTTCCTTTAAAATGGCATTATGACTATGACCGACATCGACAAAAACTTCGAAATTGTAGTTTTACAACCCGCACAATCCATATTAATCACAATTTTTGAACAAACGTACTCGCAGAACAATTGAACACAACAAATTTGTTCACAAATTTCAAATTTATTTTTAATAATTTTACATTTGAAGAAAAGCACATGCATAATTTCGGTGCAAAAAAAGCAAATTTCAAAATTCATTTTAAAAGAAACCATGGATGACCGAAAATTAATTTCTGCACGTAAATTCATTATAATTCGTGGTACATCGAGGAAAATTTTTTTCGGAATTTTTGGAGAGGAAGGACGTATAATAGACAATTACCACTTTTGAATTTTTTCGACAAAAAAAAAACTTAGAAATTTTAAATATACGAGGGTCGATGAAAATTTTTTCATGTAAGAGAGTCGGGAAAAAATAATGTTTTTGTTTATTTCTCTTTCTTTGCTCCAATTGAATTTTTTGCTATATTTTCTTTTTATTTTGCACTTTCATTTCTTTACTCATTATATGCAAGAAAAAAGTATCGGGACAAATGCAACGATAATTCGGATAATTCTATTTTTGGCTCATCTGAATAGGTTTGACAATTTTGACTTCACTTTTTGATTAACTGCGTGAATGAAAGAGTTAAATTCTTTTGAATTCCAAAATTTAAAGCAACTACTTTCAGTTTTTTGTAAAATGAGCCGCGGAAAACCTTTAACCGATTTTGAAAAAGGTCAAGTAAAATGCTATATTGATTCTGGTTTAAAACACTATGAAATGGCCAAGAAAATCGGTCGAAGTCAAAACGTTGTGAGAAATATTCTTCGTTATAAAGCTGACTATGGAAAAAAAATTAAAGGAGGAAAAATATGCAACAACACCATCGGAGAGGCGACTTATCCTACGAACTGCCTCAAATTCCCACCTTTCGGCTGGTAAAATTTGGGAAGAATGCGGGGTAAATGCTAGTGTGGCCACTGTAAAAAGAATTATTCGAAGCGCAAACACTTGAAGAGATTGAAAATAAAAAAACCCTTCTCAACGATGCTCGAAAGGACGCACGACTTCGATTTGCTAGAGAACACATGACGTGGAACAAGGAGTGGAAGACGGTGGTCTTCTCCGACGAAAAGAAGTTCAACCTCGATGGACCGGGTGGCTATAATTACTATTTCCACGATATGCGAAAAGAGGAAGGTTTTTTAAGTCGTCATAACTCATGTGCAGGTGGAGTAATGGTGTGGGGGCCATATCGTTTTATGCAACATGCGAGCTGTGTACATGTGTACAAGACTGTGCTCCAAAAGGCTTTTCCCCAGTTTTCGAAGATTTATGGACATATTCCATGGACGTATCAACATGACAACGCTCCCATCCATACCGCTCGGGTTGTAAAAGTGTGGATTAAAGATCAAAACGTCTAATTGCTCGAGTGGCCGCCTTATTTCCCTTACGTTAACATTATCGAGAACATTTGGGGATTTTTGTCCAGGAGAGTATACGAAGGAGAAAGACAATTTAGTGACTCTGGGACCCTAGTTGAAGCAATTAAAAAAGCCTGGTCAACAATTTTACTAAATGAAATTGAAAAATATTATGATTTCTTCAAAATGTTTGAAATAATTGAGAACAAGGGTGGGCATACCAAATACAGTGCCTTGGAATTTTGCTTTATAGACTTATGTTTTATAGTTTCAGTGGTCAAACCTATTCAGTTGAGCCAAAAATAAATGGAGATTTTTTTGTTATGTTTTTGAAAAAATAATACAAATTATATAAAAACAAAACTAACAGAACAGAAACTTTGCTATTTCACAAATGACTGATTTCTTTATACCTCAGTGCAATAAGTATATGTGCAAATATGTTTTCGTTTCTCTCTTCCTCAATAGTAACAGAACATATGTTCTAGGTATGCAAAAGTCTTTTGTTGTTATCTATTTTTAGAATGCTTTTGCATAATTCTTCTTTGGTCATCATTCTTAGTACCGTTATCACACATTTCAGTGGCGAGATTTGATTTTCTTTGGAAATAAGTTTATGTGCAAAAACCAATTAGTGTGCATTTAATGGTCGGCGTGCAACAAATTGGATGTGTTTTGATAAAAAATGAAAAGTTGAGAGTAAATTAAGTAGTTGTTGCAGAAACACAAAAAAAATTTTTTTAAATTTTTCTAAGAATGCCGCGTGGAACACATTTATCAGCTGAGGAACGCGGACGAATCCAAGGATTGAACGAAGGTGGGGCTACCATCACTGAAATAGCTTCCAGAGTGTTTCGACACAGAAATACGATAGCTAATTTCTTAAAAAATCCGAGCTCCTATGGTCAGATTAAACGCAGTGGCAGACCGAGCCACATCGATGATAGGTGCAAGCGTGAGATTAAGCGCCTGGCTGTAAACAATCAAATGTCTTGTACAGACATTAAACGTCATTTAGAGCTCAATGTCGGTAGAAGACGGATCCATCAAATTTTAACTGAAAATTGTAACCTTAAACATAGTTCCCGGGTGGCTGTACCGATGCTATTGCCACACCGGAGAATTCCGAAACGTTATTTTTTCGGATGAAAAATGTTTAATCTTGATGGTCCTGATGACTGTCATAAGTATTGGCGTGACTTAAGAAAACCAACAGAAACTCGCCATAAGAGGAATCACGGCGGTGGATCACTGATGATTTGGGCGTGTTTCAGATATGCAGGAAAGTCTCGGCTAGGTTTTATTTCAATAAGAACAAACTCAGAAATCTATATTCAATTGCTGGAGAGTGAATTAATAGATTTTGCAGACGATCTTTACGAAGATAGATGGATTTTTCAACAGGACAACGCTCCAATCCACACATCAAAAGCCACAAAGGCTTATTTTTCTTCAAGAAAAATACCTGTACTGGAGTGGCCGGCCATCAATCCTGACTTGAACCCAATTGAGGACCTCTGGGGTATCCTCTCAGCCAGGATTTATAAAGGTGGGAGGCAGTTCGACTCAATTAAGCATTTAAAGTACGCTTTGCTTGCAGAATGGGAGTTAATAAGCAATGAAACTCTCCAAAATCTGGCAGATTCCATGCCAAACCGCCTTGCAAAAGTCTTAGAGGCAAAAGGAAAGCACATTATCTATTAAAGTAGATCAAAAGTTTGAACTTAATACAAAATTTTAAGAACTATATAAAAAGCACATATACTTATTTCCTAAGAATGAAATACATTTGTTAAATAATAATTTTTTGTTAATAAATATTGAGTACTGTAAGGCAGTTCTTAGTTACTGGCTCTAGAGCTATAAGTAAAAAATATACTTGGCTTGAATCGTTTGGTTTAAAAATTTTCCAAAAATGTTAATGCACATATACTTATTGCACTGAGGTACAACAAAATTTATTTCGCTCAAATCGGAGTGCTTGTTAAGGAGATACAACGTTTCAAACCTAAAAAAAGTCAAACCTACTCAGTTGAGCGGCACTGCATTTGCGGATCTGCTTGAAAGTGTAACAGGATGTTCCATATCAATATTCCAAAAAATTCTGAAGGTATACTTAATATACGTTGGAACTTAAACATTAGACTCGACCACTATCGACACATATCATATTAAATATGTTGTTGGAATATCTACGAGTCGGAGTAGATAACCAGACCGCAAAGAACAACGCAGCGAGTGCAAGTTAATGGTTCGACCAGCCAATATCTATCAGTAGTCTTTTTAGGTAAACTGCTTCCCTTGCAGCTGTTGATAAAACCTTACCTTTACCTTTACACGTTTTTCATACAGGGTTGCCCATACTCTACGGACCCATTTTTTTTTTTTTCAATATCAAAGAAAAAAAGAAAAATTTTGCGGTTGGCAATCTTAATCATTTAATTTGTTCCAAGTAGATTGGTTTACATCAATTTTTGAATATGATATCTCTCAAACGGCCCGGAAACAATTTCTTCAGAAAATCGATTGTTATGCGACTTGTGTGCGGTGGAGCGCCGTCTTGTTGAAACCAGAACTGCCTCATACGCTTTCGACGAATAATTGGCATCACAAAATTGGTCATCATGTCGCGATAACGCTCCTGGTTGATGGTAACAGCATGGCCATTTTCATTTTGGAAGAAAAACGGCCCAATGACCGTTTTCACACTAACGCCGCACAAAACTGTGACTTTTTCGTCTGGAAGAGGCACTTCTTGAATCTCCTGAGGATTTTCAGTGGCGCAAATACGGCAATTTTGCTTATTTACGGTCCCATTCAATGAGAACTTTTCACATTTTTTAATTTTTTAAAGATACGTTGAGTTTTCACAATTGACCTGTTCTGTTGAATGTAAATTTCAACTATTTCAGAGCGCTCGCGTGGCGTGTATTGTTCCATGGTAAAAATCTGCTTGGACTGACGCTTCAAACGCGGTATGTCATTAAGCGATCTGACATCTCTGTCAAAAGTTATGGCGTTGCCAGATGGGTCCGTCGAATATGGGCAACCCTGTACTTGCAACCAATGTTGCGTCAGTCAAAAGTAGTGGCGTTTCCACTTAGGACCCCGACCAATGCACAATGGTCCCAAAGGCGATTTTTTTGGCATAAAGTCGAATTTTAAAGATTTCTGCCCCCAATGCGATTTAAAAATATTCGTTCAATTTAGACCATTATTTTATATAGCTGCCATATTAACGATCTGGCCCATTTTCACTAACTTTGTTTTTTTTAACTATTGAACTGAAATTCAGTTTATACACGTATTTTAGGCTCCCAAGGTGTCCTACCAAATTTGGTTCAATTTGGACTATTATTTCATATAGCTGTCATATAAATGATCTGGCCGACTTTCACTAACTTTGTTGTTTTTTAAACTATTGAACTGTAATTCAGTTTATACACGTATTTTAGGCTCCCAAGGTGACGTCAGTATTATCTTCATCACGAAGAGGGTCTATACTACAACTTAATGTAAAAGAGGGAACGTCCAAAAGCGCAATGAGACCCGTCGGAAAAGGTATCTTTTTTGTGTCTTTCTCTTATTGAAACATAAACTAGAGATCAGTGGATTGCGAGAGTCCATAGCTCTGCTTTTTCGTGCATGCATTCTTCAATTAATTTTTTATGCTCAAACTCGATGTGGTCTGAAAAAATCATAATTTCACGGGTTCGGGAAAATTCGGGATAAACCAATTAAAATATCGTATAGTGGCCACTTTAAGGAACAATATTGCACAGTTAAGACAATCCACCAAACTTTTATCTCACGAAACAGAATTATTTTGAGGTTAAGCTAGACTAAAACGAGAAAGGCAAAGCTAACTTCGTCTGTACCGAAGTTTTCATACACTTGAAATAGCTTGTCTCAACGGTTAGCGACTTCGACCAAACTTCGCAGATCAGCTTAAAAACATTACATATTACCCATGACCGTGTTTGAGAGCAGTAATATTGAGAGCAAACCAGTTTTTCTTACTAAAATCCATTTTCCGAACGAACATTTGTATGGCAGCTACAAGAAGTAGTCATCCGATCCGGTCGGTTCCGACATATTAGCAGCGTGCAGTAAAAAGAAGACTCTGTGCAAAGTTTCAGCTCGATAGCTCCAAAACTGAGGGACTAGTTTGCGTAGAAACAGACAGACGGACGGACGGACAGACGGACAGACGGACGGACAAAGCTTAATCGACTCAGCTCGTCATGCTGATCAAGAATATATATACTTTATATGGTCGGAGATTATTCCTTCTATGCGTTGCAAACTTCTGGGCAAAATTATAATACACTTTTCAAGTGTATAACAACATACAACAAAAACACATAAAACAGAGGACAAAGCACATCTATATACATAAAGTGATAAGACATTGATTGTGATCATCAGACTGGAGCAAACACCGTTATAGTTAGAAATTTCAAAATTTCACAATTGCTTCCTATAGTGATCGGACATTGTACTAAGAAAGCACTTCCTCAACGCAGCAGCCATTGCTCTCCAAAACGAAAAAAATGTTTAAATGCTGAAAATATTTACTAGAAGTGTGTTTTCTTGATATCGATGAATAACAAAAAATTTTATTTGTTTAAAAATACAATTTGAAAAGATAAAAAAAAAAAAAAAGTCTTCGCTTGCGTAAGGCCATGATTCGAACCCACGACTGCTGACATGGGCGGCTGACTCTCTACCCTCTCGCCACGCTGGCCATTTCCAATTCCGTGGCAGACCATTTATAATTATGAAGCCTGCAGACAGCAAATAATTTTTTGTTTTGTTTTTTTAATAAGGCGTAATCTATTATAAAGATAAAGATGCTCAAATAAATGCTGAATTGTTTGAATGGAATTTTAATATCTCTCTACTAGCGATAGCCCTTGCTTCCCCCTAGGGGCCGAAAACATTTCGCTATTCACATGTACACGACCCGAGCGCTTGCCGAAGCTGAGACCAAAAGAGCAGAAAGGCGTCATTCGCTCGACAGAGTTCGAAGCGATTAGGTCGAAGCAGATTCACGGAGCTTTATTTTCGCACACTTATAAACTCTCACTTTTTGGCCTCGCTCTCGCTGGCCATCGCCTTTTTAGATTTTTACGCTCTCAACTTTGTGTGAGCGGAGAGAGCGCGATTTTCGGCGCCACCAAAAAAAAAACAGCTGCATATTGCAAAACTATTGTATGCGCGTTCGGCATCTTAGAGATTATATTGGTCTTTGCCAATACTCTCTCACTTTTTGGCCTCGCTCTATATCTATAAAAAGAAGAGTGTACTGACTGACTGACTGACTGATTCCCTGACTCATTGGCAATCATCGCACAGCCTAAACGGTAAGAGATAGAGGGCTGTAATTTGGACAGGAGTTCTGTTAGTGGTGAAGGTGCGTACTAAGACGGAGCCCACGAGGAAAATGGACGGAAAATTCTGCATTCAAAAAACTATTTTTCTTCCGATTGGCTTCAACCTCGGTTTGTAAGGATGGAATACGAAATAGTTTGAAATATGATTTTCTGATGTTGGAAAATTAAACCCAAAGGTCGGAAAATTCAGCATAAAAACTATTTTTCATACGATTGGCTTGAAACTCGGTTTGTAAGGACAGAATACGAAATAATTTAAAATGTGATTTTTCAATGTCGGAAAATCCGCTCCCAGTAGTGAAGTGAAGGGAAAATTCTGCATGAAATGTATCGATTTCTCATCCGGTCGGCTAAAAATTCGGTTTGTAAAGATATAATACGAATTTATTTGAAATGTGACTTTCCAATGTCGGTAAATTTGACCCGACGGTCGGAAAATTTCCGGAAAATTCATCCGATTGGCTTGAAGCTCGGTTTCATTGAATGAAATTGAAAATATGATTTTCCAATGTCGGAAAATCTGATCTCCGCGAGTGAAAATGCACAGAAATGCATGCAAAAGAACGTTTATTCATCCGATTGGATTAAAACTCGGTTTGGAACGATAAAATACGAATTAATTTGAAGCATGATTTTCCAATGACGGAAATTCCACCCCCAGGCAAATTCCAAGAAAATTCTACAGGGAAAATAACTATTTTTCATCCGATTGACTTGAGACTCGGTTCGTAAGAATAAAATGCGAAATAATTTAAAGTGTGATTTTCCAATGATGGAAAATCCGACCCCGGGAGTAAAAATGACCGGAAAATTCATCATGCAAAATATACATTTTTTATCTGATGGACTTAAAACTCGGGACAGGGAAGATGTTGGGAAGTGGATGGGATATGGGCGGGATGTGAGTGGTAGTTAGGTGGTACGTGGGTGGGATTGCCGTTTTTTGGAAGTGGGTGGTAATAAGAATGGGTGAATGGGAAGTGGGAGGGATGTGGGCGGTAAGTGGTTGGGATTTGGGTGGGATGGGGAAAGAATGTGGGCTGATATTAGTTCTATACTGTCAAAGGCGCAGCGAAGCGCGACGGGTTATGTGCTAGTATAATATATAAAACAATCGAAATTGTATTAAACATACCTTGGACATTATTTTCCATTGTTTACTTCAATTGTTTTAATCAATTTTCGTTTATTTTGAAGGCAATAAACTTAGACAAAATTTTGACACAACTAAAGCCACGTGCGGATTTAAATGAATGGCTGACTTTCAGGGCTTCGCATAACTTTAGGGTTGCATTTCATAATAAAATGTTTCGATTCTATGACCGCTGGGATATACTCTTTTAAAAAATAAATCGATTCATCCACATATCGCAACTTTTTTTTTGACTTTATGCCAAAAAAATCGACTTTGGGACCATTGTGCAATGTGCTGTTCCAGATACCTTCAAAACCTTGGCGCGATTATATTCATCAACAAAACTGTAACGTCTTCTTGAAGCACGCTGTTCAGGTATGCGTTTAATACGTCCACTTGATGAATGTGCAACTGCTTTTCTGCAGCCACTGCAAATAGCATCCTGATCGTCTCGTAACGTATTACTGGGGAATACGTCTCCCAATAGTTGACGCCAAACTGTAGCCCTCAGCCTTTATCAACGAGAGGAGACTTAAACAATCCCATCTTACCCGATTTATTTCTTTTGATTCGAAATACTTATTTCGAGCCTATGGCCTTTTGCCCTTTCGGTAGTTTAACTGATGACCACTTGTCATTCGCGATTAGAGCGTCGTGCGAATAATTTTTTGTCTACCCGGGCCACGTTGAACTAGCATATCATCATCTGATTCCTCCTCTGGATCACTTGCGCTGACAAACAGATCCTTTTCGCCGCTTTCTTCTACTACTGGCTGCTAACCCTCGTCCTGACTTTGTGCTGATGCATTATACTTCTCCTCTGAAGCCATAATGGTAGACTCTGTATTGAACTCAAGGCGAATTATGTTTGTTGCAAAATTATCAATTATTTCTTCGTTTTGGTGGATCTCATTTCGCTCACTTACTTCAATAATGGCATGACTCAAAATAATCCACTTTGAGAAAAACGCATTTAAAGTTTTCAATGGATGTGTTGGTTTTAGCGACCTGATCTTCTTAAGTGCTGGCTCAAGGTCTTTTTGTCTCGAGCTAATCTATACAAATATTATAAATTTGAAAATCCTATTAATAATATTTGATAAAATGATGTTTTAACTGAAAGCCGAAGTATGTTTGAGCAATATCGACTGCAAGACAACTGAGATATGACGCTTTTGCATTAACATGAAAATGAACCATGACATATTCTGATCTCACGTGGAAAATAAAAGATATATCAATTTCAAATTATTACACAAAATACACTCCTGCCCAAAATTATACGACACCATGAAAATTTTAGTTTCGACCCTCGTAGGAGAATGGGAAAGCAAAATACAACGAAATCAAGTATGCAGAAAGAAAGCTTAATGAATTCTGCTTAAAATCTGATATTCTTATCTCTGATTGCATCTCGCGTTTTCAAGTAGCGGTTAAAAAAGCAAAAAAGTTCGATTTTTATCATGTCTGCAAGTGTATCAAAATTATACGACACATGTTATTTTGTTGGATTTAGTTACCATTTTATTCTTAGAATGATATATAAACACTATTTAATAAAGAATAGAGCCTCATTGAACCTTTGCTACATCGAAAAGTCTCTTAGGCATTGAATTCGAAAAATTTGTAAGTAAATTTTGGTCTAAAAGAGACCATTGGGCCAAAATTTCGCTTTTGAGGCTTTCGACATTCTCAAATTTGTTGTTATTGGCGTAAACACGCCTGGCTAAGATACCTGCAATGTTCTCAATTGGGTTTAGGTCAGGGGAGCGTGCTGGCCAATCCAAAACATTTATATGGTGATCACTTATAAAGCGTTGGGTCTCTCTTCTCTTGTCAATAGATACATTATCTTGCGGAAAAACAAGATCTCTTGCCATATTTTTTCAAAAAATGGCAGAAGACGATCCTCCAATACTTTTTTCTATTCTCCAGTGTTCATCCTACAGCTTGTAAAGCACAGATCAAGCGTTCCAGACGCATGAAAGGCTCCCCAAACCACAGCAGATCCGCCTCCGTAATTGCGTTTGGAAAACATAAGTGGATCCTTACGCAAATCTATCCAAAAGTGCCGAAACCCATCTGGGCCGTCAGGACAAAACTTTTTGTCATCAAAAAATATTATCTAAATGATAAATATTGAACAAAGCTGTTTAAACAAAATAAAGCTAAAATTTTATACCGAGGCCCAGTTTATCTCCAAGTTTTATTTCCACAAATTGAAGTCGTGCTGTTTTGTGGTGCGGATTTAAGAACGGAACCTTTTTTAAGACTCCTCTGACAATGCACTCCGATGATTGCAGCGTCCGCCAAACAATCATCCGTGACACAGGCGTACTGCAACATGAGGCAAGTGTGGAGCACGAAGCTATCGAATTGCTAGCTTTAAGTACTATGCGACGTTTTTCACGGTCAGACAACTTGGGGTTTCTTCCAGAGCTACGCGTATGAAGCGTATGGGCTTTAATGTAAGCGAAATATCGCGGAAAATCGGTCGAACACGTTGTGTTATCACCAAATTTTTGAGCAATCCGGATGAATATGGTTTCATACCATCGCTGTAGGTTCTTATCCTTCCCTTTTCCTCCTCGGATGACAAACGCCCACGCGGCATTTTATTACAAAGTCATTAAATTGTAAGCAGATATATAAAAAAATTTTATTGAAACCAAATCTTCCTCTCCAGCCGCAATATTTGAAATATGTCGTATAATTTTGATACACTTGCAGACATGACAAAATTCGAACTTTTTTGCTTTTTTAACCGCTACTTGAAAAGGCGAGATGCAATCAGAGATAAGAATATCAGATTTTAAGCAGAATTTATTAGGCTTTCTTTCTGCATACTTGGTTTTGTTGTATTATGCTTTCCCATTCTCCAACGAGGGTCGAAACAAAAATTTTCACGGTGTCGTATAATTTTGGGCAGGAGTGTAGTACACAATACAGCTTATATTTCTGCATCATCAAGTTGAGTTATGCCAGAGTTGAAGTAAGTGAGCGATTTGTTTTGAAGAAAACTCACCTTTGACGATCTTGATCTAATCTAATCTAATGTTTTTTTGGGCACCTATTCCTTAAATAGAATGCGGTATGCACGCTTTGGCCCACAAAACCTCATTCAAACTAGCATGAATAGGCAAACTTTTGGCCATTTCCACAATTTTTCGATTTGCTCTATCAGCCACACCGTTTTGCTGAGGCGTGTACGAAACCGTTAATTTTCTTTTGATTCCGCACTTGATCAAGAACTCCGTGAAATCTTTGTTCACATATTCTGTACCGTTGTAGCTTCGCAAAGCTTTAATTTCAACATTTTAAACTTTTCCAAAACTTCGTTTATCTCATGATAAACGTGTATTTTGCACGAGGAATCGTCTATAAAGGTAACGAAATAACGATTCTCTGATAACGATTTCACGTTTAGTGGTCCACAAACGTCGGTGTGAATCTATTCTAATTAGTCTTTCGTCACTCTTTCCGACTTTTGCGGGAATGGCATTGAAAATATCTTTGCCTTATTGCATGTTTCGCAATTTATTTTCTCAGACATTTGATTAATGTTCATTTCGATCACCATTTTTTTTTGCCGAGTTTCTCAATCTTTGGAAATTTAGATGTTCGTAAGGTAGATCGTGCTATCTAGTGGGTTGCGAAAAATCGTTTAGCATATGTACCGCACTGTTTTCGGAGGTGATATTATAGTATAATATGAAAACAAAATAATTAACTTTTGAGTATATGATTTTTAATCACTCTTGTAGTGCCGTAATATGTTTCCAGAAGTATTAGCCAAGTCGGTAATTATCTATTATATGTCCTGACGTGGATGAAGCTCTGAATTTCTTTCACACCACCCATTAGAGGTAAAGTTGAATGCGCTTTTACATCCTCCTCCAATAAATTAATATTTTTAAAAACGAAATTTTTTTTAAATCGCGAGATTTTTAAAAAAAATTTCGCCTGTGTCGCTTTTTTCTACAACAATTCTACATATTCGAGGCGTCATCTATAATATCTATTCGTCTTTGGTACTAGTGAACTCTTTCAGCTTAGAGTGCTATGCTTTTTCAACAGCACAGCTATGGAAGTATTACAAATGGGTGCATGTCATAACGCCCAGTGTCATAGCGCCCGCGGGCGCTATGACACCTTTAAAAGTGTCACACCACCCGCACCGAAAATGTCACAGCGCCCGTGGGCCTTATGACATTTTCACCCTGTGTCATAACGCCCTCAATTTCTTAAAACTTGCAAAGTTTATCAAGAATCAATGAAAGTACCGTTATTAAAAGTACAGTTTAATGTGTTATCTCGTTTGCAATCGCGCTTTACATGTTTTTGGCACAATAATATTCTATTTAGTTTGTGATTGATCTCGAAACTAAGTGCACGTGAAATGGAATCTGTTTATGAATATAAAATTGTAAATGAAATGTTAACACAATTTTGTATTTATTATTACTTTATTAAAAGCGCAAGCAAAAATTTTTTTACATATGTAAAAAAAATTTTGCCTGCGGCGCTTCTTACGTTATTGAGCAGTCTATTCTCACAAGAAATTATGCTGGGCGGCTATTTATACCAGTAGTGTACGCAGGATTTTTTCAGGGGGGGGTTTTCAGAACAAAAATTTTAGTATAGTAGTATTTCGCATATAGAAATTCCCCCATGGGGGTTACCCCCCCGCGACGCCACTGATTTATACCACGTATTTCATTATTATTAGGTTCGGGCGTTAATGCACTTCTCATAGTGTCATAAGGCCCACAAGAAAAATGACATAAAGCCCGCGGGCGTTATGACACTTTCAAAAGTGACATGTCCGTCTGTCTGTCTTTATAAACGCGTCGATCTCAGACTCTGTAACAGATAGAGCCACAATTTTTGACATGTATGTAGGTGTATACTGTACCCACATCGAGTTTGTTTCAGATTTGGAAAATTCCTCCTCCTCCATCTTTTAACATCGAAAAACTGTCTTTCTCTCTGTATAAACGCGTGGATCTCACAGACTATAAGAGGTGAAGCCAAAAATTTTTGCATGTATGTAGGTGTATACTGTACCCACATCGAGTTGGTTTCAGATTTGGAAAATTCCACCTCCTCCATCTTTTAGCAGCGAAAAACTATCTCTCTCTCTGTATGAACGCGTTGATCTCAGAGACTATAAGAGGTAGAGCCACAAATTTCTGCATGTATGTAGGTGTATACTGTACCCAGATCAAGTTTGCTCCAGATTTGCCAAATTCCTCTTCCTCCTTCTTCTAACCGCGAAAAACTGTCTGAGCTACAATTTTTTTAGCTTGAACCTAGTGACTTAATATATATTCAGGCCCAATATCTGTCTATTCTGAATACTACTACAGCAAAAACACCGAACATATGCAAGTGCGCCTGCCCATTTATTTAAATAAATTTTAAAATAAAAGGAGTTCAAAACTACATTAGTTGGGACAGGGTATTTTGCTGTCGGGGCACTCGACCGCAACACTCTTACTTGTTTATTTGTTATCAATGTTAGAAGAAACACACAAAGAAACACACTTTGTTTAAAAGTGTTCAAAGCGCCTGTGTTATTTATGAATGTTCATTATTTTGACAAAAATTGTATAGAACACTGTTAAAAACATTTGGAACATTTCTAATAAAAACTGTATTTTACATCGTTTAGAACTCGAACATACAGGGTGGTTCATCTAGTGTTTGGCATTTGAACTATTCAACTTTAATAACGTCAAATGTTATTCGGAAAGCGACTAATATTTAAAAACATTGACATTTACGAATTGGATCGCTATTCGCTTGAAGAAAGTTGGGATATATTAAAAACATATGTATTTCCAAAGTGAGTCCTTGACTCATACTCTGCGAAATTTGAAAAAAAAAAACATTTAACAAAAAACCTCAATTTGTGGATCAATTCGTGAAGCGAGTTCGTGAAAGTGGAATGTTGGTGGGTAAACCAACCCGTGTACGTACTCGTCCGGTGCGCTCAACCGAAATCATTGCCAACTCAGCCGTGGTGGTCATTTGACCGAAATTGTTTTTCATTAACAAATGACATGAACCAACCTTTCCAATAAATGTTCAACCTTTGAAACACTGCCTTGTCTGGGCAATTTTCATTTTTTGAGCTTTATTCCTTTGTACGTCGCTGTGTGCATATACCGCTTGCACAGCAGTCTCGCGATCTCCTTTTTCTGCTTTCCTTGCTCCTTCTTCTAAAAGCACTTTTATGATTTCAAACGGTGGTGACTTGTCATGAGTTTCTATTGCCACAACATAATTTTCCCCAGCTGTTTGGCAAGCTGGACAAAATCGTAATCACTTTTAACTCGTCGTTTAGCTGTATGTCTTTTTCAGCCAACTTGACAAAAAATTTCAACAAATGAATTTATATACTGTATCACGTTATCACCGCCACTCATTTTTTATTGGACCGACCGACACATGAATTTTTCGAAGCCTTCTCCATGCCTGGGCGACCAATACACCAGTCTTTAAGTGCATTAATTGCGTCGGTTTCACGTTCAGTATAAGCAGCGTGCCAAAGCCTTTTGGTCAATTGTATCCCAACGGGCGGGCTCAGCCGGATCTGTGGGTTTTTTTAATTTGTCACATATTACATTCCGTCCACGTTTCTTTTGTTTGCAAGTACAGGAATTACTGCAGTTTAACAAAATAGTTTTGGAGTTCTTGACTTGTTTGGTCAAAAATATTAAACCATGTTAGGGTGTCTGGGCCCATAACCTATTGTTGGAATATCCACGTGTCGGAGTAGATAACCAGACCGCAAGAACAACACAGCGAGTGCAAGTTAATGGTTTAATTGGTATAGAAGAACTAAATATAATTATGACAATGCAAGATCATAAATCTAGTGAGAGTGAGAGCGACTCAGATACCCAGCGGGGCAGAGCTCAAGGTCTTCTGTCGAAAATATGCATTACGACTGTCGAAAATGTAAGGTACTACAATCGCTGATTTTCGTTAGAGAGATAGTAATCGAAAACAAACAGGCAGACGGACATGGCTTTATCAACTCAGCTTGTCACGGTGATCAAAAATATATATACTTCATGAGGTCGGAAATGCTTCCTTTTATGCTTTACAAACACCCGGACAATTTAAATATAAGGATGTCAAAAAAGTCTTGCGGTATTTTTATTGAATTTTCAATTGTTCATAAAATTGGTTATAATAATGCGATTTTAGTCAAATATGCGCCGTATTGTTCGATGACGAGTTCCCAACGAGATGCCAACTTCATAATGCCCCTCTTATAGAAGCTTCCCTATTGGCAAAAAACTAGGAGAGCCAATTTTCACAGGACTCTCTTGTGACCAACATCTACCAAGCTCGTTCGCCATGGACAGAAATAGGTGGTAATCACTTGGTGCGAGATCCGGACTATACGGTGGATGCAAAAGAACCTCCCATCCGAGCTCCCGGAGCTTCTGGCGCGTCACCAAAGATGTGTGTGGCCTGGCGTTGTCCTGATGGAAGACAATTCGGCCTCTGTTGATCAAAGATGGCCTCTTCTGCATGAGTGCTGCTTTCAAGCGGTCCAGTTGTTGGCAGTACAGGTCCGAATTGAGCGTTTGGCCATAGGGGAGCAGCTCATAGTGGATGATTCCCTGCCAATCCCACCAAACACACAGAAGAACCTTCCTGGCCGTCAATCCAGGCTTGGCCACCGTCTGGGCAGCTTCACCGCTTTTCGACCACGACCGTTTGCGCTTCACGTTGTCGTAAGTGACCCACTTTTCATCGCCAGTCACCATCCGCTTCAAAAACGGGTCGATTTTGTTGCGATTCAGAAGCGATTCGCATGCATCCATACGGGCAAAAATGTTTTTTTGCGTCAAGTCGTGTGGCACCCATACATCGAGCTTCTTTTTGAATCCAAGCTTCTTCAAATGGTTTAAAACGGTTTGATCACTCATGCCCAGCTCTTGGCCGATGCTACGGCTGCTACTATGCCGGTCTCTTTCGATCAATTCAGCGATTTTATCGCAATTTTCGACGACAGGCCTTCCGGACCGTGGCGCATCTTCGATCACCTCTGCACCAGAACGAAAACGTTGAAACCATCGTTGTGCGGTGGAAATGGAAACTGTATCGGGTCCATAAACTGCACAAATTTTATTGGCAGCATGAGATGCATTTTTGCCTTTATCGTAGTAGTACTGTAAAATATGCCGTATTTTCTCTTTATTTTGCTCCATGTCTGCGACGCTATAACTCACGAACGACTAAAAACAAACAACAATAAATCAAACACGTGTTAGCGCGTGAAAAGAGCTTTCCAAAAAGCCCTAGCGTGAACCGATGCGACGAATACAACTAGAACTACGCGCTAGCAAAGACAAGCTTGCTGAAATACCGCAAGACTTTTTTGACAACCGTATATACCCTCCAAGTGTATAAAAATTTAAGAGACTAAATATTTAGAATAAAATCAAGTTCGCTCGCAGGAGTGAGTCAGTAGAAATTCAGAAGTACAAAATTGATTATTATACGGACCTAAAAACGGCAAATTGACAAAAGTAGGTCTCAGCATTCCCAAAGCTAATATTTGATGTATAACACAATTTTACAGCGAAAATATACTTTTGAAATGACCTCTGTTACTATTACACAGCTGCCCAAAATTATACGACACCCCGAACATTTTAGTTTCGACTCTCGTAGAAGAATAGGAAAGCATTTTGCAAAAGCAGAATGAAAGCTTAATGAATTCTGCTTAAAATCTGTTATTCTTATCTCTGATTGCATCTCGCGTTTTCCAGTAGCGGTAAAAAAAAGCAAAAAAGTTCGATTTTTGTCATGTCTGCAAGTGTTTCAAAATTATACGACATATTTCAAATAATGCGGCTGGAGAGAAAGATTTGGTTTTAATAAATTTTTTTTTATATATCTGCTAACAGTTAAATGAATTTGTAAGAAAATACTGCGTGGGCGTTTGTTATTCGACTAGGAAAAGTGAAGGATAAGAGCCTACAACGATGTTGGCTTTAATATAAGCGAAATATCGCGGAAAATCGGTCGAACACGTTGTGTTATCACCCAATTTTTGAACAATCCGGATGAATATGGTGTGAAGCATAGCTCTTTAAGAAAACCCAAGTTGTCTGACCGCGAAAAGTCGTATAATACTTAAAGCTAGCAATTGGTTTGCTTCGTGCTCCACACTTGCCGCATGTTGCTCTGCGCGGATGACTGTTTGGCGGACGCAGCAATCATCGGAATGCATTGTCAGAGGAGTCTTAAAAAAGGCTCCGTTCTTAAAGCCGCACCACAAAACAGCACGACTTCAATTTGCGAAAATAAACTTGGAGAGAAACAGTGCCTTGGTATAAAATTTTAACTTTATTTTGTGTAAACAGCTTTGTTCAATATTTATCATTTTGATTATTTTTTCTGATGAAAATAAATTTATTCCTGACGTCCCAGATGGGTCTCGGCACTATTGGATAGATTTTCGTAAGGATCCACTTATGTTTTCCAAACGCAATTTCAGAGGTGGCTTGGCAATGGTTTAAGGAGTCTTTCATGCGTCTGGAACGCTTGATCTGTGCGTCACAAGCTGCAGGATGAATAGTGGAGAATACAAAAAAGTATTGGAGGATCGTCTTCTGCCATTTTTGCAAAAAAATATGAAAAAGATCTTGTTTTTATGCAAGATAATGCATCTACTCACAAGAGCCAAAATATACTTACAAATTTAGTGAATTCAATGCCTAAGAGACTTTTCGAGGTAGCAAAGGCTCAAGGTGGCTTTATTAATTATTATATATTGTTTAAATACCATTATAAAAATAAAATATTAACAAATTGACATGTGTCATATAATTTTGCTACACTTGCAGACATAAAAAATCGAACTTTTTTGCTTTTTCAACCGCTACTTGAAAACGCGAGGTGCAATCAGATATAAGAATATCAGATTTTAAGCAGAATTCATTAAGATTTAATTCTGCATACTTGATTTCATTATATAATGCTTTCCCATTCTCCTACGAGGGTCGAAACTTTTTGATCTGCAATGGTATTTTTCCGCGGCGTCTACATTGCTATCCTTCAAATCTTCATAACAATCTTAGGTCATACAAACAATTTGCAAATTTCGCAATATTTTGGGCTGTTCAATCTACGCCTCTTATTTACCAACGCCTACGATTTCGAAAATACTCAAATGAAAGTTTGGCGAATTTCGCGGTTTTTGGTCTACAGGGTTGTCCATATTCGACGGACCCATCTGGCAACGCCATAACTTTTGACAGAGATGTCAGATCGCTGAATGACATACCGCGTTTGAAGCGTCAGTCCAAGCAGATTTTTACCATGGAACAATACACGCCACGCGAGCGCTCTGAAATAGTTGAAATTTACATTCAACAGAACAAGTCAATTGTGAAAACTCAACGTATCTTTAAAAAATTAAAAAATGTGAAAAGTTCTCATTGAAGGGACCGTAAATAAGCAAAATTGCCGTATTTACGCCACTGAAAATCCTCAGTAGATTCAAGAAGTGCCTCTTCATGACGAAAAAGTCACAGTTTGGTGCGGCGTTAGTGCGAAAACGGTCATTGGGCCGTTTTTCTTCCAAAATGAAAATGGCCATGCTGTTACCATCAACCAGGAGCGTTATCGCGACATGATGACCAATTTTGTGATGCCAATTATTCGTCGAAAGCGTATGAGGCAGTTCTGGTTTCAACAAGACGGCGCTCCACCGCACACAAGTCGAATAACAATCGATTTTCTGTAGAAATTGTTTCCGGGCCGTTTGATGTCGAAAAGTGGTGACTTGGACTGGCCACCGCGTTCGCCCGATTTGACGCCGCCTGACTTCTTCTTGTGGGGATATTTGAAGTCAAAGGTTTACGTTAACAAGCCAAGGACCGTAGAAGAGCTCAAGGACAACATTCGTGAAGAAATAGCCGCTATTCCGGCCGAAATGTTGGCGAAATCGATGGAAAATGCTTCAAAAAGGGCACAATACGCTATCAACGCCAGAGGCGGCCATTTGAGAGATATCATATTCAAAAATAGAGGGAAGCTAACTTCGGCTGTACCGAAGTTTATATACCCTTGGAGCATGATATATGCTGCCAGTTTGACATATGGCTATAAGATATATTCATCAAAAAAGTTTTTCTCACTAGAACTACATTTTGGACCGATCGTTCCTATGGCAGCTATATGCTATAGTCATTCGATTTAAATCAAACTTGACAAAATTGTGTGGTAGTATATAATATAGATCTGTACAAAGTGGGAGCGATAGCATTGAAAACAAAAAAGTTATTCTTTCTAAGACTTCTTTTCAGATCTATCTTTTGTATGGCAGCTATACTATATAGTTGTCCGATTTTAATAAATCTCTCTAAAATTATGTGAAATCATAGAAAACTTATAAATACGGGGGTAGGGAACGATAGCATTGAAAACAAAAAAGTTTTTCTCACTAAAACTACTTTTTCAACCGATCGTTCCTATGGCAGCTATATGCTATAGTCATCCGATCCGGCCGGTTCCGACAAATGTGCAGCGTATTTATACCAAAAGGCTTCGTGCAAAGTTTGGTTGAGATAGCTTTAAAACTGACGGAGGAGATAGCATAGAAACAGACGGACAGACGGACGGACGGACGGACGGACGGACAGACGGACAGACGGATGTGGCTATATCAACTCAGCTCGTCATGCTGATCAAGAATATATATACTTTATGTGGTCGGAGATGTTTCCTTCTGTGCGTTACAAACATCCGGACAATTTTAATATACCCTCTCCAAGGGTATAAAAATTGATGTAATCAAATCTACTTGGAACAAATTAAATGATTAAGATTGCCAACCGCCAAATTTTTATTTTTTTCTTTGATTTTAAAAAAAAAACATGTGTCCGTCGAATATGGGCAACCCTGTACACCTCTTACGTTCGAGTTTTAATCTACCATCTATTCAATCTTCAAAATTGTCTTGGTTCCGTTGAAAATTTGTGAAATTTAGCAAACTTCGCGTTTTTCTGACAATCTGAGTCTACTCTTCCTATTTACCCGTCTTTATGATCATCTAAAACTGGGTTGCCCACGCCCATTGCGCACGCAGACCATTCGTTGTTGTTTTGCGCAAAGGAAGACCCGAAGTTTTACGTCTCACGCATAGTTTATGGGTATACGTAGAGCAACAACAACTCCACTATATTCCAGTACTGATTTCAGTGCTCATTTACACTCTTTTTATATTTATGGTTTTTATCTGATGTGGTCCCATCTGAGTTTATTTACTGTACAAACTATATCCTACAAATTACACCCAGCTTATCTAATTGTTATAACTGTAGTCTGTAACAATTGAAAAATTCAATTGCAATTTTTAGTTAGTTAAGTTACAATTAATTTAAATTAATTCAACTAATATTTTAAAAGCAAATAAATTTTAATTGCAATTGAATATTTAATTGATTAATGCCCAACACTGTATGTGCGTTAATACAGACGAACATTGCTACATATATAGACTGTTGATGCTGATCAACAATATATGTATGTATTTACTTTATTGGGTTGGAAATGTTTCCTTCTCCCTGTTGCATACTTTGCACACACTTATTATACTCTGTACAAAAATAAAAAATATTTTCCTTTACGCAGCCCAAAAGGCCACAAGCCAAGCTTCTCTCAATCTCTTGGCGTATATGTTAAAGTTTTCGCACAAGAGAAAGGGACCTACAGTTTAACGCCGAATCCAAACGGCAAAGTTTGAAAAGCTTTTTCATGGATAGTTACTTCACAGCTGACGCCAATAACTGGTAATTTATTATTAGATGTTCCGATCCCACCCACGACCTCCTGCGCAGCAGGCATGCACGCTACCGCTGCATCTCAACCGGCCACTAGAAAGAGCATTTGAAATCAAATAAAAGTCAACTATACCATGATTAAGTTTACGCCTGTTGACTGCCATGAGAAGTTTACTAAGGCCAAATAATATGAAGGATGGCGCGGTAGTTGCCACAGCATAGTCGATATGGCTTTGAACAAATTAAGTTTACATCAATCTGTACACCTTGCTAGGCATTTATATGGAGAACTGTTTATGCTCCTGAAGTCAGCAAGAAAGTCAGACAGAAAAAGTCCGATAAAGCTATTATTCACTGTAAACATAACTGTAACTTAATAACAAATACTCAGAGACTCAGGACAGACCTAAGTTGTGCTCTTTTTGTGGCTCGCTAGTATGTAATGTATCCGAATGGTATAAATTCATGAAAATTTATATAAAAATAATCTCTTACTCACTTGTTTTTAGAGTAATCAAACTTTTGCCGTAATCTGTTTTTTTGTTATTACTTTTGCCGGTGGTACGCAATAGAGATGAGCTGACACCGGTATTGGCTATTTGCAGCAACTATTTAATGTGTAATGCTGGGTTTACACTGCGTCACACTGTGAAACTGTTGTCAGTGACTAAAACATTCATAACTCGATACTGTATACTTTGGCGTCACAAAAATTGTGTGTCAGACCGATGAACAAGTCTAAGGAGTACTCTTGGTGTTAACGATTCTTGTCCTTGTCACAAACATGCCTTATTGCCTTTGAGGTAATTCATTTGGCCGAACCGCATGAGCCGAACCGCAGCCCCGATCAATCAACAAATTCATTTATGGAATTAAAAGACTTAAATTTAATTACAATTAAAAAATACACAACATTGCGCATATTAACATTTTTCAAAATTCTGAAGTCGCAAACAACCAACATACAATTTCATAATGAGACAAAAACCAACTCGCTCGATGGGCTTGGACAGGAAAAATTAGTTCAAATTAGCTACATAATTGAATCAGCCGCTGTCTTAGAAAGTGAATACTAGTGCTTACATTGAAAAGTATTTTTTCCTGTGACACATAATTTCTGTGACAAGGCATTTGCGCTGTGAAATGTGACAATCTGTGACGCAGTGTAAGCCCAGAATATATAATATAACGAGCCACAATATCTACTCCTGTTCTAAAAGATAAAATATATAAATCTGAAAATGAATTTTTGTGATAAGCTCATGTACAGGCCGAAATAAATACACATTTGACATTTAGATAGTTGTCAATTTTATACCGTGGGTAAATATACCTGGATTTCAATATTTTTGAGTTGGCAGTTCTGTCACTGACATTTGTGCAAAATTACCCGTCAAAATATTAATTATAGGTGGTATTCCTGAATGTTGATTTGCTTTCATGAAAGCAAAAGCAAAGCAGTTGGTGGAACGACCCTAACTTCATTTTGATTAGCTTTCAATTGGCGCCAAATTTAAACAAACAAAATTAAGCGAAAGCTTAATCAGAGATGCTTTCTTCAATGCATTACAAACATCTGGACAATTTCAATAAACCCTCTGCAAGGGTATAAAAATTATTTTAAAATTTGAAAATAAAAATGTAAATATCTTAAGAACCGGGTAGTGAACTACTAAAATTTACATAGGACCACATGGAGTCATACCTTAGTCATACCTTATGTTGGTTCTTTCAGGGCCATGCAAAATATGGCATATGAAAAGCGTTTAGCCACATTCGTGAGTGTTTTTACATATGGGTAATACACTACCAGGTTCTTAAGAAATTTACATTTAATTTGTATTTTTAGATTCTTTAATAAAAATTGAAAAATATCTTTTATTTTGAATTTTCATAGTAAAAATTGAAAATAAGAGTTAAAAGTGGGATTTTGATTAAAATTGAAATTTGATTATTATTATATTATAGCTTTTTTAATTTGAAAAATTAGATTTTTTATTCGCGATCACTAACTTTAAAAACTAAATACATATACTCACAATATCTATAGTCCCTCAAATTTGCATAAAGATAATAAATATCCGAGTTAAAAAAAGTTAAACTCTTTTCGGCTTTCCCCACCTCAAGAAGGCTATTAATCATTTCTTCATCTGAGCAGGGCCGACTTTAACTTACGCTCTCGTTTATTTCAAAAAATTATTTTTCATTTCTAAGGGCCGTTTTCTCATGTTCCTGTTTTTGCTCAAATTGAAATCCACCTAGATTTTGCAATTAGGAGGATTTTGTGCAATTGGTATTTGTGCATTTGCGTCACGGTCACACAGGCAGGGCTGCAAAGGCACAAGTGGGTTGAATTAGTGGGTTAATATTATCGTCTTTACCATTTTGGAGCTCCAACAGGGTAGGCAGGCGAAATTGAATAGAATTAATTCGGGGTCGAAAACGGCGTCAAATGCACGATGGGAATCCTATCCCTCAATGTATGCGCTGGTGGTTCAAGCCATTTAATCCGCGTTGTGCCATCTTAGCTCGTCCATTGCAGCCAAAAATCTATATATATATCTATATATATAAATGTGACCGCCAGAGCTCGCAGAAAACTGTCAACACCTTCAGCGTGTCAGTACAAAACAGTTTTGGTACAGACACAACGAGTGGAGAGAGCGAAAAGACACATTCAATTCTGTTTTGCTCAATAGCTGTTTTCGCTCAACCATAGATCGCTTCTCTCGGTTCTCTTTTGCTCATGTCTTTTACTGATCAATTTGCCGGGAGCAAGCGTAAAAAGTGTCTTCTTTTAATGTGTGTGTGACACTCGTGTGTGTGTTTCTCAGTCAAGCTATTAAGCTTTATTCTTAATAAATTTTAAACATATAATTTAGCTTATGTATTCATGGTTTTGTAAATCACTCATATCATAGTTTTCAATGTGTTATATTTAAAATTAAGTTTGATCAGCCGAAAATTTACCCCACCAATTTTCACACAAGTGGGTGGATGTTCTAATATGCTGATAATATTAAAATTTCTTATTGCTTAACGTCTAAAAAAATCATAGTTATTTAATTATGTGTATGTATATATATTTGTTTCATATAATATATTCAATATAATATTTATGTATACGAACATTGCATATACACGAGCCCACCGCCAAACAAAGTAAATAACACTTTTTACTGACACTTAAATTGTTTTGCTCATTTGCAGACAGTTGTTTCCTGATCACTCGCTCAAAAGTGTCGCTCTCAGTTGTCATTGGCGGACAGACTCGTTTGTTTTGCTCAAGCGAACTGCCGAAACAGAAAACACAAGAGCGGGTCAGAAAAGTGTTCGGCTCAGTGAGAGAGCGTGTGTACTTTGATTGTTTCTGTTTTTATGTGAGACTGAACGCATGGAAAAAAGTGTTGAGAGTTATTCGCGAGCTATGGTGTACGCCCGACTGATATGGTGACATATTATCAACACCCAGCCTAAACGGCTTTGCATAGACCTTCGTTTAGTTATGCAGGCGCGCACTAAGAAAAAAAATTTGGAAAACTCCACCCGGAAAAGTCGGAACAGCGTCGGAAAAGTTTGTACGGGAAAAATTTTATTTTTCATCCGATTGATTTGAATCTTGGTTTGTAAGCATAGTACGTGAAATGATTCGACACGTGTTTTGCCGATTTCGGAAAATCCGAACAAGAGGAAAATGGCCGGATAATTCTGCATGCAAAAAACTATTTTTCATCCGATTGGTTTGCAACTCGGTTTGTAAGGACAGAATACGAAATAGTTTTAAATGTGATTTTCTGATGTTGGAAAATATTACCCAACGGTCGGAAAATTCCCGGAAAAGTCTGCATGAAATAAAATATTTTTTATCCGTCAAATGGCTCAATTCCATTGATAACCCCACGGGTAGGATCGCTCGGTGGGCCTTGGAATTACAGCAGTTCCAGTTTGACATCTACTATCGCCGTTTTGTTTCAGAACAAAAATTTGAGTATAGTAGTATTTCGCATATAATACTTCCCCCCAAGGGGGGTACGCCACTGATTTATACCACGTATTTCATTATTATTAGGTTCGGGCGTTAATGCACTTCTCATAGTGTCATTCATAAACAGATTCCATTTCACGTGCACTTAGTTTCGAGATCAATCACAAACTAAATAGAATATTATTGTGCCACAAACATGTAAAGCGCGATTGCAAACGAGATAACACATTGAACTGCACTTTTAATAACGGTACTTTCATTGATTCTTGATAAACTTTGCAAGTTTTAAGAAATTGAGGGCGTTATGACACAGGTTGAAAATGTCATAAGGCCCACGGGCGCTGTGACATTTTCGGTGCGGGCGATATGACACTTTTAAATGTGTCATAGCGCCCACGGGCGTTATGACACAATTTTCTGTGTCATAGCGCCCGTGGGCGCTATGACACTGGGCGTTATGACATGCACCCGTATATCACCGATGACCATATATCGTGGGACCAACTATTGCCAGAGATTTCGTTGGCCATCAACACAAGTGTCGGACAGCACTGGCTTAAGCCCAGCTTAAGCTTACAGGTGCGAGAACCCAGGCTGCCCGGGACACTCTTTGAAGAGATCACACCCGAGAAGGCAACACGGCTGGAACAAATATTTAAGGTCGCCAGGGAAAACATGCAGAGGGCCTTTCAGGAACAGAGCCGCTATTACAATTTTCGAAGACGGGAATGGCGACCCACCGTGGGAACACTTGTACTTTTGCGCAAATATCATCTGTCCAAGGCCACCGATGCTTTTGCGGCCAAACCAGCCCCGAAATTTGAGGGGCCATACAAACTAATCAAATTTATTTCTCCAAATATAGCTCGTATCCAGCTCCAGGGCGCCCGCCTGCGACGTACAGCAAATCTGGCCGACCTCAAAAAATACCACAGCGAAGAGTTGACACCGGACAGAGACAGTGAGGGAGAACACCTTGAAGGGCAAGACGTGGCCACGGCTGGAGAATCAGTGGGGGGCCATTCGAGTTTGGTGCGCCATTCCAACGTCCCCACCTCCGAAAGGGGAACCTCTAGGCCACCCTAAAGTATAAGTTTAATTTTAAATAACCAATGTCAGTGACAGTTAGGGAAGAGGACCATAGTTTTACTTATTAGTTTAATTTCCAACACGATGGCCTTGATAAATGGTAGTCTCTCCAATCAAGGCTCCAGCGACCACTACTCGGTCAGAAGTTTTCGCCTTCACAGCTCCCCTTGGTCATCTCCGATGATCTCACCCGAGAGATACTCACCCATATTTATCGACAGCGAGCAACCGGGGCAACTATGGCCCGTGAGAGTCGACCTTGGCCAAACATCGATGATCAGTATGACGATTAGCCGCCGAAGTCTGGGGGAGACCAACTAACCCACGGTACCAGTAGAAACGACCACTGAAGCCGAACAAATAGTGGGCCCTTGCGACGAAGTCACTACGCTCACTACGGCCCGTTTAGCCCGCATAGCCACATTAAACGAGGCGCAGCCCGAAGGAATTGGTACCCAGATGTGGGCAGTAGAGAACTGACTGGAAGAGGTGCCCGGACCTTCAAATCCTACGGGGTTTTTGGAAACGTGTTTCAGTGAGCGCATCCACCCAGTTCTGACGAATCCGACGACTCGTATGTACCTGCCGACGGCAGATTTTTTACCAATGGTGTACGAGTCCCTCTTCACCTTTCCGTGGATGACGCTAACTACGCGTGGTTCATTCGCTCGGCACAGCAAGAAGGTACATCTTCGGATTCGGATTCGACGACATCGATGTCCGAGGCTCCAGAGCCAAACCACCCGGGCAGCCCTCAGAAGACTCCGAACCGAAACGGCATCCCACCCGACGGTACTCTTCCGCCGCCATGCGTAGAGCATGCGTCACCCTCGAGTGAACGTGGACTGGCGCTGACCGCCCCGGTCGAGGTCCCCCAATAATATTCTTACATCAGTTCAGAAGAGGACCAAGGCCACCGCCCATCGACGCTACCAGACCCGGAGGTCGGCCCCGTAAAGGACGTATTCTCGGACGCCCTGTGTCTGTCCGACATAGGCTTCCCGTTGACCGGAGCCGAGCAAGTGGCCTTGCTGGGAGACTTACAGCGTCTCCACGGAGAGGCCCTGGTCCAGGAAGAGGAGGAGTGGGTACCCGCACCAGCAACTTGGAGAGTCGATACCAACGTGCGGAAACTGCCGAGACGGCTCATCGACTTCATTAAAGGACAAGACCGCAGAACCCGTTTCTTGCGGACCATGGACGGAGTACGATTCCGTATCACAATAACGGAGGTGTGAGGGCGAATAAACTACGCCCTCTCATTTTCAAAGTTCATAGTTTTAAGTTAGCCCGGGAGGCCATAAAACTAGTTTTAGATATAGAGGTAGGTTCCGATTTTCCCCTTTACATAGATACACAACCATAGTTTTAAGTTAGCCATGAAGGCCACCAAGATAGATTTCCCCCCTTGACATACGTTTGTAACCATAGTTTTAAATTAGACCACAAAGTTAGGTTTAGATTTTTCTCCTTTACATACGTTCATAAACATAGTTTTAAGTAAGCCATGAAGACCACAAAATTAGGTTTAGTTTTCTACCCTTATTGGCCACCAAGTTAGGTTTAGTTTTCCACCCTAATTGTATTAGCCACAGTAAGTACATAACCGTAGTTAAGTTAGTCATGAAGGCCATAAAGTCAGGTTTAGTTCCTCACCCGCGTAATCTTATTGTAAGAGTTAATCATAGCTTTAAGCAGCCAAGAAGGTGATTCAAAAATAGCATAAGTTAGCCACAACTGACCGCCACGAAGGCTAGTAAAATGCAGAGGCCGAACAAACAGGCGCAGTCGAACATGGACCAAGGCGGGCGCACGGAAGAGAGCGAGAGCGGACGATCGGCGCATGGCACGCGGCTGACCCACTGCCCAGGGCAGCAAGCCGACAGAGAACAGCCACCAATTCGCGGAAGGCGATGAATCAAGTTTTACAACTGGAAGCGGACGGACGTGTGTAAAAACAACGGAAAGAAAAACGAAAGAAAACGCGTGCGTGTCGGACGAGTGAAGAAGAAACCATACTTGTGGCGCAAAAAAGCGAGGAGGGGCACGATCCAGGAGGATCAGGAGCGACCGAAGCAGACGGAGAATCGGGTGAGCTGGCTAGTGAATCGACCGTAGTGGCCGTAGAAAAGGATAAGGGGATTTGGTGAATTGTCCGGCTGTCGTGTGGCAGGGGCCGAATAGGAGAATTGAACTTTTCTCCGTCCCAGTGTCCTAGCACAAAATAAATTTTGCTATAGGAGACCTTGGTGAGACTAAGACGTATACCTCGGCTAAGAAACTTCGTTATAGTTGAGGGGCTATACAAACTTATCAAATTTCGGGGCTGGTTTGGCCGCAAAAGCATCGGTGGCCTTGGACAGATGATGTTTGCGCAAAAGTACAAGTGTTCCCACGGTGGGTCGCCATTCCCGTCTTCGAAAATTGTAATAGCGGCTCTGTTCCTGAAAGTCCCTCTGCATGTTTTTCCTGGCGACCTTAAATATTTGTTCCAGCCGTGTTGTCTTGTGACCTCTTCAAAGAGTGCCCCGGGCAGCCTGGGTTCTCGCACCTGTACCAGGTAAGATAGGAGCGGATGCCCTTGCGGCGAGCGTTCGAGGAGTTGAAGACGAAGCTAACGGAGGCTCCGGCATTGGCGTGCCCGGACTTTAGCGAGAAATTTCAGTTGCAAACAGATGCCAGCGACTATGGCCTTGGAGCCAAAGGAGAAAGGTGCGGAACGCGTGGTGGCATATGCAAGCAGATGACTACGGAAGGCTGAAGTAAACTATTCCGCTACGGAAAAGGAGTACCTCGCAATAGTGTGGGCCATTCGTAAATTTAGATGCTACGTAGAGGGGTATCGTTTTGATGTGATTACTGAACACCTGGCTCTCAAATGGCTCAATTCCATTGATAACCCCACGGGTAGGATCGCTCGGTGGGCCTTGGAATTACAACAGTTCCAGTTTGACATCCACTATCGCCGTGGGAGTCAAAATGTCGTGGCAGACGCTCTGTCCCGACAGCCGCTGTAGAGGTGCCAACAAATAAGCGAATACGGATTAAACTGTGAATGGATCCAAGCCAAGTTGAAACAAATCGAAGCCCATCCCAAAAAGATCCCCGATTTTAGGCAGGAAAACTGCCAACTGACCGACATCTTGGACGCCACCTGGAAGACGAGGATGCCATCACATGGAAGCTGTGTTGGTTGGATCACTGCAGCGAAGTTTGGTACAAAGCGGCGGTACCAAGATGCTATCCCGAGACATCGGCGCAGTTCCTTGCAACTCCGTGGTGGCTGAAGTTCCCGAATGGCTTGAATCTTCTCTGGGTCGGTGTGGGTTCCCTTTTAGCTGATGACGTGATCTAAATACGTTAGACTTCTTCGGAAAATCTTACATTTCTGTATGTTAAGGCGGAAGCTGGCCTGTCTGAGATGCCTGAACACTTCCCTTAAGTTGCGAACGTGTTTCTCTAGGGTGGCTCCGATGACGATGATTTCATCCAGGTACGCGAATGCGTGTGGCTCCATCTCCGGGACGATCATCTTGTCAAGAGCCCTTTGGAAAGTTGCGGGTGCTGAATGAAGTCCGAAGGGCATGACCTTCCAATGGAAGACTCCGCACCCATTGCGGAACCGAATTGTCGGTGACTCAGTACTAGCTCTGACAATTTTCACGAGCGGATTTCCTGAGCTATGTAATTAGATGGAGTGTCTGAGTACCTAGCTTTTCATATGAATTAATTTTCTCGTACTTGAAAAATTTATAAATGTTGTCGACTTGGTTAGTGATGAGAAATGATGTGATGATCTGAATTTCGTGCACTTAATACTCAGTTTGTATGTAAATTCCGATTTACGATTTGTGATTTATGATTGATACATTAAAAAACAAACCAAAAACAAATAAACAATATAAATACATATATATATATTATATATAAAATAATATATTTTTTTACTATGACATCTTCAAAATAAAATCATGAAACTATGACGTTTGTTTTCGCCTTTGAAATCTAACTGGGCTTGGGCTGGACTAATTTATTTCCAGATCCCCAGGATGCCGTCGGCAAGGCAATTAGCTGCAGCAATTCCAAACACGAAACAAAAAAATATGGCGATGCAGCCGGCAAGGCAAAAAAATACTGAACAAAAAATTCAGAAGAATAGAGTATGGTGGCACGGACGGCAAAGTTGGTCATGAAGACTGGAGATTCACCAAAAAATATTGACCAGGCCTGAATGTGGCCTGCAAGCAAAACAGATGAAGTTATGTCTTCCACTCTTTCTATGGAGCTCTACGAGTCGTTTAGCGACGGACGCATCGACGATGAGGCAGCGACCCGTTAGGGCCCCAACCGGAGAAAAGACTTTTGGTCTTTCAGGTAAACGAGGCCACCAACACCCAGGTTTCGTTACTTGTGATTAGCTTGTATGAGGCTAAGGGCATCACTATTATGTTTTTTAACGGGAGGAGCTGAATGGTAGTACCCAGTCTTTCCAGTATGTCCGCTGACTCGTTGACCTCAATGTTACTCTGAGCGATCGCATTTAAGGATCTACGGAATTCAGTAAACGTAAATGTACCCTTCTTCGATCACAAGTGTGCTGAGGTATTGTATAGGATTACACACTTTTAATGAGCACGATTGTACTTTTAAATTTGTACTGACTCACTCTGTCGAATGAGTTTTCTTTTTATTAAGATATTTTCCTTATTAATATTCTAATCTAGCAATGTGTATGTAAAAACACATCAAAACACATTTATGTTTAAATAGATATTGGCGGCTTCCTGGATGGCAACCAATTCTGCTTGGTACACACTGCAATGATCAGGGAGCCGGAATGAGATTTCCATATTTAGGTCGGTAGAGAAAACTCGCCCTCCTACTTTGTCATCGAGCTTAGATCCATCTGTGTAGATATTGATGACATTTGCTCTACTAGTGGCAGGTTATCCCAGTCGCGACTACTAGGGATATGGTCCGTTGGGGTGGTTCGGAGGGCGTCGCTCACACATATTTCTGCACTTCTCTGTACCTTTTGTAAAGTGTTCAGGTGTTTGACGAGTGCTGGCCACCGTACTAGAACTCCATTGAGCAGTATGGAACGTACTACGTGTTGATTCGACTTCGGGTGAACTTTGCGAATAAAACGCCGCCAGCTGCCAAACACACCTCCAAACAAATACACTCTCAACTGAATGATTTACAATGCGTATTTATTAATTGGTAAAGGCAAATATGGGTTTCGGGAAATGACCAGTTAGGCGGGAAAGTGTTTTATCTCCTATTGTTGTGTATGCTAAGAACAGTGCGCGCACAGCACGCTGTTACATCTGTTACTCCCCGCTCTTTCTGTCTGTCGCTCAGTTGGTCAACTATTGTCATCGTGGACAGAACCGTTTACCGGCAGCGGTCACCGGCTCATGCAGACACTCATACATTCATAGCTAAGCTGTATTCCAACTCCACCTATGTAATCCATTATTTTCAATAATAAATAAGCTCGCGCATATTTAACATTGGCGACGAGGATGCGATTTAATAAATAATTTAATTGTGCAAGTAAAGAATAACTCACATGGACAACGAAGACAGTGACAAGAATTCGAGCTGCATTAGAATCACCGACAAGGTCAAAGAGGAAGACGAGAAAACCGCTACGAGTGGAAGTAGTGAAAACGAGAACAGCGCTATCGTAGCGATCAATTATCTGAAAATAGCGAATTAGCAAAACAAAGAGAAGCGAGCGATCAAGCTTCCAGTCACAGTGGAAGTGCCGCAAAGAAGATATTCACGTGTGCAACTGCAGGCAGCACATTGAGTTCTGCAGACAATCAATTATTACATAACAATATTACGCAACAGCCTACAATGGCTGGATTTGGTAGCATGGAGCCATTCGACTTGGCTCATCCACACAAATGGACATCGTATTGGGAACGTTTCAACTTATATCTGCTGGCCAATGATGTTAAAGAAGAAGAGCGAAAAAAGGCGGCTTTCCTAACGCTGGCCCGCGTTCAGCTATATGACCTTTTAACATCATTGGCCCCACCCAAAAAGGTGAGAGAGATGAATTTGAATGATATTGGCAACTTACTGACCCATTTATCCCCACGCCCGTCCGAGATCGCTTCGTACTACCATTTTCACAAGCGGGATCAGCAGCCAGACGAGTCTGCAAACAGTTATATGGCAGCTCTGCGGACAGTGGCCAAGGATTGCAATTTTGGGGTCGCGTTGGACCGAATGCTGCGCGACCGTTTTGTGTGCGGGATGAGGGATGAAAATCTACAGAGAAGCTTCCTAGCGAGGGAAGTCCTAACGTTGCAACGAGTCATTGAGCGTGCCATGACCAGTAAAGCCGCAGCAGCTAGTGCTGCCGCCATGAGACAATCGAGTGAAGCGGAACACAGCGAATCCATAAATGGTGTCTCCGCGGGTCGTTCCCGTCTATATCAACGTAGCCGCAGCAGCAACCAGCAAGCGTGTGCTGGCTGTGGTGGTCATTACCTGAGGAAGCAGTGCCCTCATCATAACACTGTTTGCCATTTATGCGGTCTTAAGGGCCATCTACAGCGAGTCTGTTGCCGCGCCAACATGTCTAGAGACAGCGCCACAACGTCACATTCTAGGAACGCACGCCAAGGTGCTCAACAGCATAGATCGTCTCGAGGAGAATCTGCTGTTCATCACATACTGCCGCTAAGCAACCAAAAGACTCGGGGTCCCCAGTGACCATTATAAGGGAATCAAGGTTCCGTTACATCTGGCCTAAAGGCAGGCAAGATCTCTCCAAATGCGATTTGGAATTAAATGACTACCAGAGGAATCCGATCCCAGGGGTCGAATATTCGGAATGGGCAACGCCGATTGTGCCGATAATCAAAAAGGACAGCATGGTCCTCATTTGTGGTGACTACAAATCAACCTTAAATAAAGCCATAAAACAACATTGCCATCATTGCATCCTTAATCAAGGAAGGCTCGATATTCGCAAAAATTGACCTGGCGCAAGCATATCAGCAACTTGTTGTGGATCAACAATCGGCAAAAACGAACGGGCGGTAAGCAGGGCGTTTTCAGAGATTGAGAGGCAGTCGGAACGGATGGGTTTAGCAGTAAATGAGGACAAGACGAAATACCTTGTATCCGCGGACAAAAAGTCCTTGCGTCTTGGACAATCTGTTACAATGGGAGAATACAACTTTAAAGTTGTAGAGGATTTTGTTTACCTCGGAACGACGATTAGCCCTATACAAGTCGCTTATCATCCCAGTCCTGCAATACGGCGCAGAAGCATGGACAATGACAGCAGCGGATGAAGCGGCGATTGGCGTGTTTGAACGAAAGATTTTTCGGAGGATTTATGGACCTTTAAAAGTTGGCAATGATTTCCGCATTCGAAGTAATGACGAACTGTATGAGCTCTATGGGGACACCTGTCTGGTCAAGCGCATAAAGCAACAGCGGCTGCGCTGGTTAGGACATGTCACCAGGATGGACGAAGAAGCTCCAGTAAGGAAAGCTTATTATTCGAAGGCGGCTGACTACGGAGGAAGAGGCAAGCAGGGGAGACCTCGACTAAGATGGGATGACCAGGTTCGGGCAGACATTGCCAAGCTTGGTGTGACCAACTGGTCCCAGCTCGCACGGAGCAGAAGCGACTGGCGGACATTGATCATCGAACAGTTGTGATGCAAGCATCGGGCCAATCTAGAAGTAGAAGAAGATAGAGATGCAGTCGCATTAGTTGCAGGGGTCAAAAAATTTCATAATTATGTATATGGACATTCATTCACGCTTGTCACCGACCATCGTCCTCTTTTGGGCATTTCACAACATCAAAGCCAGTACCAAACGTAATTTCAAACGTCATGCTCCGTTGGTCCGTCGGGCAATGCGGACTTCTTAAGCACTTGCCCAATATCAACTGAATAAGGCGCTACGCATATTGAAGAGATCCTCATGATTGAGCTAGCAGCAACGCCCATCATAAATGCGCAACTCTTATCTTCACAAACGTCCAAGGACTTAACGCTCTCTAAAGTTTTGAGCTGGGTGCTAAGGGGATGGCCAGACACAAAGATCGGGAGAACAAATCCACTATACCCTTACTATGTACGTCGCGAGGAGCAATCTGCAAATAAGGGAGTCTTAGTATGGGGTAACAGAGCAGTCATACCCCCTCAAGCAAGGCGAGCCATCTTAAAAGCCCTTCATGCGTCTCACCCAGGTATCGTCAAAATGAAGGCCCTGGCACGCAGCTATGTGTGGTGGCGCAATATCGACTCACAAACCGAATCAATTGTGAAGTCCTGCTCAGCGTGTCGGGAAATCCGGAATCAACCACCCCAGACGCCACCTCACCATTGGGAATCGTCAAAGCGCCCGTGCTCACGCCTTCATGGGGATTTTGCAGGGTCCTTCCAAGGCAGAACATTCTTCTTGGTTGTTGAGTCTTACTCCAAATGGCTGGAGGTCGCCGTGGTCAACTTTACCTCAGCACTCGGGGCGATCAAGTTCCTTCGTGAACTGTTTGCCACACACGGATGAACTAGTTTCCGACAATGGTACCGCGTTCACGTCTGAAGAGTTCAGGATTTTCATGGAAAATAATCCGATCCGACATATTCGCTCCGCTTCGTTCCATCCCGCGTCGAATGGCCAAGCTGAGCGCATGGTAGCACCAAAAATTATCTCAAAAATTTTGACCGGAACTCGGAAATCAGTCTCAGCCTGGCCAGATATTTGTTTCATCAGCACATTACGCCTCACGCAATAACAAACCATTCGCCAGCTGAACTATTGATGAATCGAGAATTGAAAACCTATTTTGACAAAATTCAACCCACAGAAATAACATTTGCGAAACCCAGCAAAGGCATCGAAGACCAATCTTATATTTCAGGTTATCTAGTTTGGGTCAGGAACTATGCTGCAGGCCCCAAGTTGATCAAGGGATGGGTGTCCACCCAAACGGGGCCTATCTCCTACACGGTTCGAATAGGCGACAACCGCATAGTCAAACGGCACTATGATCAGCTCCGCAGTCGCCAGCAGCCATCTCCCTGTAGTGACAACGATGGCACTGACATAGACCACAATGAGAGCGATGACGACGCATCGTTTCACGCAGCTGACGGCACATGCGCCGCCAATCAATATGAAAGTTTATCTGCGGCGCCGCCTACAGTAACCAACCAATCCCCAATGCAGGTGCCATCAGGTACTTCGCTGATCTAAGCGTGACCGACAGGCCCCGCAGTTCTACGGGTGTTAAGGGGTGTTGTGTATGCTAAGAACAGTGCGCGCACAGCACGCTGTTACATCTGTTACTCCCCGCTCTTACTGTCTGTCACTCAGTTGGTCAACTATTGTCATCGTGGACAGAACCGTTTACCTACAGCGGTCACGGGCCCATGCAGACACTCATACATTCATAGTTAAGCTGTATTCCAACTCCACCTTTGAAATCCATTATATTCAATAATAAATAAGCTCGCGCATATTTAACACCTATTAAACAATATTTATACATTTTAAGGTTCACAAAATAATATTTGCTTTCTTCTCTGTTCAAACGTCGAATAATCAACCATTCGACTTAGGGCTGTTATCGATACATTAAACAATAGGGTTGCCACTAGGCATCAAAGACGTTAACAAAAACAAAATTTCAAATTCAAACTTAAATTCTTAAATTACTTGACTTCGTCACAACACTACGGCTGTGTATAGCCACTAAACAATTGGTCGAGAAAATCACCTCTTGCCTGCTTAGATGAGAAGAGAGCAGGTAAGACATTGATAAAGGCATGCAAAAATCCTGGCGAAATAGGTGACTTTTCCAGGATATTTTTAGGTAGCGATGCGTCAGATGTGGATTCTATATTGCTTTTTGGGGCTTTTTTATGTGTTAAGTTTTTCATTGTATAATTCCAATGAGGTGTTTTGGTCATTATAATTGGCTACATTGATGGTACGCCTACGTTTTTTCTTGAGCTTGTCCAGCTCCGTATACCACCGTGGAGGTTTATGTGTGGATTTTTGTTTTCTAGAGGGACAAACAATGTTGAAGGACTTAGAACGCACTGTGGTGTGGTCTCCGGTGGTTGGTGTAAAGGGCGGTACGGGTTGAAATATTTTTGTTGGATATTTGTTTTATGTTTTCCAGTTGGTTCATTTGAAATTTTGGATTTTGCTGAGTTTGTACTCTGGGTTGTAAATTAGGGTAATGTCAAAAATCTCCTTTCTGCTTTACATCATAAAGGTGGAGTCGTAACCTTTGTTGGGGGAACCATATTGAAAAGAATTTTAGAAAAAGATGCAAATATTTAGTTTTTTCCAAAAAGGCATCAGCAGTGAAAAGTATCTACAAACGAAGGCGTAGGAATATGGGTTGAAATATTTCGACCGATCGTTGAAAATACGGTGAAATATTTGAACTAATTCTGATTACCCTCTATTCTATACGTGGCAACAGTTTGCGCGAAGATTCATTCTAATCGATTTCTATCTTCTCTTCACCTTGCATCATTGAGCGAACAGTTGTTAACTGATGAGAACGATTGTATCCACGTAAGACATGACTGAGTGTTCACATTCGCTTTACGTTATTCGAGCATTAGAAAAGTATAAGAATGATAGAGACAGCGAGACATCATCATAATTGAAAAAACCGGAGTTTCTGATCTCTTTGAGATTTCATCAGACTGTGCTCACGTCGCCAATGTGATTGAATTGTTACTTGAAACAAGAAAAAATGAATCTTCTTTCGATGTATTTTTTTTTAAATTCTAGAAGGTTGCAGACGAAATGTCACATGAGTTGAAAATTCCTCATTTATATGGTCGTCAAAAAACGCAACTGCTTACGCACTCAGGATATGACGCTTTTTCACCCCATGTTAAATATTTATATGTAAAATACTGAAATAATGAAGTTTTTGTAGCAGAAATATGTGAATTCTTTTCGTCAAATGTCAAAAAATAAGAAAAAATTACTTCCAAATTCATGAAGCTAACCAAATTAATGTACATATATGGTCTAAGTGACGTATTTTACGACGTATTTTGCTTTATTTGAAATTATTGTTATTCTGAAAAGCACAATGAGATCCGAACAATGTTGAGTGATCTTGAGTGTTCTTTAGTCTTTGTATGACTAAACATACTTCCTGTTGGTTCGGCTGGCCTATCTCTATGTTGTCGATTGGTGGCATCGCTACTTCTCTAGAGGGGGCATCATGTTCGTCATCGCTTTCTAGAAGTAACTTTTCCATTTGTCAAGTTCCAAGTGCGGATCTGTGACCAGATTCCCGTGCTTGTTTTTGTATTGTGCGACTCTGGGCTTAAAACCTTCTGATAATTGCTTAATCTTTTGATAAAATTCTTGTTTTGATAAAACTTATGCAGAATAACATCTCGACTTCCTCGCGCATGTGCCTTTCCTGTTCGTTCTTATTTCTTCTAAAAATGCGCTTCTCCTCTTTCCTTTTCTCTAGATATTGGACGACTTCAGAGTTTCCTTGTTAACATTGTCTTTCTCTTTAGTAACGCGGCAGCACTCCTCATCGTTCTAAGACCGCTTCGAGGGGACTCGGCGTAACCAAGTATCTCCTTGGCAGCCGTACTCATTACACGCGTTCGTAACATCGGAAGAAGTTTCTTAGCTCGATGTAGCTGAGCTGCAAGTGCGTCTGGAATGGATCAAGCGTATGTATATGGATTTTAATGCTGCTCAAACCCTCCTGGAGAGGCTTTATTTATTGCAGTTGACGCACTTCAACTCTATGTTCTCCACCATAGTGGATAAGGACTCTCGTATTTCTAAAATCGAGAAGTTTCAGCATCTGCGTGCCAGCTTAGATGGTGCAGCGTTGGATGCAGTTCAGTTTCTTGAACTCACCGAGGATAATTACGAGAGGGTCCTAAATTTAATAAAAAGTCGATTGAATAATAATCTTATGCATTTTCAGACACACTTTAAGGCGATTTTCGAGCTGCAAGAGTTGGAGAAGGGTTCAGCAATGAACCTGTAAAATGATATTGCGCTATTGCGCAATAAGAATATTTTCTTATCTTACGTGTAGAGTATAAGAAATATCAATATGAAAATTTTACACAAAATAGAACACAATACAGCGAAAATTTCTGCATCAATATGCCAGTCTTGTTCGTCTTCTAAATATTTTTCATTTTTGTTTAGTGTGAGTTGTTCCTTTGTTCTGGCTCAGTTAGTTGTTCAGTGTGAGTTGTTCAATTATTCTTGCTGAGTCAGTTGTTCAGTCACTCTTGCTTAGTTCATTGTTCACTGCTATGTTCAGTTACTAGTTCATATTTTAAAAAACATATGTTAACAGAGGAAGAATTGCTAGGAATACTAAACGGACGGGGTGACGAAAGTTGGGGTAAACTTAAGAACATTTTAGAGACTGCAATTTGTTTAGTAAACTTGTAATAACCGAATTCGTCTAGGTAATTTAGTATTTGTAATCTGTAATTTATTACAATACTCGTAAAAATATGTAAAATTGTTTGTCCGAATTGTAAATGTCTGTACTATTTCACGGTTCAAGGTGGACGATCGGATATCTCGTGACGAACGGGAAAGTCCGGTGTAGTACCTGAGAACGGAGTGACGTATTGCAGGTGGGCAGACGGTTTCTTATAACCCATGCCCCAGAAAAAATTAATGTGAAAATGATAAATATGAAACAAAAAAATTCAGTTAATTAAACTACTACTAGTAGTTGTTCATTGAACTGTTCAGTGTGACCTGTTTCATTGGTATATCCACCAAATCATCGGCGATCTTTGCCCATTTGTTCTGAAGCCAACAGCCACCTCTCCTGCCAAAGCGTTTGGAAATTCATAAACGACTTGACAGCAAAAAACCAGCACTATAAGAACCGCGCTGGCTACCAGTAACCTTTATATGGTTATGTGTATTAAAAATAGAGGAAAGCTAACTTCGGCTGGACCGAAGTATATATACCCTTGGAGCATGATATATGCTGCCAGTTTGTTATATGGCTATACTATATATTCTTCGATTTTGATCAAATTATTCAAAATTGTGTTAAAACAGATAACATTCATATCTGGAAAGTATAAAGACCATTGAAAAAAAAGTTTTTCTCACTAGAACTACTTTTGGACCGGTCGTTCCTATGGCAGCTATACGCTATAGTCATCCGATTTGAATTTAACTTGACAGAATTGTGTGGTAGTATATAATATTGATCTGTGAAAAGTTTGGGAGCGATAGCATTGAAAACAAAAAAGTTTTTCGCACTAAGACTTTTTTTCAGACCTATCTTTTGTATGGCAGCTATACTATAAAATTGTCCGATTTTGATAAATGTCAGGAAAACTATGTGAAATCATAGAAAACTTATAAATTCGAAGTTTGGGAGCGATAGCATTGAAAAAAAAATGTTTTTTCCACTAAAACTACTTTTTCGTCCGATCGTTCCTAGGTCAGCTATCCGTTATAGCAAAGACACTACATGTATAGACACCTCATCTCATACAAACTTTTTTTTTGGGATCCAATCTCAGCTCCCAATAGCAATCGCTTTTTCCGTCACATGCGACATCTTTTATATCTATAAATCTTTGCTCTCAGCCGTGTAGCTATTTTATAAAACTTATAGATAAATTTCAATATATGTATCCTCGTAGGGGCAGCGAAAAGCAAAAATTGGTATCCAAAGTCAGCTCCTTATAGACATCCGATTTAAATCAAACATTGACAGAATTGTGTAGTCGTATATAATATTAATATGTAGAAAGTTTGGGAGTGATAGCATTGAAAACAAAAAAGTTTTCTCACTAATACTTTTTTCAGTCCTATACTATGTATGGCAGCTATACTATATAGTTGTCCGATTTTGATAAATCTCGGTGAAGTTATATAAAATCATAGAAAACTTATAAATACGAGAGTTGGTTGCGATAACATTGAAAACAAAAAAGTTGTTCTCACTAAAACAACTTTTTCAACCATAGGGCAGCTATATGCTATAGTCATCCGATCCGGCCGGTTCCGACAAAAATTAAGCGTATTTGTACCAAAAGACTTCGTGCAAAGTTTGGTTACGATCAGGGCTGCAAACCGGTTCGGAGCTGAACCGCTCCGGAGTCGGAGGCTCCGGAATTTTTGGGCAGTCCGAACCGAACCTGAACCGGAGCAGAACAATTTTTTCTTCCCGAACCCGAACCTGAACCGGAGCAAAATAGAAATTAAAAAGGGATGGGTTCAAAAGATGAACAACCGCTTTCAGAGAATAATATTTAATAGTAAGTTACATATAAGTGAAAGCTTTAAAAATGGCAAATAGTCGAATTTATGATTCTTTATCATGTTTATTTTCTGATAAAGATGAAAAGCATTAAGCTTTAAAGTTTTCAAAAAACGATCTACACATGTAAAGAACTTAACAATGTCGCAATTGTTGTATTTGCTGTTCCTTAAATACAAGTATTAGTCTAGAGCACTTTTCTACTCATATATGTTTTTCATCCAGCTAAAGAGTTAGTAATAATGAAAGATTGCTGTAAGACACTCTAATGTTTAATTTATACAGTACGTTAACTGAGGGTAAAGAAAATGTACCATTAATAAAGAAAGGCGAAATGTCTGTTTTGCACTTGTGCTGCCTTTGGAACTCCCAAACAGTCGTGGCAATGCTGGCATGAGATGGCCTCCGATAACTTGCAGAAGATAGGCACAACCTGCTGATGATGAAATCGCGAGGCTCTTGAAACAGCTGTACAGTCCACCATCCTCCAATGTGGTGTGTGAGTGTCTTGTTTTAAAAGTTATGAACAAACATAAATTTAAACGAGAGCGTAAGTTAAAGTCGGCCCTAACCGACTTCGATATACCCGTTACTCATGAAAAAACATGTTTAACAGTGTTCCCGCGTTCCTAAGTGTGACCATCCAAAAAGTATGCAACATTTTTTTGGGTGGTAGCGGGGAGGGCTTGGTTCACTTTTTTGCTTTTAACTTGAGAACCGTTCATCCGATCTTTACCATTCTTTCGGCAAATCGATTCATTTTACTAATTACTAACTATCTCTAAAAGGTAGGAATCCTCTATCTTTAAAACTGTAGGAGATATATTTTTTTTTCCAAATTGCGGGGGCGGAAGGGGCGTGGCCAAAATTTGAAACAAACTTGATCTGCGTGCAGATAAAAGAAGCATTTGTCCCATACATGTCAAACCTCTATCTCTTACCATCTCTGAGATCTAGGTGTTCATACAGACAGACGGACGGACGGACGGACGGACAGACGGACAAGGCTAAATCGACTCGGCTGTTTATGCTGATCAAGAATATATATACTTTATATGGTCGGAAATGATTCCTTCTGCCTGTTACATACATTTGCACGACTTTAGTATACCCTTTTTACTCTACGAGTAACGGGTATAAAAAGTTGTAATATGTTTTTTTTTTGTTGCCAATATTTGCGTGGCTCACAACCCCCAGTGGCTCAAAACCCCAGACTCTCCCCTACTACAAATCTGCACACCCCTGCATACGCCCTTGATAACATAATCAATATATTGGAACGGCTTGATAGGAAGAAGCAGGATATAACAGTGGAAGATATGGAATACCCAACATCTTTGATTAAGTCAAACACAAGGTCTAAGACCTGCAGCATATTTGACCGACGGACAGACGAACATAGCAATATCGACTATAGGGTCGGAAATGATTCCTTCTCCCTGTTGCATACTTTTGTACTAACCTAACAAACTCTGTGTACCTTTGGTACATAGCAGACGACCAGGCGGTACTAGCCAGTTGATGCTGATCAAGAATATTTATTGTTTATTGTGTCGTAGATGATTGCTTTTGCCTGTTAACAAATAGAATGCACTTATCTTCTTACTCCACGAGTGGAGCATACATATAAATTTGAAGAATGGGACTCTTTCCAAGTGGCGTTAGCTACTTTTTTCTTGGATTGTTTACCGCCAAGTTATCATTAAAATTGGTTTTGTAAGTGCCTGAGTTGATTTTGGCTCGATTTGCTTATAATTGTTTTATGCAAAATCACAGGAAAATACTTGCCACTTTATAGTCGTTTAAAAATGAAAAAAATTTGTTTATTTTAGAACATTGTCATAATGCCCAAAAGGTACCAAAATATACTATTTGGTTGAATTGCTGTAAATTATTGCTGCTTGTTGTTGAAAAAAGATTGAGAGCAAGTTTCTTGTGGCGGGGTATCTTTCCATTTGTACTCTAAATACATGCATCAAATGTATGTGTTGTGAATAGCTCGTTTCATTGTATGTTCCATCATTTGAGAGATCGTTTATTTTGTTGTTACCGTGTAAATCAACACTGAGTAATCAAAGTTAAAGTAATCCCGTGGAAGGGGACATTCTGATCTAGCAATTGCAGAGCTCGCTGAACTCCATTTCTATGAGTACGAACATCTCTAGCACGTGGGAAAGTATATGGTTTGTTGATGTTCAGAATTACGTATTTGTATACACTTCACTTGAGCGTACATTTAATTTGCAACATTTTTAATTGATGTCATTGAACCTGCTTACATAGTCACAAATAACTGTACCTTGGAAACTAAAGTACCTTTTAGACGAAATAAATACAGTATCTTTACATAACAACACTAAAATAGTTGCTGGTATTACAGACATCGGTAGCAGTTGTGAATTCGAAGTCGATCTCTAAAACGTTTTGATATGATCGAAGATGAATTTGAGGAAGTATGTTATAATTATAACGATAATTATAATATATATAATTATATAATTACAGAAATTAAACTTACAAGTCATACCAGATGTGTCTCACATATTTACATCCAAATTATGTACCATGAACTACACAAAAATTGTGAAAAGCTGAAAAAGAAGAGTACAATGTGCTTTGGAACTTGGCAAACCGGCATAAATCAGCAAAACGCGCCCTAGAATAACAGGGTGGAACCAAAACCGTTATTCTTTCCTTCTGTTTATTGGTCGCAAGCAAACTGACCAACAACAATTTCAAAGATTTTGTTTTTCCCTTACCCAAATTCGTTGTGATTTTGTTGGTGTCTTGTCTTGAAAATCCCTGTCGAAACGTGTATAAATTCTACATTTTCGTGTACGTTTTGAATTTTTTTGATCTGTATGCTTTTATTTCCGTAAATCTGTATTCCGTTGATCTGTATGCTTCGACTCCGGAGCGGCTCGACTCCGAACCCTGGCAATATTTAATACTTTTCCCACACTGTTTATTTGGCAAAGTTATAGCCTGCTAAAAGACAAATATACATATTTTAATTTATGGGAGGAAAACTAGATTGTCACTCTAAATCTGTATAGGAACTGTAAAGAGGCTACTTGATAGGCATAAAGTGTTGTATGTTTACATGTAGATGATTAATTCTATTTTGAAACAAGTAGCCTTTTCACAGCTCCTATAAAATTTTTTACTGGGAATCTAGTTTTCCCCCCATAAATTTAAATATGTATTTTTGTCTTTAACAGGCTTTAACTTTGCCAAATGAACTGATTAAAATGCCATAAAAATCACAAAATTAAATCGTATGTTGGACTATATGCTCAAATGGGGAATATATTAATCCAAGAACCGCGCTGGCCTGAACGGGATGATTTATATTGATAAAAATGCTATAAATCGAAAAATTTCTGTCTTTAGAGGTCAATTTAGACACTTACCACTGTACTTATGTGGCGCCTTTGATTTTTTTAAAAATGGATTGATATGTACTTTATCGCAAATAGCTCATAAACTTACATATTTGTGCCTAGTGTGGCCTCCGTAAATCCTATAGTGCCAAAATTTCAACTTTTTCGTTTCTCCGCCATATGTTGGAAACAAGAGCTGATAGGACAAAACCAATGATACAGTTTTGTTCAGTGCAATTACCAAAAACACTGTTGGGCTGTGTTATTTAGCCTCTAAACTTTTGTTTGTTTCAATTTACGCACAATTTTTCTGAACAAAATTATTCGTGAACCCCGGTTCGAACCCGAACCTAGGTTCAGCGACCTTCTGAACCCGCTCCGTGAACTCGAACCCAAAAAATGTTTGCGGGTTCGAACCCCGGAGTGAACCCCTGTCGATTTTTATGAGGTTTGCAGCCCTGGTTACGATAGCTTGAAAACTGACGGAGGAGATAGCATAGAAGCAGACGGACGGACGGACGGACGGACGGACGATATCAACTCAGCTCGTCATGCTGATCAAGAATATATATACAGGCCTGTTCCGAATTCCGAAAACGAGTGGAATTGTCGCAAATCGGGTTGACAGCTGTTCCAAATTCCGCAAATCGACCAGAATTGTCGTTTTCAAAAGTTGTGCTGCAGAGTCAGCGGAATGAAAAGTAATTGCTATTAAAAGCATTAAAATAAATCCCATAAATTATAAACTAATCAATTTAATAATGTTGACCATATTGTAAATCGTTTAGCATCACTACTTAAAATGTTTACAGTTTAAGTGTATATTAAAATCATTTTTTTATAAACATCTATCAAATTCTGCGTGAAAAGCAAAACCGAGCGGTCGTTTTCAAAACGAGCTGTTCTAAATTCCGCTTTACTTTTTAGTCTATTTCATCCACCAATCGATAGCTGCTAGGGTTGCTTTATGTAAATTAATATGTTTGCACAGCACTTTTCTTAGTTAGTTCAGCTGTATTTTAACCATATTTGATATCACAAATTTAAATATTATAATTAAATATTGTTTTAAATAAAAATAAATTGACTTAAATATGTAAATAAGAGCTTTGTAAATTAAAATTATAGAGATGTTGACAACTCTGGCTGCTGTCGATATACACAAACACGCGCGCAGGCCAGCCAGCCAGCTGTTTATGAAAGCGACTTCGAAACCGAGTTCGAAAAGTAAAAACGTAAACAAATCGGTCGGAATTGGGAACAGCAAAGAGTAAAACATTCGTTTTCGTTTCGTTTTTACTTTTGAAAACGTTCGGAGTTCGGAACAGGCCTGATACTTTATGTGGTCGGAGAAGCTTCCTTTTGTGCGTTACAAACATCCGGACATTTTCAATATACCCTCTCCAAGGGTATAAAAATGAATGAAACATGGCGGAGATATTAACCCTTTCGGGACAACAGTTGCTTATAAGCAACTTCTAACTTTGTCGCTATCTAACGCACGTTTGAGACCCCTTGACTTACAAACGTAAGTGGCGAACAGTAAACTGATATTTTGTAAGCAAGAAGAGCAAAAAGCAGACACGAAAACGCATTTTAATTGCGAGCTTTCCGAAGTTATTCAAAGTGAGTTCACGTGCGCGATCAAACGCCCAAAATAAGTGCTGTTAAATAAATAGAATTTTTAAATATTTCCGAGCATCTTTTAAAACTAAAGTTACGAAGGTAAGTTGTCTTATTTGCGTTTTTAGTTAGAAAAAAAAGAGCAATATTTAGAGAGCTGGAATTTTTGAAAATCAAAGTTGCTTATAAGCAACTTTGGTCCATAGTGAAAATAGAAATTAATTGAAAAAAAATTGATTTTCAGAAAAGCTTTCACGGAGAAAAGGCGTAACTGATGCTGAAATCGAAGCTATTGCAAACTTTGATTGGGACCAGTCATCTGATGAAGACGACGATGTTGAAGACTCTTCACTAAAACGGAAGTACACCCCAGATCCAGGGGAAACATTACGGTATGACGGAAAAGATCATTGGGTTGTATGGGGTCAAAAAGGACGCTGTCGTCTCTGCAAAACTGGAACCCCGCTTTCGAAATGTTCGAAATGTGAGGTTCCTAGCTCTAATACTAGTAAAAATTGTTTTCTATCTTATCATACTTAAAAATTGTTCGAAATGTGAGGTTCACTTATGCTCTAATACTAATAATAATTGGTTTCTATCTTATCATAATTCAAAAATGCTTGTAAACAAAAGAAAATTTAATTAAAATATGAACTTTTTCCATTATTATGACTTTTTTATATGTACCACTATGGACAGTTGTTGCTTATAAGCAACTTTTGGTGGAGCCTCATGGGGATGACCTAGAGCTTTAATTTGCACACAGCTTATTTAGGTCTCTGAGATCTAGGTGTTCATACAGACAGACGGACGGACGGACGGACGGACGTACGGACGGACAGACGGACAAGGCTAAATCGACTCGGCTGTTTATGCTGATCAAGAATATATATACTTTATATGGTCGGAAATGATTCCTTCTGCCTGTTACATACATTTGCACGACTTTAGTATACCCTTTTTACTCTACGAGTAACGGGTATAAAAAGTTGTAATATGTTTTTTTTTTGTTGCCAATATTTGCGTGGCTCACAACCCCCAGTGGCTCAAAACCCCAGACTCTCCCCTACTACAAATCTGCACACCCACACCCCTGCATACGCCCTTGATAACATAATCAATATATTGGAACGGCTTGATAGGAAGAAGCAGGATATAACAGTGGAAGATATGGAATACCCAACATCTTTGATTAAGTTAACCAGGGCTGCAAACCTCATAAAAATCGACAGGGGTTCACTACGGGGTTCGAACCCGCGGGTTCAGAAGGTCGCTGAACCTAGGTTCGGGTTCGAACCGGGGTTCACGAATAATTTTGTTTAGAAAAATTGTGCGTAAATTGAAACAAACAAAAGTTTAGAGGCTAAATAACACAGCCCAACAGTGTTTTTGGTAATTGCACTGAACAAAACTGTATCATTGGTTTTGTCCTATCAGCTCTTGTTTCCAAGATATGGCGGAAAAACGAAAAAGTTGAAATTTTGGCACTATAGGATTTACGGAGGCCACACTAGGCACAAATATGTAAGTTTATGAGCTATTTGCGATAAAGTACATATCAATCCATTTTTAATAAATCAAAGGCGCTACATAAGTACAGTGGTAAGTGTCTAAATTGACCTCTAAAGACAGACAATTTTCGATTTATAGCATTTTTTATCAATATAAATCATCCCGTTCAGGCCAGCGCGGTTCTTGGATTAATATATTCGCCATCTGAGCATATAGTCCAACATACGATTTAATTTTGTGATTTTTATGGCATTTAATCAGTTCATTTGGCAAAGTTAAAGCCTGTTAAAGACAAAAATACATATTTAAATTTATGGGGGGAAAACTAGATTCCCAGTAAAAAAATTTTATAGGAGCTGTGAAAATGCTACTTGTTTCAAAATAGAATTAATCATCTACATGTAAACATACAACACTTTATGCCTATCAAGTAGCCTCTTTACAGTTCCTATACAGATTTAGAGTGACAATCTAGTTTTCCTCCCATAAATTAAAATATGTATATTTGTCTTTAGCAGGCTATAACTTTGCCAAATAAACAGTGTGGGAAAAGTATTAAATATTGCCAGGGTTCGGAGTCGAGCCGCTCCGGAGTCGAAGCATACAGATCAACGGAATACAGATTTACGGAAATAAAAGCATACAGATCAAAAAATTCAAAACGTACACGAAAATGTAGAATTTATACACGTTTCGACAGGGATTTTCAAGACAAGACACCAACAAAATCACAACGAATTTGGGTAAGGGAAAAACAAAAATCTTTGAAATTGTTGTTGGTCAGTTTGCTTGCGACCAATAAACAGAAGGAAAGAATAACGGTTTTGGTTCCACCCTGTTATTCTAGGGCGCGTTTTGCTGATTTATGCCGGTTTGCCAAGTTCCAAAGCACATTGTACTCTTCTTTTTCAGCTTTTCACAATTTTTGTGTAGTTCATGAGCATAGTCACCCAAATTTAGTATTTTTAGCCCCACTGGGCTAAGAGCTGTCCCGAAAGGGTTAATTTTCTTACAAAAATTTAATCATAACATTAAAACAATGCTTAAACTAGTTGACCAAAAGATTGAGCTCTGCTGTTACAATTTGACTGGCAAAGCTTGTTAATAACAATAACAATCAGGGCTGCAAACCTCCTAAAAATCGGAAGTGGTTCACTCCGGGGTTTGAACCCCCTAAAATGTTTGGGTTCGGGATCACGGAGCGGGTTCAGAAGGTCGCTGAACCAAGGTTCCGGTTCGAACCGGGGTTCAGGAATACTTTTTTTATCGCTAAAATCGGAAATTAATGCAAAACTGAAATCATTAAGGGCGCGCGCACACATGTGGCTGAATGATGAACTGAAGGCAGAACTTAAGGCTGACCTTGCTAGCGTGCACAACATGCACTGGTTTGATCTTTATAATACAGTTGTAAGCTTAGCATTGCGGAATCAATCAAACATGTTTGTTTATTTCGGCTAGCTGCCCTACTTGAATATGATGGTCAGCCATCTGTTTATCTTTCAGTTGAAAGTGTGCGCGGGCCCTAATAGACGTTTAAAGTCTTGATATTTTCCATATAATATTACAGAATTTTAGTATTTATCGCATTTTCATTATTTTCTTGCTTCTTTGCGAAAAATTCAGTTTCAACAGAAGATGGTCATGGTACAGAATAATTAATGCTTTTATTTATTAGTTCTTTTTGACGATTATACAATTCAGCAATACGTTTAATTGCAAGCTATTTTTGTTCTAAGTCAAATATATTTGGTTTCTTGGATTCAGAGATTCAGTTGTAGAGATTGGGTTTGAATTCTAAATATGTACGAATATTTAAACTAACAAAAACCTGAATGAGTGCATTTAGGTGTATTGGAAATTTATGGATACTAGAAAAAAATTTAATAGAAACATATTTTTGAACCGAACCCTTTTTGATTTTTTTTACTCCGGTTCGGGTTCAGGTTCGAACAGAAAAATTTGTCCTGCTCCGGTTCAGGTTCGGTTCGGACTTCCCAAAAATGCCTGAGACTCCGACTCCGGAGCGGTTCAACTCCGAACCGGTTTGCAGACCTGATAACAATTGTTTATTTAGTTAAATTTTTTATTGTGTTGTGCAAATGCCTGATGTGTTCCTATTCCATCGTTTCAAATCAACGATTTATGAGGCCTTAACTTACTTAATATTTAGCCAGTGTGTCCATATTTTTTGGTATTTTTTGCGATATGGCCGTGGTTATAAAGGATTTGGTATATTTATGTTAACACTTTGCGGTTTGATCTTTATTTTGTTTTGGTTTTCGTAATGTTAAATATTTGTTTTATTAAAAAATATAAATGAATGTGTTAGAAAGAATCATAGTTATAAATGCAATTTTTGGATTTGTTACAACCGAAATACATTCTGAGTATGTCCAGGCCGACGTAGTTCCTGATGAATTCATTGTCCAATTTATTCACCGATATGATGAAAAAGTCCGAGCCTCTTTTATTACAACGAAGCTAATACGATCAAATGTATGTACATTTTTAACAATTCAACTATATATTCACATTCAAATTTTTTATAGATATCTAATTGGACAATTGTCCCTCGGCACAATTTAGCTAGCCAGTTGCCAAGTGATTTTGATATTTTGCGTATTGCTTCAGCCGATAATTCTTTAATAAATTATATTCTGGAGAAAATCCGATCGCATCCGTTGGTTAAAGCCGTGGTGCCGCAGCGACAACTGGCACGTACCTTAAAGTCCAGCAACCTCACGTCCACGCACGAATCTCGCCGACTTGCAGGGGTCGCACGAAACCAATTTGCAGAGTCACAGCAAGTTACTTCAGCATTACATGCAGATGTACTCTGGAAACTTGGTATTACTGGTAAAGGCGTCAAGGTAGCTATTTTCGATACGGGACTGACTAAAAACCATCCCCACTTTCGGAATGTGAAAGAGCGAACCAATTGGACGAACGAAAAATCGCTAGAGGATGGTGTTAGCCACGGAACTTTTGTAGCGGGGGTAATAGCATCCGCGAAAGAATGCCTTGGTTTTGCACCTGACGCCGAGTTGCACATCTACAAGGTGTTCACAAACTCTCAGGTAAGTGAATCTGTCAAACAAAATCTCTCTGAGATTTTCCGCAGAAACACGCGTTTTAAAGCCCGTTAGCTAACTTTTAGCGAATCTTTAATTACATTTCTTTCTCATTTCTAGCTCATTTTTGGAGCTTTAGAAAATTTCGACATTCATTTAAGGAAGGGTCCCACATGCAAATAATTTGCGCAAATATTTCAAAATATTGGCCGGTTTTGTTTGCCATTTCTTATGTTTGTGACTATGTTATACATGCAGGCAGATCAAGATTATTTTCAATTTTTGCCACGCCCTCTCCCGCCCTCGCAATTTTGAAAAAAAAAATCATATCTCCCACATTTTTTTATATATGTAGATGATTCGTACCTTCTAGAGTTAGTAATTAGCAATATGTATCGATTTGTTCTCAAGTTATGAGCAAAAAAGCTTGAAACCATCTCACCCGCACCCACAACCAACATCGCATTTCATCCAACAAAGAGAGAGAGAGAGAGGAACTTACAAATGAGCGCAGCAGCAGCTCCTGCTCCAGGAACAGAGTATGTGATAGTCGGGCTTGACTGACTTTCTAACTTTTTATACACTTGAAAAGTGTATTATAATTTTGCCCAGAAGTTTGCAACGCATCGAAGGAATCATCTCCGACCACATAAAGTATATATATTCTTGATCAGCATGACTAGCTGAGTCGATTAAGCTTTTTGCGTCCGTCTGTCCGTCCGTCTGTCTGTTTCTACGCGCACTAGTCCCTCAGTTTTGGAGCTATCGAGCTGAAACTTTGCACAGAGTCTTTTTTTTACTGCACGCTGCTAATATGTGGGAACCGACCGGATCGGATGACTACTTTTTGTAGCTGCCATACAAATGTTCGTTCGGAAAATGGGTTTTAGTACGACAAACTGTTTTGTTCTCAATATTACTGCTCTCAAGCACGGTCATGGGTAATATGTAATGTTTTTAGCTGACTAGCTATTTCAAGTGTATCAAAACTTCGGTACAGACGCTTAGCTTTGCCTTTCTCGTTATACACTTGAAAAGTGTATTATAATTTTGCCCAGAAGTTTGCAACGCATAGAAGGAATCATCTCCGACCACATAAAGTATATATATTCTTGATCAGCATGACGAGCTGAGTCGATTAAGCTTTGTCCGTCCGTCTGTCCGTCTGTCCGTCCGTCCGTCTGTCCGTCTGTCTGTTTCTACGCGAACTAGTCCCTCAGTTTTGGAGCTATCGAGCTGAAACTTTGCACAGAGTCTTCTTTTTACTGCACGCTGCTAATATGTCGGAACCGACCGGATCGGATGACTACTTCTTGTAGCTGCCATACAAATGTTCGTTCGGAAAATGGATTTTAGTAAGAAAAACTGGTTTGTTCTCAATATTACTGCTCTTAAACACGGTCATGGGTAACATGTAATGTTTTTAAGCTGATCTGCGAAGTTTGGTCGAAGTCGCTAACCTTTGTGACAAGCTATTTCAAGTGTATCAAAACTTCGGTACAGACGAAGTTAGCTTTGCCTTTCTCGTTTTTTGGTTGCTTTAGCCCAACAGCTAATATCGTCTGTGATTTCGGTTACAACTTCACAACATATCCAACACATCCATACTGACATCAACATTTCAGTTACAAATCTGTCGAAATCGAGCTGAAAGAATAGTGTTTTCTATAACTTCTCGAGCTCTGTAAGGTATGGAATTATATACTCTTTCGACTACTGCTAAGTTTTTTTGGCAACGGTTTTAGAAGTCTTCGGCTAATAGCAAAAGCCACATCGATCACCATTACGGATGGAAGAGCAATCCTACGCTGCACACTGGTCCAAATGTCAAAAATTTTAGCAGAAATTAGAAAAATGTAGTTACAGACCTGAAACTTCGTACACTTTATGGTAGGGATGTCGAAATATCGATATCGAATACTTGTTGAATATATTTTTGGTGTGTATTTTTATAAGATTCGGTCACAAAAAGGGAGATTTTCTGAAGGCATTCTCTTGGATATTACTAGTATTACTGACATTACTAATATCCAAGAGAATGCCCTTAGGAAACCTTCATTTTTGCCAAAAAAAAAGTATTCATAAAAATATCGTCAAAAGTTATTCGATATCGATATTTCGACAACCCTACTTTATGGCCATAGCATATGTGAAGCCTGAGAAAAAATTTAGACCGATCGGACCACGCCCTCTCTGCCGCCCCATATATGCCACTGTCTTTGAATATAATAAATTCTAATAAATTCTGTTAAATCACCCCAACCCCCTCAGAAAAAGAAACAAAGTCGATTTTTTTGCAAAAGGGGCAAAATGGGGCAACAAAATTAATATCCTCATAGTATGTACATATTAAAGTTCCGTCAATCCAACATACTTTTATGCAAACGGAACACAACAAGTTTAAGGTTAGAATTGCTAAAAAACTCATTTTACAAAAACACATATAAACGAAGACAAATCATGTAAAACAGGGAATGTGTGATAAGTTATCACTGATAACACTTTTAATATACATACCCTTAACTTTGTTTTTCATATTGATTTATTTCAATATTCAACGTATATTTTATTATCGGGGGTGCCACAGAAATCTCAAGTGATTTTGAGGACGGTTGGTTTGCAAATCGCTCGAAAAAACCGTCGGTGCCACAGAACTTTGAGAGATTTCATTTTTCGGAGTTGAGAGTTCGAATCAGTAAACAGAACAGCTGTTTGTTGACTAAGCATTGTGACTGTGTTTGCAGAGTTGTCAACAACCAAAAATATTTTTCTTGTTAATTATTTTTAGTTTAATTTGTTTTATTGATAAGTAAATTAAAACGTGAAACGGTTACTTAATTGAAGGCAAAATATTTTTTTGCCTGGACTTGCACATTAAGTGAATTAAAAAAATATTTTAAATTGTACGCCAACTTTTAGAACCTGTGACAACTCTGTTATGTGCGTCAAACCTACGATCGCTGTGACTGTCAATTAGAGGCTGATCATAAGTAAACAAACAGCAGCTTCTATTTGTTTGTTAAAAAATATTTGCAAAATGCCAATAGCCGGCTTAGTTGCCGTGGATTTTCTCCGGAGGAGACAACTAAATGAGAAACGCATCAGATCCATTGGCGTGCTCTGATGCAACGTAAGACCTTATTTAATTAATTACAAGTTCTGATTGCCGCTTTATTTTCTAGTTTCCGCTATAACTATCGTATCGATAAAGGAAAATTTTTGATGATATATGGAATAATTCAAGAACAAATCCCAGCATCATCAATTTCACCAATCCTGCAGCTGGCCACTGCGCTTCGCTTTCTAGGTGTTGGCTCATTTCAAAGAGTCATTGGCAAAGACACGGACTTGGCATTGTCTCGGCAATCTGTTTGCAAAATAATGTGGAATATAAGTCCCTTATTGGAAAGAACTCTTTGCCCTCGGCTTATAAATTTTGATCAAAGTGATGAAGATATTTTGAAGTCAAAGTCCCATTTCTATGACAAATTTGGAATTCCAGGGGTTATCGGTTGCATTGATGGCACCCATGTAAAAATATTTAAACCGCAGGAAGAAGATGTGCAGTACTTGAATCGGAAAGGTTATTTTAGTATTAATGTAATGATAGTGAGTATTATTAAACCAGCAAACAATTAAATGTGTAGTGTTTTGTGATGTACGTATCGTATTGAGGAAAATGATTGTAAGTAGGGGTGTTGTCCAATTGTGTTACACTTAAGAAATATGAATTGCAGTTCATACTTTATTCAAATTTCGTATAGATATGTGATTACACTCTGCGAATTCTATTTGTGGATGCTAAATCGCCTGGAGCAACTCATGATTCCTTTGCATGGAACTTGAGCGAGTTCGAAAATGGGTCACATGGCTGGCTACCAGCTGATTCGGGTTACCCACTTGAGCCCTATGTGTTGACTCCATACAGAAATCCAATAGCAGGAACAATGCAGCACACCTATAATCTGCGACATGCATCTGCGCGGAATGTCGTGGAACAAACAATTGGTGTTTTGAAAAGTCGATTCTGGTCGATTCAAGGTTGCGTGTTATACCAACCTTTAAAGATAACCGGGATAATTAATGTATGCTGTGCCTTGCACAACATTTGCCGGTCTCGAAACGAAGCTGATTTTCCGTACAACCCAGGAGAAGCCAACAATATTACATCCAATGGAGGTGAGGATGAAGAAGACATCAGTAATAGGCAACAACAAAGTGCTTCCGCGATTAGGGATGAAATAGCCTCAAGCTTACTTGGATAGCGCACTCGAAAAAGTATTTATACGTTTAAAAACACAATAAAAATATAATTAAACTTTCAATTTAAATTTATAAATATTTATTCACAAGTGTACTAAGTACATCTGAATCCATCCTCTTTGAGAGTTTTCTTCTGGTGTCAAAATGAGACTTGTTTTCATCATCCGCAATCTTCTGCTTTTTATTTGGAGTCTCGTCTAAATCTGAAAAACACAGTGTTTGAAATATATATGCTCTACATCGCTGACTCGTGTTTACTTACCACTTTCATGGACGTCTGACGTTGGAAGATTCTCCTTGTTGGCTTCTGAAGTGGGCAAGCCAAACGCCTGTGCTCCAGCCACGCCCTCAACCATGCCGTATATATTGATGGCAATGGCAATGGCGTCTTAAAAGGGCCGCCACCAGTGGCTTTGCTCTCTCTCTGGTTGTGTGCTATCTTTTTTTTAGTGGTCTGCTTCCAATCCTTCCATACCTATGAATTATACATATATGTAATTTTTAAATGTCTAGTAAATCACCATTAAATAATGTACATACCCGGCGCCATTCTTCGGTTGATTTACAAGGCGGGCCAACAGAGTTTAATTCAGCTGTTAACTCGGCCCAGGCAACTGCCACAGCGACTCTATCACCTCGGCCGATTTCAGGGTGCTTCTCAATGAAGCGAACAAACACTTCATCTTGCTGAAGCGTTCTATGCTTTCCCCTAAAAAATCCACACAGATATTATCAATTAAAATTAATAAATTTAATGTTAACTTACATTTTCGCGCAATTTGTCTTCTTATTCTACACACAGATGTATTCTTCTTTAATCGGGCATTCACTAAATGCGTATGCATATGCCGACTTGCCAACTTCCAACACTGAACTTTTAGCGAATATTTTTATGTAAATACACATTTAGTTTATGCTAAATGGAAGATTATAAAGATGCCAATGATGTTTTTAAACACTTGAAAAGTGTATTATAATTTTGCCCAGAAGTTTGCAACGCATAGAAGGAATCATCTCCGACCACATAAAGTATATATACTCTTGATCAGCATGACGAGCTGAGTCGATTAAGCTTTGTCCGTCCGTCTGTCTGTTTCTACGCGAACTACTCTCTCAGTTTTCTTCTTTTTCTGCACGCTGCTAATATGTCGGAACCGACCGGATCGGATGGCTATTTCTTATAGCTACCATAGAAATGTTTTCTTATCAATATTAGCGCTCTTAAACACGGACATTATTTATATTATATGTTTTTTAAGCTGATCTGCGAAGTTTGATCGAAATCGCTAACCGTTAAAAAAGGTTTTTCAAATGTAGAACTTCGGCACAGACGCTGCACCTAAATATATTAAGCTTGTGCAAAAGTATGTAACATTGGCATCGGTATCAAAGCCGTGTTAATATTGCCATGATGATGGAAGAAAAAAAATAGGCTTTTACTAGCAAAGTTGCGGCACAATGACTCATAGGAAAACAATGAAAATTACCAAAAACAGAGAGCGATATACAAAAAACTGTGCGGAGAAAATCAGAGAGAAAACTTATCAAAACTTGTAATTTCCATTGCGTTGATTAATGACAGCAAATCATTTTGGGCAACAGTGAGGCAGTTAAACGAACTTTCCAGCAGAAAACGGGTACAGATAACTTCAACCGCCCTTGCCGCTCACTTTATAGAGTTGCTGTTTAAAGAACAACCAAGTACGCTGAGCTATGCCCTGCCATCAACTTATGTTGACGAATTAGACGGAGAGATTACGTTGGATGAACTGCAAGGACACTGAGCCGTAGTAAAGTCGGAAAAGCACCAGGAGAAGATCGCGTTCCAGCAGAACATATTATTAATGCCACTCGTACTTTTAAAGAACAATTAAGAGAGTTTACCAACATATTCAACGAAGCACTGGTACCCACAAGCTTTAGAAGAAATGTCATCTTTCGGTTGCTGAAAAAGGAGATCCCACTGATGTACTAAATTACAGAGGAATATCTTTTTTGAATGATATTACAAAAATATTTACAAGCACACTACTAAATCGGCTCTCTGTCTTTGTAGAACGAAATAATATAATGAGTGAGAATCAGGCTGGATTTCGGAAGGGCTACTCAAGGGTTGATAGCATTTTTGTGCTCACCTCCATAGCTAACGATTGTTTAAGGCGGAAAACGAAGTATTACTTTATCTTTATCGATTTCCAAACTGCATTTGATACAGTTGATAGAAGGAGTCTGATGTTTAAGCTTAGCAATCTAGGAGTTTCCATTGCTCTTTTCTCAGTTTATAGATGACATTCCAAATTTAATGCCTGGAGGCGCAGAGTTCGGAAATAAGATATACAAGGTATTAATGTACGCTGCCGCTCACCTAAAATGCTACAAGACATGATAAATGCAGCGAGCTCATACTGTCAGACCTGGAATTTAAGAATAAATACGAGCAAATCAAAAGAATGTGCATTCGGAAAGGCAGGGGTCGACGTGCTGGGTGTGAACATTGGACACTTATCGGAGTACAGCTAGAAACGGTCAAGGAGTACAAGTACTGGGGAGTAATTTTAACAGCAACGATGTCTTTTAGCAAGCATATTGAGCATAAACTACGTGAGTCTAAGACCGCCCTTAACAGTACGTGTAACGCCCTATTAAGCCGAAAAAATGTGAGCCCCAGTACTAAGTACAAACTCTTCCAAGCAACAGCTTGAGCTATAATATGCTATGCATTGCATGTCTGGGGTTACATGGAATACGAAGGGGTGAAACAACTACTACGCTACTTTGTTAAAAAAATTGTCCGACTAGCGATAAATACCCCAAATTACGCAATTTATTTAAACTGGGCTGGGATCTATGTTCGAATACACGCTGCAGTCTCATTTTAATTATATGGGTAGATGTCTCAACCTAGCTGAAACCGAATACCGTGGCAGCGTCGTTACTGGCATCACGAAGGCAATGCTTCGAGCACTGGCTGCAGCTAGCTGGTTGGCTTCACAGGAAATTTTATTGCGAACAATAAATGAAAATAAGAGATCAAGATCAATTTTATTTTTTACTTTTCGCCATGTCACAATGACCATTTTTAAGAGGGTAAAATCTTACATACTTTGACCCTCAGACCATTGATGGTTACACAGGTCTTTTTTGGGCTCTAGGTAGGGTTGTCAATATTTTATCGATATATCGATATAACGAAATTTTTGTTGGACGATAAGGGTTATTCCGATATGATATTTTGTTATTTTTGAACTAATCATACACGTATGGATGCAGAAAAACGATGCAATATTAGGTGTCAGTGTTAGAATATATTGAAGATATCGTCATGAACACAATAGCTTATTGGAGAGCTAGAGCGAATGAATTGTTCGTGCTGTCGAAAGTGAAAGTGCTGTGACAGTGCATTTCGATACATTTCTCTCTTGGCCTCAGCTTCGGCAACCGTTTAAATTGCTTATATGTAAGTAGCGAAATGTCTTTGACCCCTAGGGTTATCAGGTGACAATCGCTGATTTACAGACACCCGAAGCAGAATGACTGGAGAACACATTAGGCGGGTTCTCTTAAGTTCTTCACTTGATATTTTTTAAAGCCTACACTCAGATAACATACAAATTTAGTTCGTCACAATACTTTACATGAAAAAAACACATTTGAACTGCTTTGAAATCAAAACAATTTTGAACAGAAGCCTTTCTCATACTAAGTAATGTGCCCAACTAAATTTGTACCTCTTTTGAGTACACGCTTTTCGGGTTTAAAGACAAAGAAATTCTGACTATTAATGTAATTTGAAAACATCTCCAGTGTAGTTTCAGAAAACTATTGGAAACTGTTGAAAAGATTAGATATAACTGTCTCTAAAAATCGTCACTAGCAGTTTTATGGTGAAGAAGTTCCTTTAAAGCTTTTCAGTTTTCTTAAGCTTTCGAAAATAACGATATTATCGATATATCGATGTTTTTTAAAGGTGATATATCAAATATCGATATTGGAAATTTGGATTTTTGATATTATCGATATTGATATTTTGAGAAATATCGACAACCCTAGCTCTAGGTAATCCAGTGCAACTGTTGATTTTTATACCCGTTACTCTTAGAGTAAAAAGGGTATACTAAAGTCGTGCAAATGTATGTAACAGGCAGAAGGAATCATTTCCGACCATATAAAGTATATATATTCTTGATCAGCATCAACAGCCGAGTCGATTTAGCGTTGTCCGTCCGTCCGTCCGTCCGTCTGTATGAACATCTAGATCTCAGAGATGGTAAGAGATAGAGGTTTGACATGTATGGGACAAATGCTTCTTTTATCTGCACGCAGATCAAGTTTGTTTCAAATTTTGGCCACGCCCCCTCCCGCCCCCGCAATTTGGAATAACGTTATATCTCCTACAGTTTTAAAGATAGAGGATTCGTACCTTCTAAAGATAGTTAGTAATTTATAAAATAAATTAATCGATTTGCCGAAGAAATGATAAAGATCGGATGAACGGTTCTCAAGTTATAAGCAAAAAAGTAAACCAAGCCCTCTCCGCTACCACCTTAAAAAATGTTGCATACTTTTTGGATGGTCACACTAAGGAACGCGGGAACACTGTTAAACATGTTTTTTCATGAGTAACGGGTATATCGAAGTCGGTTAGAGCCGACTTTAACTTACGCTCTCGTTTTTAGTCTTTGCACGAAGGTACACAGAGAAAATGGTAAGTTTGTGTATTTGAATGCACTGCAAATTGGAAATATAAACACACGGCTAAATCGCCCTTAAAATTTTGAAAACATTAAAACGTCATGTTTTTTCATGAGTAACGGGTATATCGAAGTCGGTTAGAGCCGACTTTTACTTACGCTCTCGTTTTTGGTAGTATTTACCGGCAAACCACCTTTTTGTTAGGTCGAAAAGTCACAAGCTGGAAAAATCTAATACCAGAGATAGCCATATCCGTCCATATACCTGTAAAAGTACAGATCTCTGACATGGTAAGAGATATAGGTTTGACATGTATGGGACAAATACTTCTTGTAGATGCAGGCAGATAAAGTTTTATGTCACCGGTTGCCTCCGCCCCCGCAATTCAGAAAAAAACTCATATCTCCCATATTTTTGCAGATGGTTTGTACCTTCTAGAGATATTTTGTAACCATGATTATTTATCAATTCGCCAAAGAAATTAAGAAGATCGGATAAACGATAGCGGATTAATACGGAATACAAAAAATGTTGATGGGTAGCACCGGTTCAACGTTGATGGGCAGCACTGGACTCACTTTATGATTTCTTTATCACTTTTTGTGGCTGCTAGATTAAATTTATCAGATAAATGCAAGCTTTTGGGGGTAAAGAGTATGTTATAGTCGGGCTTCACCGACTTTCTTACTTGTTTTTTGGGAAAATGTAATATAAATATAAATATTTGAAGTCGATTTGCGCGGACTAGGAATTAATTTTAGACCCATGGTTTCTTGGTGAAATTTTCTTAGAATTGACCGTAGATTTCGTTTTTGATATACGCTTTGGGCGAAAAAAATCGATATCCCTAATATACATACTTTATATGGTCGGAAATGATTCCTTTTGCCTGTTACATACATTTGTACGACTTTAGTATACCCTTTTTACTCTACGAGTAACGGGTATAAAAATACGAAATGTGAAATCTATATAATTTTACTTTAAATGTGAAACCATTCATTTTGTGTTGAATTTTGATTCGTTTTATTACACAGCATTAAAATGATTTAGATTTATTTCAGAATTAAAAATAAGTAGTACTTATATCGGTACGTACCGGTACAGCGAAATAAAAATTCGGGTACCGTATCGAAACCGAAATTAATTAAAAACCGAAATGGAACCTTTAATCGAAACATTCATTTCGGGTCGTACCGGTACTGGAACCGGAAAAAGTAAATGTTTACTTTAAGGTAATTAACCTAGAAAATTCGGGAATTATTTTTCCTCGATGGACCGCGAATAATGAAGAATTTACATGGAGATACTAATTGGTGTTCGACCATGGTTATTTTTTATTTGAAAATCAAAGTTGTATGATTTTCTAATTCAGTTTGTTTTTCAAATAAATATATTTTGGGTCTTCACGACCCTTAATTGAGCTACGGAAATATTGAACTGAGAAAATTATCACAGTTTAACAGAAACAAAATACACTAGCCTGAAATTCCACAGTTAAGCAGCTGTGGCCCCTTACTTAATGAGAACTTCTTCTGTGACTAAAATGAGATCTTCTAGTGTTGGTTAACACTATAAAAAGTGCTGCCCATTATGTGCCTGATTTTATAGTACACTTTAGCTTGCCGGCTTTGACGAGATGAGTTGATATAGCCATGTCCGTCTGTTTCGAGCGGTTTGCATCCTTGATAAATAATATAAAATATTTTGTATTTATCTGGCGACCTTTCTAATTTTTAATTAGTGAGTTTAGCTGGCTTCTGGGTCCGAAAAAGTCGTGTTTGTTCACAACTGAAAACAACTTATGCATTATTGTACACCAAAAATGAGCTGGTTGCCTTTACGGTACCGTTTCATCGTTCTCCCGAATGAATCTTTATGATTTTGACCAAGTTTTGCAAATCTATTTGAAATTATTTTGCATAAAAAAGCTGTAAAGCTGTAAGCTGTAATAGTCATTTGATCTTGGCGGTTCCGTCATATAAGCAACATGCAGTAAAAAGAAGACTATGCAAAATCTCCGCTCAATAACTTTAAAACTGAGAGGCTAGTTTTTTAGGTTTCTAGAGAGACGGACGGTGAAGCTTAATCGACCAAGCTCGTCGCCCTGATCAAGAATATGTAAAGTAAATCGCACGAATGCAAACCAGTTCTGAACCGAACCGAATCGCTCTTTGGCACTTGTGAGCCAAACCGGTGTGTTTTAAAAAATGCTCACCAAACCAAAAACCGAACAATAAAATGTTTGGGTTGGTTTCGTCTAGGTATTGAGCATACTGAGCAAAATCTCAGCTCATTATTTATTGGTTATTATTTATCCCAGGTATCAATCATTGCTATCTGAAGAAGAAAAAAGATAGCTAAAACGCATTTAAGGGTACTGTATACCTTCTGGTTTAATTTTCTAAGGGTTTACAAAAAATTTAAATACACAGAAACAATAAGTGATATTAACAAGCGGTCTGTTGCATTCAATTGGTAATCGGATAAATAAAATTTTAAATTTTTTGTTGTTGTTGTTCTTGCGGTTGTTGTTGTATGCTGGTTCAAACAAAGTTAACTAAAAATTTAAAACATAGGCCCATGGTTGCAAAAAATTTTTGAGAACGAGGTTTTGTAAAGAAATGATGTAATTCTGGTGTGAGCTAGGATATTTTGGGTCGGTCAAAATTTCTAAAATCGACTTTTTTTTCCCGACCCTATTGGTTATAGCTCCGTTATTTTATGATCGTTCAAAAATATCCTAGTTCACTCCAGAATGGTGGGTATTAGAACACTTACTCTTTAAATTTTTGCAACCATTTTGGAAAAAGTGGTTCTGCGATAATCGCATTTAAAGTTTCGACAACTGTTCCATGATAAGAAAATTATTTTTGATAGATTTTAAACATTGATTTGATGTATTTGGGTGTTAGCTTTCACCAAGCAAAATCAATCAAAATCGGTCAAATAGTACTCAAGAAATTTGGGTCAAAGTGCGTCAAGAAATGGTAAAAATAAATCTCCCAAAAATTTTTTTCCAAATATTTTTTTTTGAAAATAGCGATGGTTTTGTAACTTCTTTGGAAGTTTTTTTTTAGCTAATTTTTTCAGAAATACGAGGGTTGATGAGTTTTTTTTATACAAGAGTGCCGGAAAAAATATTGATGATTTTGATTATTTTTGTAAAACATTTGTCTTATCTATCTAAAAATAAAAAAAATTCTGAATGCATACAGTACCCTTAATATCAAAATACAACAAAATCCAAAACAGTAACAAAAGCATAACGGATAATTCTCGCGGAAGAAATATCGATTGTTAATTGCATCGAAGAGTTTGGTTGCGCAAAGGCGTTAACCTAAGGATAAAGATAATTTAAAATATGAAATACTTATCAGGAAGATCATCTTAATGAATGAATCAAATCAAATAGCTCGAATCGTTTTAGCAACTTCAGTCACACAAGTGTCAGAAGAACGAACATTTTTCCCGATCCAGACCATGTCTATCCCGGCCGGATCCCGTCCAACAATTTTCAATTCAAGGGGGTCTATTTAAAGTAAAAAAGGGGTTCGTGGGGTACAACTTTTAATAAATAATAATATGTAAGTTACTATACTAAGGAACAAGCTCCTAAAGATAAACTGTTTAAGCCCCCACAGTACCTAAATATGTAATCCTAAATAGAGCTTATTATCTGCATAAACTTAAACATGAATCGTTTTATATTTCAGGTTTCGTATACGTCTTGGTTTCTAGATGCTTTTAACTATGCAATATATAGAAAAGTGAAAGTCCTCAACTTAAGTATAGGAGGGCCGGACTTTATGGATGCACCTTTTGTGGAAAAGGTTCTGGAGTTATCTGCAAATAATATTATAATGATATCGGCGGCTGGAAATGATGGGCCTCTTTATGGCACCCTTAATAACCCCGGCGATCAAAGTGATGTCATCGGTGTTGGTGGGATCAACTTTGATGATAAGATCGCCAGATTTAGTTCTAGAGGTATGACTACATGGGAGCTTCCATATGCATATGGAAGATTAGGACTGGACATTGTCACATATGGTAGTCAAGTTGAAGGCAGCGACGTTCGAAAGGGCTGCCGACGTTTGTCAGGGACTTCAGTCTCATCTCCAGTCGTGGCAGGAGCTGCGGCATTACTTATTAGCGGAGCATTTAATAAAATTGACCTTATAAACCCAGCGTCCTTAAAACAAATACTAGTCGATGGCGCGGAGAAGTTGCCGATCTATAATATGTTTGAGCAAGGCCAAGGAAAACTCAATTTATTAAAAAGTATGCAGGCTTTATTATCATACAAACCAAAGATTAGTCTAATACCACCAGCGCTTGACTTTACATCTAGCTATATGTGGCCATATAGCAGTCAGCCGTTGTACCACGGCAGCTCCGTTGCAATTGTTAACGTAACTATTCTGAACGGAATATCGGTTACTAGTCGAATTGTTGGTAGCCCCAAATGGATTCCAGATGTAAATCATTTTGGTAATTACCTCAACATTTCAACTTCTGCTTCGAATACGCTTTGGCCATGGACCGGTTGGATGGCGGTGTTCATTGGTAAGTATGCTAGCAATACTAAAATAGTAATCGTAACCGTTAACCGATACCTGCACTACCCTTTTCATATAACTTTAGTTTACAGACAAAAAGAACCATTTCTATTATACCTACATCTCGGTGTCGTTTGGAATGCAAAAATCGAAAATTTCAAAAGTTTTTTATGGGATCGTTTTTATTCTCTGTACACAGTACTCAGAGTATATTAAGTTTTTGAAAATTTATGTAACAGCCAGAAGGAAGCATCGCCAGAGTTAAGCATAAACAGAGAGCGAGTCAGCGTGAGAGAGAACGAGAGAAGGCATATAGTTTTTCGCACACATTCATATTGTTAGCCGAGCCTAAGCAGTCAGCGTACACACCAATGCATACATACGAAGAAGACCTTTTGAATGCGTGAATTTTGCCAAAAGGGCCCGAGATAGACCTGACAGAAAAAAGAGAAAAATATGTGTTTCTGCAACTGCACTACGAACTGGGAGAGAATAACTATTTCTCCGATGAGTTTCCCAGACGTGAAATATTAAACTTGAATTTTATTCCAAATATCACGAGGAATGACACAAACTGCCCTCTGTGCAACTGGAGGGAGCAAAAAAATGTCATCCATTTCATCCTCATCGGCGCGGACTGGTCAAAGCTACAGAAATAGAATCACAAAGGGATTATTTTAAAAAGGAAATTTAGTTTTTTGATTTTTTTTGTATGTATTATATTAGTTATTTATAACATTTGTAAATCATGCTAGCACTAATTCGTAAACCCGAAGCGCATGTCTGAACGATCTGATATCTGGGGAAGACCCGGGAAGCATGGTGTATTTAGAGGGTACGAGGCAGTGAGCGACAGACAGTTCTTTTAACCAAGTCGCCGAGTAAATAAACTTTTATTTTTAATTTTTTTGTATACCTTTCCTTAGATTCTATTTACAAAAAAAAAAAAAGAAATAAAAAACCAACTACTACTACTACTAATTTAACTTTAAAAGGGAAACCACTCATTTTGTGTTGAATTTTGATTCGTTTTATTAAACAACTTTACAAAAATGAATAAAATGATATAGATTTATCCCAGAATTTAGTTTTTTCAGTATAAAAAATAAGTATTACTTATATCGGTACATACCGGTACGTACCAGTATACCGTAATACAAATGCGAGTACCGTATTGAAACCAAAAACCGAAATTAATTGGAAACCGAAATGGTACCTTTAACCGAAACATTCATTTCGGGACGTACCGGTACCGGAACCGAAATACGTTTCGGGGTTAAGCCCTGGTACCATGGATATATTTTTATCAACTGCTTAGCAGTGTGCAATGCGTAGATTTCTAATTTTTTTAGCATTAATGGAATATCCTGATGCTAAGGCTTGTAATATTGTTGATGCCAAACTCGGCTTACCAAAAAATTTTCTGGCTGTAATTCCATCGTTGGAAGTTCCTCTGCCTCCGTCAATAATTCCCATTTTATCGCTTTGTTCTGCTGATATAGTTTGCCACATTTTTATTTCCAACTTGTATAAAATGTGCAAAAAGTACTCAAAAAAGCGTATGTAGGATTAAAGTTGTGATAATTCAAAATACTTTTTCTAAACTTTTTTTATAAGACATTGTTCTAATCCATTCATTTCGTTGGGTTTCGCACCGCATATAAAGCATTTCAAAGACGACGTATTGCTTAACGCGTTGCACACTTTACCATCTACCATGGCAGCGATGGGCAGCCTCATAGCCCTTCTTACCCGCGCATCGCGTTGATCGAAAGCAAATGACAAAAATTAGAATGTTGTTGTACCCTTTCCGTTATTTCTGCTGCCCACCGCTGTACCATAGTAAGTTGCAAGCTATGATTAATGAATAATTTTTTATTGGGAATTTGAAATTTATTCATGAATATACACAAATCAGTAAATATCAGCAGCTACACCTAACATTTTATTACCTTAAAACATTGACAAATACACTGATAACACTCATAAAGGGGGCATCGGTGGGTAACATAACCTCTCTAGCGAACGTTTGACCACTTTGAAATGCAATTTTGTTTAAACGAAAAGCTAACTTATCGCCGCTGCGGTGCAAATTTGAACACGTGTCCACGTCTGTCTGTTTCTACGCGAACTAGTCCCTCAGTTTTGGAGCTATCGAGCTGAAACTTTGCACAGAGTCTTATTTTTACTGCACGCTGCTAATATGTCGGAACCGACCGGATCGGATGACTACTTCTTGTAGCTGCCATACAAATGTTCGTTCGGAAAATGGATTTTAGTAAGAAAAACTGTTTTGTTCTCAATATTATCACTCTCAAACACGGTCATGGGTAATATGTAATGTTTTTAAGCTGATCTGCGAAGTTTGGTCGAAGTCGCTAACCGTTGTGACAAGCTATTTCAAGTGTATCAAAACTTCGGTACAGACGAAGTTAGCTTTGCCTTTCTTTTTTTTTTTTTTTTTGTGTAAACGAGTGTTATATATATAATAAAGTTCAAGTTAAAGTGGCGAAGATTTGATAAAACTGGATATGCGTGCAGGGTCTACTAAAGTACAGAGTACAGTTTCTTAAATTTAGGGTTTCATCCAGATAGAAGTTAACGGTTACAAGAACAAGACTATAAAAGTATACTTTATGGGGTCGAAAATATTTCCTAGGACTAATAAGTTTGCAAACTCGATTTATACACTTAAAATGTGATGATGTAACTTTTAATTTGTTTTTAAATTTGTGTCTTTCACAGCTGTCAATAAAGAGGGTGAGCACTTCGAAGGGTTATCGAAAGGCAATGTTACGCTACTGGTAGAAAGTATGCTTGGAACACAAGAATTGTATCAAACAGAAGTAAACTTTCCCATTACCATCAAAATTACTCCAAAACCTCCCAGAAATAAAAGAATTTTGTGGGACCAGTATCACAGCTTAAGGTACCCGCCTGGGTATATTCCAAGAGATGATTTAAAAATTAAAACTGATCCTCTTGATTGGAGAGCAGACCATATACATACAAACTTTAGAGATATGTATATCCATTTACGAAACGTTGGTTATTATATCGATGTTTTAAGACAGCCTTATACTTGCTTTAACGCATCCGAATATGGAACATTATTGATTGTAGATCCTGAGGAAGAATTCTTTACAGAAGAAATAGCTGCCATAGAAGCATATGTGTATGATGCCGGCTTAAGTATTGTAGTCTTTGCGGATTGGTATAATACAACTGTAATGAGAAAAATCAAATTTTTTGACGAAAATACTAGACAATGGTGGATACCTGATACTGGGGGAGCGAATGTTCCTGCTTTAAACGATTTGCTGAAACCCTTTGGAATTGCCTTTGGAGACTTTGTTGGAGAGGGACACTTTAAACTTGGAGATCACTCAATGTATTATGCCAGTGGCACAACAATGATACAATTTCCAAAAAATCCAAATGACATCGTCGTGGGAACATATTTAAACGACCAAGCACTAACAGTAAATAGCTTTTTTTGTATGTTATTGCTATATTTTATAACCACAAATTTTATTTTAAAGATAATTGGAAAACCTAAAATCCCGAAAAAGGAATCTAAATTGTTTGTGCCGATTCTTGGATTGTTTGAAACAAATCTTGAAAGTCGACGCAGGAATGAGCAGTTAATGAGCAATGTAAAAACTGAAGAAGAAGACCTGACGAATTGGATAGATAGTGAATCGGAGGGCCTTGCAAAATTGAATAATCGCATTCTTTTATTCAATAAAGATGAATTGACTGCCGGATTCTCTGATAAAAAGGGTCTTAATTCCGCGGGGCGCATTGCAGTATATGGGGACTCAAACTGTTTGGACTTAACTCACATGGAGAAGGCTTGCTACTGGCTTTTATTAACCTTCTTAGATTTTGCAATGAATTCACATAAATCCAGCTTACTTCAGAATTTAAACCGTATTACCGAGCTTGGAGAAGGAAAAATTAAAACATTACCTTTAAGGATATCTAGTAGCAATCTGGAAAAATTTTCTAAAGTCGTTATTAAAAAAAAAAATAAACGAGCAATGAAGTCATGTGAACAATTGGAATGGATTATTCCAACATCTGATGCAACAAATCACCATATGAAACCTAAGAGAACTTCGCCTACCACTGAAAGTAACGGTATTAAACTATTAGGGTTTTCACTAGTCCTCGTAAAATGGAAAATAGTAAACTCCAAAATCTTATTCTCCATAATATAACTTTAGAGCCCTTAATCCGTTGTCTGTCACAAAAGTAACACCAGTGATAGAGGGTGGTTGGTTATGTTTAACATAGAAAGACTTCGAATGGTTTTGAGCAACCTATCAAAAAACGAGAAAGGCAAAGCTAACTTCGTCTGTACCGAAGTTTTGATACACTTGAAATAGCTTGTCACAACGGTTAGCGACTTGGCTTGGCTCGACTCAGCTCGTCATGCTGATCAAGAATATATATACTTTATGTGGTCGGAGATGATTCCTTCTATGCGTTGCAAACTTCTGGGCAAAATTATAATACACTTTTCAAGTGTATAAAAATGTTTATTACATTTCCAAAATTAATTTTGATTGTCAGAATTGTTCGAGTTGATAATTTTGATAAATCTCCCAAGAAAACAAGACGCTTGAAATCAACCAGAAGAAATTTCTGTGGCACCTAAGAATTGGAATTCGGTTAAAATTTGGTTGAAAAAGGTTACTGTGGCACCCCCGATAGACATTTAACTTTGTGCTTTATAGACTACGATATGTTTGAGCGGATATTATTGGCAACTCCAATTTTTTGATTTCCCGGTTCGAATATCGGTGCTGGATGGCGGATCTATAATTTTTTTTAAATCTTGGTACCCAGACAAACTAAATCGATTCCGACGAACAGACTAAAATTTGCGTTTCTGAGTGTCGGAAAGCCCATGGCGCCGCTAACTTGCCAGGCACTGGTGCTAACTTGACAGCCAGAAATTGCTGATTCAATTCCGGTGCTCAGGAGCACAAAATATAGTTTGTAATTTTTCCGACACCGACCTGTCAGAATGTCAGCAGCAGAGCTCCCAAAAAATGCTCCCTTTTCACAGGCTGTCAGATAGAATACAGTCACTTTCAGACACTATGAAAAAGTGAAACGAATTGACATCTCAACTCTGACTATTCACAAAATGCTCTTTGCTCAATCAATGAGAGATTTTTCTAGCTTGCTTTGCTCATGTGTTTCCTTGAGACACTTTGCTGGACAGAATTTTTCGAAAGTGTCTTCTAAGCATGTGTGTGTGCCTCAATTATGTGTGTGTATGCATGTATGTGTGCTTTTGTAGAAGGCAAAACAATACATCGACGCAGTTGATTGTTGTTAATTAGCCTATTATGGCATCAAGAATTATAAATTTTCCAGAGCCCTAAACTTTTACAAAATAAAAAAGATGTACTGAAAGGTGATCAGAAAATTCAACAAAGTTACCACAACTGTATGTATGCCTTTGAAAAGGGCAAGTAAGCGTGGAACGTATAGTTCCGGAATCGTATATTTTTTAATAAAGTGCATATTTTTTTAATTTTACAATACCTTAAATTCATCGCCTTGCAGCGAATGTGTTCGAATCATTTAATGAGGTCAAGGAGTGCACCGGTATGCAAAAAATGCAAGGAAAATAAAAATTGCCATCTAGGCAAATAAACAAACAATAATTGCGTCTAACGTGAAAATTGTATCCACTGTCGGCAGGCCACTTTTACTATAAGCTTGCCCTGCAAATGGCTCCAATAGCCTCGATAAATATGGATCTTGTCCAAGTGAAAGGCCTGTCCATAAAAGACGATATAAACGTTATGGTTAAACGCCAGCTCATATCGCTTATAATTTTTTTGGCGACCGGACTGGAGAAATCAGTCTAAGAAATTAATTTGCAAATAATTAAATATACGTTGTTAAAGACTGAGATTGTCGTGAAACCGCTTGGGATGATCCAGCTACTTAATGCTTAAAAATAAGTATTTAAATTATAATACATCGAATATTGTATATTTTTAAACATATTTTAATCCTAGTAGGCCAAGGTGAGTGTGTAACACAACAACAAAAAGACACTTTGGGTCGGACACTTGGCTCGATTTGCTCAGTTGCTTATGCTCAGCTGCTGACACCCAAACAAAATTGTCCCCATTAAACTGTTATAGTCAGACAGCTCAGTGTGTTTCTCTCATCGATTACTATGAAACAGAAAACACTAGAAAATGAAAATCTAGTGTTCTGTTGAGAGAGTGAGCAACTCTGTTAAAGTTTTTCCTGTCATTTCGGTGAGCAGACAGCATAGAAAAATTTGGTTGACCATATTTTGCGAGCTCTGGTCAGCAGCAAAAGTTCGATCAAAATCCTTGATTTGCTCAACTTGAAAACAGGGGTAAGATTTTGCATTGCCGATGACTTCTGCATTCCATATATCCACCAAATATGCCTGAATATAAAAATAATATTCAATGACAAATAAAGAAGTATATATATTCTTGATCAGGATGACGAGCTGAGTTGACATAGCCATTTCCGTCCGTTCGTCCGTCTCTTTCTATGCTATCTCCTTCATAAATTATCTTAACCAAACTTTGCAAGAATTTTTTAATGACAAATACGTTGCGCATAGGAACGATCAGTCGAAAAATAACTTTTAGTGAGAAAATCTTTCTTGTTTTCCTAGCAAACTTTCTTTTCTATTCTTTCACATAATTCCACCAAGTTTTATTAAAATTGGACAAAAAAAGATATTCTATGGCTTCAGTATTTTTCATCAATGCAAAACACTCACACAAAATCTCCAATATTTATGGATTGGTTAAATTGAAAATTTCATATGAATGTCTGTGCAAAGGTAGGTTGACACAGCAATCGTTAACCAATCATACGTTATGTTCGATTTCTATTCAACAAACATGATTGTCAAATTTCCCAATCCCAATCGTCAATCACTGTATTCAGCAGGTAAAATCGGCAACAATTAATCACAAATCGTAAATCGGAATTATCTGTTGAATACGCCCAATGCTTTACGAAACTGAGTAAATTCAAATTCGTCGGAAATATCGAGCTTTGATACTCAATCAAAAGCAAAACACACAGCCTGTCAAACACAGCTGGTTACGATAAATCGCTGAGGTAGCTCATGTGTATTAAGCTTACCATTTACCATATAACGAGGACTAGTGAATACCTTTTATACTCTAATGCTCCCTGAAAATTTCATCAATAATGTTTCTTTTTGCAGTGCTCCAGGACAATTTAATAAAGGAAATTGCTCGATCTTTACAAATTCAGAACTCTAAGGAGAACGTTGATTTTAATATACAATTTTCATTTATATTTCTGCTAAGTCTTAGCCTCATTATAATAATCCTTTTTTTCATTTTCATAAAAAGACATTTTGTGTTTAGATTTTGTAAATAAAGAAAAGTTAAGTTAAATAAAGAAATTATTGGTGCTGTGAAAGAGATAAACAATTTATGATTTTTAATGTTCGTGATTTCTTTACATCGGGATTGCATTCATTTTGCTTTTAATCATTAAGGCCACTACGGACATGCGACTTAGGTAATTTTGCTAACTTCGCAACACACAGGGTTCGTAAAATAACACACAATTTTTTACATGTGAAATAATAACACAAAGTCTATAACCTTGCAGCAATCATACACCAAAAGCTGCAGGAAACCAAAATAGTTTACGGACTTTTCATCGACTTTAAATCAGAAAATTGCTATGGTACAAGCTGCAGGCAAAGGGTGTCTCGACTAAGATAATAAACCTCCTTGAAAGAGTGTATGACTGAATCCGACGTTTGGACAGGGGCAGAAATGTCAAATTATTTTAAGACAGAAGTTTGAGTTCGACAAGGATGCGTCTTATCACCGTTGCTTTTTGCGTTATTTTTGGATGATTTGCTCGAAGTATTAAAATTGGAGATCGTAATATACGCCTTTTAATGTATGCAGATGATATCGTCATTACAGCGGATAATATCAGCGTACTTCAGGACATGATTAATCGGCTGGAGAAGTATTGCACATGGGGCATGGAGGAAAATTTGTCGAAGAACTTTTAAAGGAGAACTCATCAAAAGTTCGCCAGAATTCACGTACCTAGGAGTTATATTCACTCCCACAGTTTCCTTTCAAAAACACGTGATAAGTCGCAATGATAAAGCCAAAACATGTATGAATGTGACATGGAACAATTTTCTAGTCAAACGGGAAGTTAGCATTACCCAGCGGCGCACAGCTAAATGAGGCGAGCCCACATCACGCATTACAGCAGCCCACAAGTATAAAACACTATCGCTACACTTTGTATACCGAGGTAAGCTTCGTTTATCAAAAATACGAACTGCGTTCGTATGCTTGTTTGTTTTTTATTTTCTTTTATTTTTATTTATCTTAATTTTTTGTATATTGGAATAACTAATAAATTGTTTAAATATACCTTTACCCAGCGGCGCAGAGGTGAATGAGGTTGGTCCACAATATTCATCGCAGTAGGTGCCCACGCAATGGGGAATTTCTCGCTACGTTTCGAGTACACAGTTGTGTATTCGTGAATATATAACAGTTGTGTTTGAAAAAGGGCACGTCGGTCGGCAAAGTGACAAATGCTTACATTATTAATTATGATTTTGTTGCCGGTTTTCCCATATGCCTAATAGTCAAGTGAGCTAACGCGCCGTGTCCATGTGTTTTCTGTTTAAGGTCCCATGTTCAATTCCCACCCTCTTTCTCATACTTTTTTATGTTTTTTTAATTTTGATTCTGCTATACGCCCACTTTTCCGATTACTTTACGGCCAAGCTTACGTAAATGTATACAGAGTAGTAACCGATACTTGAAGGCTGCCAGCCTTCAAAGTGTTTATAAGCACATCGATCTTGTAATAAATAATATAACTTAACATACCGCACATGGAGCTGTACTTCAATAGCATTACCACTCTATATACCGTTTAGTTCAAAGGACATTACGTCGTAAAGTATCTACACTACAACAGCGCATACTATGTGTATCGTTTAGTGGGCGGCCCATCCACACCGTCCATTACATTTCTTAGATGGTTATATGCAGTTGTAATGGAGCTCCGAAAAGCGTTCGGCTATCGCCCACTTATCGATTACAAAGTAATGAGGATTCGACAGCTAGCAGTCTACAAAGCGGTCATGCTAATGTAAAAGTATACTGGGTTTTAATCGTTGCTGTGTGACACACAGCCTTCGAAGTGTTTAAGAGGTGCTCGATTCCGTAATGTGCAATTGCACCGCTGGGTATTGTCAAAAAGAGACAATTTAAAGCAGTATGCCGAGCAGTTCAATGCTATGGAGCTCAAGTCTGGGGATGCTAGCACTTTGAATACGTGGACAGGCTCCAAGCCCTTTTCCTTAAGAAGGTCTTGGATTTACCAACCTGCACACCGAGCTATGCATTAGCACTAGAAACGGGCCTGGACGATGCACACCTATATTTTCTAGATCTGCATCTTGGATATGGGTCTTTCTTTTATAAACCGAACAGTTGACAAATTTTTTATTTTTCATTTTAATAAAAAAAAATCAGAAATTAGATCTCGACATGCCCACCAAAACGAAATTTGCGGTCTTGCACAAAATTTTTTTGTTAATTTTATAAACAATTTCAAAAATCGTCAAAAACGAAAAAATGGAAAAAAAGGGTTTTTTAAAAACGGTATTTCTCAGGTTTGGTTTATCGGACAGCTTTCAAGTTGATATTGGTGAAAAGTTTTTTCCTGTATCTACTCAAATTATAATTTTTTCTCAGCGTTAACCACCATGATATTGCTTCTAAGGATGATCAATTTATTGCAATAAGTATAACTTAAATGTTGGTGTTTTCAAAAAGATGGAGACTTTTATAGTTTAAAAGTTATGAATTTTTGAAGTTATAAACAAATAAAAAGATGCCCTTAAAGAATGCCTTGCCACGCAGTCAGTTTCAAAGCTATGTAGCTAAAACTTGGCACGTGGGCTTTGTATACATCAAGCTTTTCAAAAATGTCAACATCGCGCAGATCTGACGTCTATATCATATAGCTGCCATAGGAATGCTGAATTTGTTTGTGGTATAATATACTTTGAAAACTCTGGTCACCCTAATCCACAACAAAATGCAATTAATCATGGCATTCGTAATTATTATAATAATAATTATTAGTGGTTCAGAACTTCTAGTCAAGATCTTCTGGACCTAATGGGGGCGTATGTGGCCCTCTAGAGAAGTAGCGATGCCACCAATCGACAACATAGAGATAGACCCGCCGACCCAACAGGAATCTCTTACCATAAAAAGGCTAAAGAACAATAAATCACCAGGCGCTGATGAGCTCCCCGCTGAATTGTTCAAGGCTGGAGGGGAAGTGTGGTAAGGTGCATGCACCAGCTACTTTGCCGTATGGGTTGACGAAAGCATGCCCGACGATTGGAATTTAAGTGTTCTACGCCCAATCTTTAAAAGGAGACCCTGCAGTTTGCGCCAACTACCGCGGGATCAGTCTCCTTCCCATTGCATATAAGGTTCTGTCGCGCATTAGTTGTGAACGTATATATAACCGCTTATAAGCCGCTTATTAACACACTGATTGGACCTTATCAGTGTGGCTTTAGACCTGGTAAATCCACCACAGACCAGATATTCACACTACGACAGAAGACCTATGAGAGAGGCATCAACACACACCATATTTTTGTTGATTATAAATCAGCCTTCGACACGCCGATAAGGTCAAGGTTTTTGAAGCCTTGTCTACCCTTGGTATACCAGCAAAGTACGTTCGTCTTTGCATGATGACGTTGAGAAGTACACAAAGCTCCGTCAAAATAGGAAAGAACCTTTCCGTACCATTTGATACCAAGAGAGGTATTAGGCAGGGCGATACCTTATCGTGTGACTTCTTCAATCTACTGATGGAATATATACTGCGCCGGTGCCCGCATGCCAACAAAACGGGCGCCTTTATTTATAAAGATCTAATGCTACTCGCATATGCCGATGATATGGACATCATCGGCAAAAATGAGCGGGCGGTAAGCAGGGCGTTTTCAGAGATTAAGAGACAGTCGGAACTGATGGGTTTAGCGGTAAATGAGGACAAGACGAAATACCTTGTATCCGCGGACAAAAAGTCCTTGCGTCTTGGACAATTTGTTACAATGGGAGAATACAACTTTAAAGTTGTAGAGGATTTTGTTTACCTCGAAACGACGATAACCAGCGACAACAACATCAGTCTGGTAGTACACGGACAACATTGGCTCAGCTCAGATCAAGGCAAATATTCGGCGTCATTAACCAACATTCATGATAGGACAAACCCTAACGGGGACATGACATATACCTAAAAGTGGCCAACCCCCCCAACGACACGAAAAGCACCTCTTCGACTGTCCAGCCTGCCCGACACTCCTGACGCCTCTTCATCTCTGGACTGAACCGATCCAAGCAGCCATTTCTTGGCCTAAATCCGACGAAGCTAGATACACTCTTGCAAACCGATCCTACTACTTTTTTTTGGGCGAAGTAGGACTTTCTTCAAAGTGTTGGCTCAAGAGCAGAGACCTCAAGCGAAGAACAAAATTAGCCCTATACAAGTCGCTTATCATCCCAGTCCTGCAATACGGCGCAGAAGCATGGACAATGACAGCAGCGGATGAAGCGGCGATTGGCGTGTTTGAACGAAAGATTCTTCGGAGGATTTATGGACCTTTAAAAGTTGGCGATGTTTTCCGCATTCGAAATAATGACGAACTGTATGAGCTCTATGGGGACACCTGTCTGGTCAAGCGCGTAAAGCAACAGCGGCTGCGCTGGTTAGGACATGTCACCAGGATGGACGAAGAAGCTCCAGTAAGGAAAGCTTATTATTCGAAGGCGGCTGACTACGGAGGAAGAGGCAGGCGGGGGAGACCTCGACTAAGATGGGATGACCAGGTTCGGGCAGACCTTGCCAAGCTTGGTGTGATCAACTGGTCCCAGCTCGCACGGAGCAGAAGCGACTGGCGGACATTGATTGTAGCGGCCGAGACCGTCGAACGGTTGTGATGCATGCATCGGACCAATCAAGAAGAAGAAGAATTATTAGCAACAAATAATTAATATTATTAAATAATTTTAAAAATCTATAAAATTATAATTTGAGTAGATACAGGAAAAACTTTTCACCAATATCAACTTGAAAGCTGTCCGATAAACCAAACCTGAGAAATCTCGTTTTTAAAAACCCTTTTTTTTCAATTTTTTCGTTTTTGACGATTTTTGAAATTGTTTATAAAATTAACAAAAAATTTTTGTGCAAAACCGCAAATTTTGTTTTGGTGGGCATGTCGAGATCTAATTTTGGATTTTTATACTCTGTACCGTAGGTACATAGAGTATATTAAGTTTGTACAAAAGTATATAACAGGGAGAAGGAATCATTTCCGGCCCTATAAAGTTGTATATTCTTGATCAGCATCAGCAGCCGAGTCGATATAGCCATGTCCGTCTGTCTGTCCGTCCGTCCGTATGGGACAAATGCTTCTTATACTTGGAAGTTATTTTAAATTTTGCCACGCCCCCCCTCCCCGCCCCCGCCATTTTGAAAAACGTCAATCTCCCAGTTAAATCCAAACCTGTATTTTTTTTATCTTCCCCATAAGTCAGGTTTACCTAACCCCTTTTTTCCATTTTTTCGTTTTTTACGATTTTTGAAATTGTTTATAAATTTAACAAAATTTTTTTTCCAAAACCGTAAATTACGTTTCGGTGGGAGTGTCGAGATCTAATTTCGGTTTTTTTTATTGAAAAATAAAAAGTTGAATTTGAGCCTGTTCGATTTGAAAAAGAATGACCCGTATAGAACATGGCCGGGTGTAGCCCAGCGGTTAGTTGGCTGGCTTGCTGTGCGGGAGGCGTCGGTTTAATCCCGCCCAAAGTTTTTTTCTTTCTTTAGAAAATAGCTCTTACACATCCGGTCACCTTCATCAGCTGTGACGTAACTATGCCATGAAAAAGCATCATCAAGCTTTCGGTTCATGTCTTTCGGTTTAACGATTTCGGAGCTAAACTGTAGGACCTTTTTTTGTCGAAATATGCGAAAAACGCCCACGCCATCAAGAGAAAGAAGCTTGTTTTGGCTCTTGGGGGATGAATAGTCAATTTCAACTGCAATAGAATCCATTAGGAGGATGCTCCCACTTATTAAAAATTAACTCCGCTTCTCCAAGATTTTTGTAAATAGGCCATAAACTTCTTTTTGTTTTGAAATTGTTTGCTCACGGCAGAATTATTAATTCATACACTTTCCTAGATTAGGAAGTTTTTGTCCTAATGGTAGACAATTTCTTACAGCTGCCATAGGAACATCCGGTTGAAAAGTGCCTTTGTGTGAAAACATTCTTTCTTCTTTTTTAACGGCTGCCACTTCAGTGGCATCATTATTATTTCTATTCGCTTTCAAATTGACCTGGAAGTTTTTGCGCAAATCGGAGGCGTATATATTATATGTGATGGCATAGCGACATATCTCCGACGACATATCTCCGCCCAGTACATTTTGCCGGCGGAGATATGTCGCTTTTTTCTGGCGGAGATATGTCGTTTTGAAACGACATACCTCCGCCGTGATCAATGGCGGAGATATGACGTTTTAGAACGTCATATCTCCGCCGTGTTACAAACGACATATCTCCGCGCGGAGTTATGTCGTTTGGAAACGACATATCTCCGCGCGGAGATATGACGCTTTAAAACGACATAACTCCGCGCGGAGATATGTCGTTTGGAAATCGGCGGAGATATGTCGTTTTAAAACGACATATCTCCGCTGTGATCAACGGCGGAGTTATGTCGTTTCCGAACGACATAACTCCGCGCGGAGATATGTCGTTTGAAACGCGGCGGAGATATGACGTCTTAAAACGACATAACTCCGCGCGGAGTCGTTTGGCGGAGTATGTCGTTTTGACGCATATGTCGTTTGGAAATCGGCGGAGATATGACGTTTTAAAACGACATAACTCCGCGCGGCGATATGTCGATTGTAACCAATTAAAAATGCAAAACCGGAAAATACAACGAAAGAAGATATACAAAAATGTTGGTTTGTGAGACAAATTTAGTTGTTTTTCCGTTGCCCAGACATTCATATTTCTCTCTACTTTTTTTGCCACAGTGGGTAATGATAAATTTGTCATAAATTAATTATTTGAGTTCTTATTTTCAATTTTTGCAACCATGGGCCAAGGATTTAATTTTTTGGCCAACTTTGAACCGAAATACATAAACAACCGCACGAGCAACAACAACAAAAATTTATAAATTTAGTTTAACCGATTACCTATCGAATACAAACCGCTTGTTAATATCATTTACTGTTTTTGTGTAATTTAATTTTTTTTAAACCTTTAAAAAATGACAAGGTTACCCTTAATAAGCATATAACAGGTTATAAATTTAGTTATTGTTAAAGCTAGTAAGAAAGAAAGCCTGATTGTTATATACCCGGTAAATATACTCATTTGCAAAGAAAATATTTTCAAAAAAAAAAAAAACAAATCGGCCTTACTTTGCAGATCGATTACGAACTTATATCTTATAAAAATTAATAAAGTATAAACTACAATTTACAGATACAACTGAGTACTAAACTTGACATTTACAAATTTTTGAAAAATAATCCGTTTCTAGGATATAGGGTCCTTTCAAAATGGCCAAATAAGCCATTTTCTGCATTTTTATGTCCATTTTACAGTTAATCTATTAGAGATATGGAATTTCTAAAGCCAGATTCGAGTTTAGCGTGAAAAACTTGATAAGAAACAATGAATTTTTTACCATTTTAGGTTCTGTGCTAAGAATAAACTTATTTTGAGTTTCTGTCAAAATACTTTTGTCCAGTTCCATTTGCACATTTTGATTTATATTTTCTAGCCTAAGCAACTTGTTGTGTTCTACTTATGATTTATTGAAAGCCTACTTGTTTACCAGTATTCGATACAAATTTCAAAATTTTAGGATTTTTTGCCTTAAAGATATAATGGATTATTTATGAATTTTTTTGGTCAAAATACTTTTGTCCACGATTGTAATCTTAAATGAATAAAGGAATTAATTTGTAAAAACTTTCTTTAAATTTTGTTTTTAGACCTGTTACTCGTAGAGTAAAAAAAAAAGAATACTAAAGTCGTGCAAATGTATGTAACAGGCAGAAGGAATCATTTCCGATCAAATAAAAAATCATTTCCGATCAAAATATGCTAAATAATTCCTATAATCTTTCAAATGTTGAGTTCAAATTTAAAACTTTCATTTATATTCGCAATATCTACAATCCCTAAAATTTTCATTTCAAGATCAGATATCACAGTGCAACAGTCAAAAAAACTAGCGAACTACACTATGCGGAATCGATAGAGCTACCCGAACTGGGTCACCCTATCAGCGTTTGGCTAGATTGGTAGCACTTTTCTTTTGTGGACCCTCAAAGTTTTGGAAATTGGGTGTGACAACAAAAAAAGGTGTCATTAGTTTTGGGCAAACAGCTCATTCAGTTTTGGTGATAGCTGCAAACTGTCTTCAGCAAAGTTGTAGCTGATAGTCCGCAGAATAAATTAGTTTTACAAAGGTTTTTAAAAAACTCGTGTTTTCCGGGAGTATTTCTTCAAAAACTTTTTTGAAAAACGTATTTTTTTGACTTTTTTGAGTATAACATTAAGAAAATCAGAAATTTTCGCATACTTTCTTTGGCAAAAGTGAAGCTTTTGAGATACCAAACAACTTTTCTGAACAAGGTTTAACAAGCATATACATTTTTTAACAAGTTGAGATCATATTAGAGTAAATATTTTTATTCTATTTTAATTTATTTTATTTTATTATTAATTAATAAAAAAAAATTAAATATTTGGGCTAATATGATCTTAACATGTTAAAAAATGTATTAGCTTGTTAAAATATTTATACAGTTTTAATTTGGCAACATTTTTGCTGATAAATTATGTCGCCTCTGCGCGGCGATATGTCGTCTATGAAGTGGCGGAGATATGACGTTTCAAAACGACACACCTCCGCGCGGAGATATGTCGTTTGAAACGCGGCGGAGATATGTCGTTTTAAAACGTCATATCTCCGCGCGGAGATATGTCGTTTGCAACATGGCGGAGATATGTCGTCTTTGAAACGACATACCTCCGCGCGGAGATATGTCGTTTGTAACACGGCGGAGATATGACGTTTTAAAACGTCATATCTCCGCCATTGATATGGCGGAGATATGTCGTTTTGAAACGACATACCCGCGCGGAGATATGTCGTTTTAAAACGACATACCTCCGCGGGTAGCGCCGGCGGAGATATGACGTTCTAAAAAGTCACAGCGGAGATATGTCGTTTTAAAACGACACATCTCCGCCGATTTCCAAACGACATATCTCCGCGCGGAGTTATGTCGTTTTAAAGCGTCATATCTCCGCGCGGAGATATGTCGTTCCTAAACGACATAACTCCGCGCGGAGATATGTCGTTTGGAAAACGGCGGAGATATGTCGTCGGAGCTATGTCGTTACCCAGAATATATAAAATATGCATCTTCATTTTTGGTTCATTTATGGTTTCGCCCAACAACCAATATTTTGGTTTATTTCTCAAAAGAGGGAAAGATTCCCCCTATGCATCTTAGAATTTCCCACGCATTATCCGGTTAATGGTGGATTTTAATAAATTTTTGAAAGTTGCTCTTTTTGGGCATTTTTTGCCAACATTGACCCCATTGTTATCCTCAAAAATTTTACGTGCTAGAACATTTTGAAATTTGACTTGTATTCAGCTTAAAAGCCTCCGGCGAACAGTAACAAGCCTCATTCCCCGGCCTGCGAAGACCCAATATTTGTTGAACTGTGATATCTTTTGAGCATTTTATAAACCCTGGTCAAACCTTTCGTCAACGCAGAACATATTACTATTTTTATAAGGGAAGTGCAACTGAAACTAAAATTCCTTCCATATGAAGCTAGATTTACCTTCTCGTTTTTTTTTTATTTCAACTTTAGCCGTTATCGCTGAAGGGTTGCTCTTTAAGTTATAATATATAGCCCTTTCACTATATTTCTAATCATTTTTTATTTCTTAAAATTTTTAAAATCTTATTTTTTACTTTCCATTAAATAATAATATTCTTTTTAAAAATAAACTCTTTTTATTAAAACTTTTTTTTTTTTTTCAGGTGAAGGGTGGCGTTGTGAGGACGGTTAATTGACCAAGCCATTTGGATTTAATATTTTCGAATTTTGAATGCCCAGCCGCCAAATTGCCAACTTAGGTGGACGAACCAGTTCCAGTTTCAGCGCGAGATGATCTGGCAACGCCGCGAGGCTACGTCATGTCAGTATTAACGTTACCGATAATGTCGTAAACGCCACAATTTGGGATTTTGTCGAAAACGACGAGACAGTGTGTGGCTTGTCAAAATCGTAGCTTGGCTTCCGGTTATATTGGCTAATTCTTTTCCATCCAGACCTTGATCAGTACGGTTGCAACGAAAATTGCTGCTCTAATATCAGTACTAGTCCACGTGCCTCGTGCAATTCCTACGCCACTAAAGTCTAAGGCAGTTGAAAGGCCCCGCACATCAGCCATTCCCAAGTTTTGTATTGGTGGAAGAAAATAAGTGACGCATCTGTGATTCGAGTATAAGGTACGCATCATAGTGAGATTAATTCGCCCTTGTTAATTAGTGATTCCTTTGACGCAGTTGGTGGCCTATACCCCGGCCAGTTGGCGTGGCCCTATTGTTTTATTGCCTCGGAAACCGATCTTGTTAAGCGAGGAATCGGTGTGGTTTTTCGAGTGGAACTGGCCACGGCCAGTTGCCACCATTCTCACTGAGGATCGTTTGAGCTACAGCCATGTGTCCCCACTCCCATTGAGGATTGATCAGAGCTTAGGCGCTGAGTTGGCTAAACCGGTGTTGGTTATACACCAGGGGAAGTGAGGTTATGTAAGGCCGGCCAACACTTTTGCTCGCAACTGATGACGGAGAGCTACTCCGCACCACTGTGCCATTAGGCATGCCACGTCTGAAATCCATATTGGAGCCTACCATTTGAGTGAAGCGATGGTGCCAATTAATTCTGATGCGGTAACGGATTGACCTTCATCATAACCAGATCCTATATGTGCCCCAATTCGAGAGAACTTCGTCGTTCTTCACGCCCTTTGGACTTATTCACAAACACCTCTTCCTGAAGGATTGAGTATTTGTAGTTTGTAGTTCTATTTTCATTTAGTCGTAACTTTTTGTATCCATTACTTATTGCCGTAATCTTATTATAGCCCATGTACGGATTCAAGCGCACCTAATACTATTTCCTCACTCCTCATGACAACTTAATTTCATCTTTAGACGCATCTATAGCTTCATCAGTCATCAGGCCTGCTGACGTCGATGGACCTTGTCGTAAGTACGGCATAGCCGTGATATATTGGTAATTTTTGCTGAAGAGCAGCTATATCTATATGAGTTTGTGAGAAATTATTATTATATGGTTGCGCTTTGATTCTTAATCATATAAATGAATTAGTCGTTAGGTTTTCTATCATATCCCCTTAGATTTTAAGCATTTTCATACATGAAATAATCCATCTATAAATTTAAATTTACTTTTCTTTAGTCTTATTGTTAATATAATGCAATCCCTATTATCACAATATATCTTCACGCCATGAAGGCAACTATGACTTTGAAATGATTTAGTTTACTTTTCTTTTTCGGGCACCTGAAGCAAGGCATCGTCTTTTTATAGGGTAAAGCTCACTAATTGCTTTGAGTTTTTACAGGTAGGGAGGGTAGAGAAGGGAAGAACACTAACACCTTGTTCTCCCACTCTGAATAAGTGATGCGTTCCTGTTTTACATCGTCTGGGTTTTCCTTTTCCTTTCCTTTTGACTCTGTCTACATTTTAGTCGTGTGACGTCTTCGTTTTCGAGAGCACCAACCCACCCCAGCCCTGAGCTCAGCCGTTCAAGTTAGTTAGACAGAGAAGCTCTCGAATCGTAGTTATACAGGCGTGTCCGTTACATACTAAATGGCGCCCAACGTGGGGCCCGAAAGGCTTGTCCTTATTGCTTTTGAGAAATTTACAACCCAAAAGAACGAAAAAAATAATGTTCTGGTATTTTTCTAGAGGATTATTAATTTTAGTTCTTTAGTATCCCCGCGCTTCCCACCTAACCCTTCCTTTGTTCCAATCCACCCCCATTCGCCATCCATCTTTTTTGCTTTAAATAATAGAGTATATGATTCTAGTGATCTAGGAACTGCTGGTATTTGATGTGTATGTCGGAACCAGACCAGACGCCAAATCATATAGCTACCAGCTAGGCAAATGATCTTAGTGTTGAGATATTTACCGAGCGCATTCACATTTTTGCGATTTTTATCTGTTGCTTTAGCTAAGGAATGATAGAACTGGATGCACTTTGGTTCTATACCGAGTTAAACAGGATAAGAAAGCTTCAATGATAAGTGTTTTTGTCAGAGTGAAATCGAGAATTGTTCGGAGTTGGATTATTCTGGCCCGTCCCTCTTTCATCTCTGGTCAAATATTCATTATAAATCTTTTTTTTATTTAAAATCTGTTTTGTCGAAACATAGGATGTATTACTTATTCATAATTTAAAAACGATGCCGATGCCTAAGGTTAAGTCCCAAAAATATATATGAATTGAACCGTTTATCGCTTACCGTTTATCGCTTACAGTTTTTCGCTTACCGCTTTTCGTTTATCTTAATAATTCTTAATTATTTTCTTTTGTATAATGCCGCTTGCACGTAGCAACGAGAACCTTGCAGCAGGCAACGGGTTTACCCAGTGCACTATTTGCAATGACTCAGTAAATCCTGATCATGTTTTCATTGAAACGCCTTGTAAGCACAAATTCCATCAGGAATGCCTTGCTAATTGGCTAAAATCCAACGAATCTTGCCCAATTTGCCGTCGAGCATGTCGAACTACGGATATAATGGAAAAAGAACCATTAGAACCTTTGAGTATGGCGCATGAAATAGCACCTCCGTCAAAGTCACGTGGTTCAATTTCAAATACTGGCACAATCCCTAGAAATCGCCCAGGTACTCGAGCCAATCCTCGAATTAACCCTGCGGTTCCCAAACAAAGGCAAAATATAGCTCTGTCCACCCAGCGCAAAGGCCTTACGACTAATTCCCGACCGTCACGTGCATCTACTGGAAGTATGACGCATGATTCAGCCGTTGTGTCTGAACAACGCATTCAGGAATTGATTACAGCATCATTAAACAATTTTCGTGATACATATACTGCGTCAATGACAGATAATATAGCTACAATTATTAGGAATTTAAACTTAGTTCCAGCAGCTGAGGTCGCTAACGACATTGAGGATCAATTGGAGTGGGACAATGAGATTGAAGATCACCCAGATTCTCAAGGGTCCGATTTGCAAGACAATGTATTTCCAAATATTCCAATAGAGATATGCCGAGCAGAGCGACCTGACCGAGTCTCGAGTATAATAACTCATTGGCATCTAAAGTTTAGTGGATCTGCCAACGACATCTCGATCAGCGATTTCATATATAGAGTAAATTGCTTGACCGCTAGAAGTCTCGGGGGAGATTATGAAGTGTTATACCAATTTGCCAATCTTTTGTTCTCAGGACCTGCCTTGACGTTTTATTGGAGATTTCACCGTAGTACTACTAATCGTAATTGGTTTAACCTTTGCACTCGTCTCTGTGAGAGGTACCAAGAGCAGCGCTCAGATGAGGATGTCAGAGATCTAATAAGGCGCAGGAAACAAAGATTTAACGAATCATTTGATGAGTTCCTCGACTCAATTTTGTCGATTGCAGATACTATGCAGGTTCGCATGACTGATTCAGAATTAGTATCCTATGTAAGGAGAAATTTAAAACCTGAACTCAGACACGAGCTTCTACACATTTCCATTCCGAACCTAGCTGCTTTACGTAGCGAATGTCATAAGCATGAAGATTTTTACGCACACGTCGTAAATAAATTCTGCTCAAGGCCAATTCATCAAAAACGCTCAGTACAAGAAGTTATCTTCAAGGATGATCATGGCGAATCAGACTCTCAAACAGAACATGCAGTTGAGGAGATCAATGCCCTTAAGTCAGTTGATAAAATGAGATGTTGGAATTGCGATGAAGTTGGTCATCGATACCAAGATTGTTTTCAAGCGCGCCGCATTTTTTGTTACGGTTGCGGAAAACTTGACACAATCAAGCCCAACTGTGAAATTTGTAAGTCGAAGTCGGAAAACTTCATACAGGATGTCCGCTCCCCAGCGAAAGCGGATATCCGCAATTAAACTCAATACCTAATTCTGTATTTACCGATAATAGAGAACTAGCCCCTGCTGTGTCACAAAAACCACCAGACATGTCAAAGAACAGACATTTTAAGCCTTACCATCAGCGACTAGAGGAGTATCTGAAACGTAGGAATGAGATTTTTCGACTAGAAAGTATTTCAGTGGTAAAGACCCGAGCTGCTAAACGCATTGCCAAGTTTTGGAGGTGGAAACGTAAGTTAAAGATGTTTCGAGTTTCCTCAGTTGTTCATCCGGGCGATGATATCCGTCCATTTACTTACATTCCCATGTTAGATCAGCGTTGGTTAGCTTTATTAGACAGCGGTGCTAATAAGAGCGTAATAGGAGGAAGGCTAGCAAAAATAATTATCGAACAAGGCTCTAGTTTTACAAAGTCGAAAGGCAATGTTCGTACTGCCGACGGACAAAAACAAGAAGTTTTAGGTACGGTAGTGATGTATATTCAATATAACTCTATCCAAGAAAACTTTGAGTTTTTAGTGGTACCTTCCATTACGCAAGACGTGATATGTGGAATGGACTTTTGGCAGACCTTTGGTATTTCTGTAAACCTCAGTTCCTCGATTGCTGAAGTGACTGCTGATTTAGAAATTCCGAACAAACTACAGCTCAGTTCGAATCAACAAGCGAAGCTTCAGTCTGTAGTAGAATTTTTCCCTTCGAGCGAACGAGAAGGACTAGGAAAGACCACTCTTATCGAACATACGATCGACACCGGAGAAACAAGACCGATCAAACAAAAGTTTTACCCCATCTCCCCTGCAAAGGAGAAACGTCTTTGTGCCGAGGTCGATCGGATGATTGGTTTGGGAGTAATTGAAGAAGCCCCCAGTTCCGCCTGGTCTTCCCCAGCTATCCTTGTCGTTAAACCAGGCAAAGACCGTTTTTGTCTAGATTCTCGAAGACTTAACGAGGTAACGAAAAAGGACGCCTATCCTATGCCGAGTCTGGAGGGTCTGTTGAGTAGACTGCCACCGGTTCGCTGTATTTCGAAGATCGATCTGAAAGACGCGTTTTGGCAAATTTGTCTTGATGAGAAATCCCGTCCGAAGACAGCTTTTACCATTCCGAATAGGCCCCTCTATCAGTTTACTCGCATGCCTTTTGGCCTCTGCAATTCACCACATACCATGTGTCGACTCATGGATCTGGTGATTCCTTACGATATGAAAGAGCACGTGTTTGTTTATTTAGACGACTTATTAGTCATGTCTACGAATTTTGAGGATCACTTGATACATCTCGCTGAAGTGGCAAATCGATTACGGAAGGCAGGCTTAACCATCAATGTTCGAAAGAGTCAATTTGGCTTAAAGAGCGTTGAGTACTTGGGCCACATCGTAGGTGAAGGCACTCTTCAAGTGAACCCCGAAAAGGTTCAAGCTGTCTCAGACTTTCCCATTCCAAAGACCAAACGTCAACTGAGAAGGTTTCTCGGAATGACAGGCTGGTACCAGCGCTTTATTCCACATTACTCTGGAGTCACCTTCGCACTCACTGAGCTGCTGAAAGGAAAATCTTTTGAGTGGAATGATGCTGCGCAACTCGCTTTTGATGAGATTAAGCAAAAACTCTGCACCGCACCCTTTTTACGCCATGCCAAATATGACCGCCCGTTCATTGTACAATGTGACGCTTCATCGTTTGGCATTGGAGCGGTTTTAGCTCAGATGGATGAATCAGGAAATGAACTGCCGATTGCATACATGTCCAAAAAGCTAAACAAGGCCCAGCGAAATTACTCGGTTACCGAGTTGGAATGTCTTGCTGTAGTTTTGGCAATAAAAAAATTCCGTATGTATATCGAAGGACACGAATTTAAGGTAGTAACCGACCACGCGAGCCTGAAATGGTTGATGAACCAAACTGACCTTAGTGGCAGGCTAGCGCGATGGTCCATAAAACTGCAAGGGCTGAACTTCCAGATTGAGCACCGCAAAGGCAGTCAAAATGTTGTCGCTGATGCCTTGTCGAGATCGTTTGAAGGAGAGAACGATATTTCCGCTATTGAGATGGAGATCCTGCCGGAGATCGATCTGAAATCTGAAGCGTTCTTGGATAAGGATTATGTCGCGTTAAAAGAAAAATTTGTAAAGTCCAATCTCCCAGATTATAAGGTCATTGACGGATTTATCTATCATAGAGTTGAATTCCCATCCTATCTCAGTGAAGATCCTGCAGAAGGCTGGAAGCTATTTGTTCCCAGTTCGCTGAGAGAGTCTGTCCTATTTTCCGCCCACAATCAACCGACTTCTGCTCATTGTGGAGCCGCAAAATGTCTAGAGCGCATTCGTAGACATTTTTATTGGCCGCGAATGGTTGTCGATGTACGAGATTACGTACACAAATGTGATCTTTGTCAGACTTCGAAGCATCCGACTCGTTGTCTTAAACCACCCATGGGTTGTCCCTCGTTTAGCGAAAGGCCCTTTCAAAGGCTTTATGCTGACTTTATTGGTCCCTTTCCTCGGTCTAAACAAGGAAATGTTGGTATCTTGGTAATCCTTGATCACTTTTCTAAGTACACCTTTCTGAAGCCAGTTAAAAGATTTACCTCCAAGGTAGTAATTGAATATCTCAGAGATGACATATTCAAAGGTTTTGGCGTACCTGAGACATTAATCACTGATAATGGAACTCAGTTTAAAAGCCATGACTTCACTGCATTTTTGTCTTCGTACGGCGTCATTCACATTTGCACAGGAGCGTATTCTCCTCAGGCTAACGCCGCCGAGAGAGTGAATCGCTCAATCAACGCGGCTTTGAGATCGTACATCCGATCAGACCAAAGAGATTGGGATAGGTATATAAGTAGCATAAACGGTGCCTTGAGAAACAACATTCACCAATCGATTGGCTTATCGCCCTATTTCGTTGTCTTTGGTCAGTACATGATCACCCATGGAAAGGATTATCAAGTGTTGAAAAATCTCGAACTGCTCAGAGAAGGTTCCACCCGATTAGATAGGGCTGATGAATTCGCTAAGATTAGAGCTGATATCCACCACAACCTTACTAAAGCCTTTGAGAAGAATCAAAAAACCTATGATCTTCGTTCTAGGCCACGTCATTTTAAGGTTGGCCAAATGGTAATAAAACGGAATTTCTCTTTAAGCAATATGGCGAATCATTTCAACGCGAAATTAGCTCCGACGGGAGTCAAAGCTCGTGTTAAGCGTAAAATTGGCAATGCTTTGTATATATTGGAAGACCTCACTGGCAAAGAACTTGGTACTTTCCATGCTAAGGATTTATGGGAGTATAGGAATTAACCACCTTTTTCAGTTTTAAGCATTAGTCAAGTTGACTATGGTTAAATCTGTGTTGTGAGGACGGTTAATTGACCAAGCCATTTGGATTTAATATTTTCGAATTTTGAATGCCCAGCCGCCAAATTGCCAACTTAGGTGGACGAACCAGTTCCAGTTTCAGCGCGAGATGATCTGGCAACGCCGCGAGGCTACGTCATGTCAGTATTAACGTTACCGATAATGTCGTAAACGCCACAATTTGGGATTTTGTCGAAAACGACGAGACAGTGTGTGGCTTGTCAAAATCGTAGCTTGGCTTCCGGTTATATTGGCTAATTCTTTTCCATCCAGACCTTGATCAGTACGGTTGCAACGAAAATTGCTGCTCTAATATCAGTACTAGTCCACGTGCCTCGTGCAATTCCTACGCCACTAAAGTCTAAGGCAGTTGAAAGGCCCCGCACGTCAGCCATTCCCAAGTTTTGTTTTGGTGGAAGAAAATAAGTGACGCATCTGTGATTCGAGTATAAGGTACGCATCATAGTGAGATTAATTCGCCCTTGTTAATTTGTGATTCCTTTGACGCAGTTGGTGGCCTATACCCTGGCCAGTTGGCGTGGCCCTATTGTTTTATTGCCTCGGAAACCGATCTTGTTAAGCGAGGAATCGGTGTGGTTTTTCGAGTGGAACTGGCCACGGCCAGTTGCCACCATTTTCACTGAGGATCGTTGAGCTACAGCCATGTGTCCACACTCCCATTGAGGATTGATCAGAGCTTAGGCGCTGAGTTGGCTAAACCGGTGTTGGTTATACACCAGGGGAAGTGAGGTTATGTAAGGCCGGCCAACACTTTTGCTCGCAACTGATGACGGAGAGCTACTCCGCACCACTGTGCCATTAGGCATGCCACGTCTGAAATCCATATTGGAGCCTACCATTTGAGTGAAGCGATGGTGCCAATTAATTCTGATGCGGTAACGGATTGACCTTCATCATAACCAGATCCTATATGTGCCCCAATTCGAGAGAACTTCGTCGTTCTTCACGCCCTTTGGACTTATTCACAAACACCTCTTCCTGAAGGATTGAGTATTTGTAGTTTGTAGTTCTATTTTCATTTAGTCGTAACTTTTTGTATCCATTACTTATTGCCGTAATCTTATTATAGCCCATGTACGGATTCAAGCGCACCTAATACTATTTCCTCACTCCTCATGACAACTTAATTTCATCTTTAGACGCATCTATAGCTTCATCAGTCATCAGGCCTGCTGACGTCGATGGACCTTGTCGTAAGTACGGCATAGCCGTGATATATTGGTAATTTTTGCTGAAGAGCAGCTATATCTATATGAGTTTGTGAGAAATTATTATTATATGGTTGCGCTTTGATTCTTAATCATATAAATGAATTAGTCGTTAGGTTTTCTATCATATCCCCTTAGATTTTAAGCATTTTCATACATGAAATAATCCATCTATAAATTTAAATTTACTTTTCTTTAGTCTTATTGTTAGTATAATGCAATCCCTATTATTACAATATATCTTCACGCCATGAAGGCAACTATGACTTTGAAATGATTTAGTTTACTTTTCTTTTTCGGGCACCTGAAGCAAGGCATCGTCTTTTTATAGGGTAAAGCTCACTAATTGCTTTGAGTTTTTACAGGTAGGGAGGGTAGAGAAGGGAAGAACACTAACACCTTGTTCTCCCACTCTGAATAAGTGATGCGTTCCTGTTTTACATCGTCTGGGTTTTCCTTTTCCTTTCCTTTAGACTCTGTCTACATTTTAGTCGTGTGACGTCTTCGTTTTCGAGAGCACCAACCCACCCCAGCCCTGAGCTCAGCCGTTCAAGTTAGTTAGACAGAGAAGCTCTCGAATCGTAGTTATACAGGCATTGAATTGAGGAAATTTATGAAATAGCTAATTATTCAACCATCCTCCTTTGTGGTGTTGTGAGTGTCTTGTTGTAAAAAAGTGATGAACAAAATCATAACTTATTAACCTAGACCCTTTGTTACTTTACATTTGGAAAATTTGCGTTAAGAGTGCCCAAAAATACCCCTCGCAATTTCCTTGCAACATGGCAAATTATTTTTTAAAAATTTTATACAATAGCTGTTGGTATGCCCTTATGCTGCAGTTTTCGTAAAATTGCTTTTATAATTCTATTCCCATTTAAAATCGAGAATCATGCGCATGTACAATTAGTCGATGAGTATGTATTTGTTTTCAAAACAGGAATTTTCGCCTTGCGCTTTGAAATAAACTATCTTGATATGAATGGGTTAAAATTTAAAGCATACTTTTAGAAGTACAAATGTAAGCTAAAATATACAAAAAATTGTTTTTATTTTGTTATTTTGTTGTCAAACCATCAATATGTATTAAGCTGGCTCTACGTCTTGTTATGCTTGCACATAACTTCTCTACCAAATCATTAGCGGTCTTTGCCCACAGCGAACAGCTCTTATCCCATACCAGAGCTGCCATAATCGTTTGGGAACTCCAAAACGACTTGACAGCAAAAACCGACACACATGAAAACAGCGCTCTCCGCCAGTACCCTTTATTTTGGTGTTTTTAAGTCATGAATCTAAAAAGCAGGTAAAATAGATAGCAAATCAGTGAAAGTAGTTGGATTGACTGAAAACTCTCGACGGGGTAAGGAGACAAAGTCAGTACCTGTTTGGGTAAATAACTCATAAGCGACTTATCAAATTGAGTTGTTACTTACTTACTTTCAACAAAATTTGCCTTAAGCTGAATTACAGTTTTTTTTTTTTCACAAACCAAAAAGTTGAAATTTTTAATCTTGACTTTGGTTATCAACATCTTGGAGAATATTTTGTTTGATTTTTAAATTATGTAGGTATTGTTCAATCTTTTATGTTCTTAATCGTAATAAATTTCAGCTTCCTATCTTAGCTAGTAGGTATAGAAAAGCCAGAGTTTTGTCCATAAAATTAGATTTCTGTATTGTTTCAGTTTATTTCTGATGTTTGGGAATAAAAAAGAAATCAGTGGAAGGTGAATCAGGGCTGTACGGGGGATGACCCATCAATTTGACGTTTGGGCGGGTCAAAAATTCAAAAAGTCGTTGATCGTCATTGATCGACGAGTGGCCGGAGAGAATTCGGCGTTGCTGGAAGGCACAAGGCGGCCGTTTCGAATAAGTTGTTCTACAATATTTGTCCTTTTAGTGTCCGAATAAAAAGAAGAAAAAAAGTTTTAAAAATATTTATTCGTTTTCATTTTATAACCAACAGACCCTGTACAAAACATTTGCGAGTATTAGGTATAAAGGATAGGCGTCATAATTTTTTAACCCCCACGGCTTTTAGATGTATATTACAACTCTATTATATATTTTTTTAATTAATTTATTTACCTATTGATTTTAGTTTTTTCCATTCAGGTCCATAGGCCATTACTCTGAAGGGTTCACATAATTTCAGATGCCGAGCCCCCTTGTTGATACTGATAAGAACACAAATACAGGTTGGACGTAAGAGCTTGTGTAGTCTGGAATCAAGGTTTGTCTACACATATAGGAACACTGGTACAAAGTTCACTCATTTTGTCAGACACTCACGATTTCTTCAAAACAAAAAAACAAAAAGAACGGTTTCGACTAAATTTTATTAAGTCGATGACATGCTACTCTTTTTGAAAATTAAGTTCTAAGCAAGGCTGCAACAAGTAGCAAATAACTATAAAATTGTTTCCAATAATCGATGCAGTATTTAGTAAAGTTTTGGAAATTAAGTTTAAATTTCGATTGACGATTTCGAGAAGGTTTGAAAAGCAGCAAAAATGTGTAAAGCAAATTTATGTCGACCGTCTTTACTGTCAATCCAGTTGAAAGCCCAAAACCTTACCTTTAATGCTTTTAAGAACAGTACGGTAATCCGAACTTTAATATTTATAACGTGCTTCAAACCATAGACCAAACTTTCCCAGATTTGCATATACATATATATACGTATATGAACATATCGCTCACTTACTTCAATACTGGCATAACTCAATAAATACGATTTTTGACTTAATGATGCAGAAATATTCTCTTTTACTTTTCGTGTGATATGAAAATATGTCTCATTATAATTTTACAGGTTCATTTTCATGTTAATGCAAGAACGTCATATCTCAGTTGTCCTGCAGTCGATATTGAGCAAACATACATCGGCTTTCAGTTAAAACATCATATTTTCATGTTTTATCAATAAGCGTTCTAAATATATAATATTTTAATTAATTAACTCGAAACTAAAAGAACCATTTTTTCTGGGTTAAAAACATTGAGAACTTTAAACGTGTTTTGCTCAAAATGGATTATTTTGAGTTATGCCAGTATTGAAGTAAGTGAGCGATATATTAAAATGTAATAAATTTGAACTTTAAAAAGATGACTGTAAAATTTGATCAGCGGAATTTTGTTAAAATATGGGCTAATCTGGCATTGCGGACGTTACATTCGTACGCAAAAAAAATCCTAATTTTTGTCTGTTGTCAAATTGTGTAATAAAAAATATTCAAGTATTTTAAAATTCCTTTCACCTTGTTTTCCTTCATGGTTATTAATTACTAATTCTTAATTTTCAGAAATTATTTCAGGTTTGAGAAGAATTTTAAGTTTATCTCAAATTCAGTTGAGCTGGTCTGACCCCCTCTTGAGTACGGCCTTGTTCGCTTGAAATATTTTTATTAGACCGTACCTGCCTTTGCACAACGTGGCTCAAAAAATCCATTATATTTTATACAGAATTAATCAAAAATCCAAAATCAGAAATTTGAGGTTTGATGGCCGCCAAGGCTTTAAAAGATCCAATTGAATATATATTGGATAATTTGCAAATTTGATTTTTATCTTAAATAAAAGAAAATGAAACAAATTTTAAGTTTTGCTAAGCTCTATATACTGAAACGACTGTTTTGGACCCTTTTTCGTCCAATGAAAATACTTTTTTTTTACGAGAATAAATACAAGGAAGAGGTGGGTGTGGGTAAGTCTCTGCCAAGAACAAACAAACCACCGTAAAACCATATGGCTTATATATTTTGAAGCTTGAATCTGTATCCTATTATTCCATTAACAAACATTTGGATTTTGGGCAACTTTAAATTCAATTTAAAATTTTCGGACTAGCCCATATGGTTTACTCATAACTATAAGGAAATAATTATAATGAATTACAAACGCAATGACTTATCAAACATGTATTAACATAGTGTATTATTAAATCTCATATTAATCAGCGATTAATCAAGCTGCTTTTGTTCCCATTTTCCTATTTAAGTACACTGCGCGTTGCATATTCAACTCTTAGTCAGGTGTGAACAGTCATTACCTTCAAACCAAAATGTTTTTAGTGTTATTTGTGTTTCTAATCCTACCGTTACTGGTAGTGATGTATTTTGAGCTAAGTGTGTACCGTCAAAAACGATTGCTCAAAGGATTAAATGGTCCACAGCCAGTGCCAGTGTTTGTAATGCGCATCGCATAGGAAATAATCCCGCAGGGTGAGGGATATTTCTTAGTACCTAAAAATACAGTGTGCTGCGTGTGTGGGAATTCTAATTAAAAGAGGCTTGTAGCATTGCCCCCAATTAAGAGTCTAGAGGTAGCTGATAGCAACAATACAGGAGATTAGACAGCTTATTGATTTATAAAGAAAATGACTAGAAAAGGAGGCTTGTGATCTGTGAGATTTGCAATACGTGACGGTTGAACATTTTTAACTTTGTTACGACTTCGGCCACTCAATCTAAAATCGTTTCATTTAAAGTTCGTAAACAGGTAACATTTTTGAGAATTTGTTTTCAGTTAATATAATTACTAGACAATAGATTCTTTAAAATTGTCACTAGTACTATGGAGTTAAATGTAGTTTGCATGTGTTCTTGCAAGCTTAAGACCTAACCCAGAACCAAACCTTCTAAATTGTTAACCTCCCAAAAATTATTATTTAAATGCTGATTGGATTAGCTGATTGAGTGATCTGCTGAAGGCTATCATAAATCAAGCATCCAATTGTTTTGCTGTATACGTGCTTTGCACTGAAGTCTATAAACTTGGCTTTAAGTTTAAACTATTTCAAAAATGCTTTTAAATTGTATTTATTTTTTATTTTTTTATTTCCTTTTTTATTGTGTAAATCATCTTATCCTTACCTCTAAATAGAAATTCTCGAACGATTCTTCGACTGGTGGTATGATTACGGCAAGGATAATTTTGTATTTTGGATAGGCTATACTGCCCATATCCTGGTCACCAATCCCAAAGATTTGGAGGTATGCTCATTGTGGTCTCGCTTTTGCTCTCACTTAATACTAATTCCATTAAATTCTTTTATAATATATTCAGGTCATTTTTAGTAGCCAATCGCTTATACAAAAATCTACCATCTATGAGTTACTGCATCCATGGTTGGGCTTTGGTCTGCTCACCAGTCACGGCAGCAAATGGCATAAGCATCGCAAAATGATCACTCCCTCATTTCATTTTAATATACTGCAAGACTTTCACGAGGTGATGAATGAGAATTCCACTAGATTTATTAAGCAATTGAAGAAGGTTGCGGCTGGTGATAAGATTTTTGATTTTCAAGAGCAATCGCATTATCTGACCTTGGATGTTATATGCGAAACGGCCATAGGAGTGTCTATTAATGCCATGGAGCTGCGCGATTCACATATTGTGCAGGCATTCAGGAGTAAGTTGCCATCTCTTTAAGCCTAACTTTTTTCGAAAAATACTAAATTTATCTTTACTTTATAGCATGTGCTATACCATCAATATGCGTGCCTTTCATCCGTTTAAGCGTTCACATGCTTTCTATAGCCTTCTACCTGAATATAACATATATGAAAAAACCCTAAAGACTCTTAAAGATTTTACCTATGATATCATAGAGAAGCGTATTGAGGCCCGACGGATGGAGTCTAATACCACCAGCAACAAGGAGGACTCTTCCCGCAAGAAGATGGCTTTTTTGGATACTTTGCTGTCTTCCAGCATAGATGGACGTCCTCTGAACATGCAGGAGATTTATGAAGAAGTTTCCACTTTCATGTTTGAAGGTCATGATACCACCACGTCTGGTGTAGCCTTCTCGGTATATCTGCTCTCTAGACATCAGGATGTGCAACAAAAGTTGTATGAAGAACAGTGTGTGGTAATGGGTAGTGAAATGCAACGTGATGCCAATTTCAGGAAATTGCACAAATGAAGTATTTGGACTTTTTCATCAAAGAAGCCCAACGTGTCTATCCTAGTGTACCCATGATCGGCCGTTATGCGGATAAAGACTATATGATAAGTAAGTAGTAATGAACTAAGATCTAGATAGTGCTTTGCTACATCTCTATTTTCTTCAAGATGACACTTTGGTTCCCAAGGGCACCACTGTGAATCTGGCCTTGGTTCTGCTGGGCTACAATGAGCGGGTATTTAAGGAACCACATCGTTTCCGTCCCGAACGCTTTGAGGTGGAGAAACCTGGTCCCTTTGAGTATGTGCCTTTTAGTGCTGGTCCACGTAATTGTATTGGTCAAAAGTTTGCTCTACTTGAGCTCAAGACTGTGATATCAAAAGTGGTACGGACATTTGAGGTTTTGCCCGCAGTGGATGAACTTGAATCGAAGGACGGTTACTTGAATACCTATTTAGGTATGTCGCCGGGAGAGAAGCTTAAGCGTGAAGCTAATCGCCATAAGTATGATCCTATTTTGTCGGCTGTATTGACACTCAAATCGGAGAATGGCCTCCATTTGCGGCTGAAGGAGAGAAAATAAGAATTTGTTGTAAATTAATTAATATTAATTTTTAAAATAAAAAGTCACATAAAAATAATTAGAAAAATAAATGCTACTACATAGAAATTGTACCAAAGGAAATGGCCGAATAGACCAGAAGAAAATGCTACAGGGAAATAAGGTAATCAATTGTGGAAAGGGAATTTGTCAAAATGTTCACTCTTTAAATGCCGCCAGATCCTTTTTATATTTTGTGTGCTGTTGAAAAACCCTTTGTCACTAAAAATTATTTGTCAAGTCAAACTGTTTAACGTACCTTTAGCCTGCTCCGCACTTAAAAATTTTAAAAAGGAAAAGGCAAGTTTGGCTCAAACTAAAAATCTGAAAATTTGTATTTAAATATAAAAGATTATGAAGGAACCAGGCGGGCGCCGCACTTTATTGCATGTTAATTGTTTATATTTTGCGGACCATAGAAGGAATTTTTTGAGGACATTTACTGGTCAATTACCCTTTATTCTTTGGGTAAGTCGTTAAAAAAATTATTTTTTTATACTTTAGTACCGAAGGTACATAGAGTATATTAAGTTTGTGCAAAAGTATGTAACGGGAAAAAGAATCATTTCCCACCTATAAAGTATATATATTCTTGATCAGCATCAACAGCCAGTCGATAGCCATGTCCGTCTGTCCGTCTGTCCGTCCTGTCCGTCCGTATGAACAAACAGATCTCAGAGATGGTAAGAGGTAGAGGTTTGACATGTATGGGACAAATGCTTCTTATACTTGCAGGCAGATCAAGTTTATTTTCAATTTTGCCACGCCCCCTCCCGCCCCCGCAATTTTGAAAAAACGTCATATCTCCCACAGTTTTTTAGATAAATTTGTACCTTCTATAGATAGTTAGTCATAAGGAATATGTATCGATTTGCCAAAGAAATAATAAAGATCGGACGAGCGGTTCTCAAGTTATGAGCAAATAAGTGCATATAAATCGCTCCCCGCCCCCCCCCCCCCCCCCCCCCCCCCCTTACACCCCACCCCCGCACAACCCTTTCAAGAAAAAATGTGCTAGAGAGAGAGAGAGAGAGGAGAGAGGTACAGGTATATTATAGTCGGAGGCTTGACGACTTTCTCACTTTTTTTTTTCTTTTTTTATACTCTGTACCGAAGGTACATAGAGTATATTAAGTTTGTGCAAAAGTATGTAACAGGGAGAAGGAATCATTTCCGACCCTATAAAGTATATATATTCTTGATCAGCATCAACAGCCGAGTCGATATAGCCATGTCCGTCTGTCCGTCTGTCTGTCCGTCTGTCTGTCCGTCTCTCCGTCCGTATGAACAAACAGATCTCAGAGATGGTAAGAGATAGAGGTTTGACATGTATGGGACAAATGCTTCTTATACTTGCAGGCAGATCAAGTTTATTTTCAATTTTGCCACGCCCCCTCCCGCCCCCCACAATTTTGAAAAAACGTCATATCTCCCACAGTTTTGTAGATAGATGATTTGTACCTTCTAGAGATAGTTAGTCATTAGGAATATGTATCGATTTGCCAAAGAAATGATAAAGATCGGACGAGCGGTTCTCAAGTTATGAGCAAATAAGTGAATCTGAATCACTCCCGGCCACCCCCGCCACCCACCACCCACCCTTTCACAACCAACGCCGCACAATCTTAGAGAGAGAGAGAGAGAGAGAGAGAGAGAGAGAGAGAGAGAGAGAGAGAGGAGAGAGGAGCCCGGAGAGAGAGAGAGAGAGAGAGAGAGAGAGGTACAGAGTATATTATAGTCGGGCTTGACCGACTTTCTCACTTGTTTTTTAAACGGTATAGTCTATGTCTTTACAAATTGAAACGATACCTCCACACATCAACGTTTCGTACAAAATTTCACGTTCTTAAAATTCCACCAGACCAGAAATAATCGCTCCAAAAATCTTGGGTTTGTCCCTCCAAGTTCGTATAAACATAAACTTTCAGCTAAAGCACTTTCTTATAGACAGTGGGAGAGAGAGACAGAGAGAGAAAGAAAGAGTGAGCAATAAGAGCCAAGAGCGTGGAAGAGTTAGAGACAGGACACCGTATTTTGTAGTCGAGGCTTGACCGACTTTCTCCTCTTTTCCGATATGTCCTACACAGAAAAAAAGAGCGATATTTTCAATCTTTTAAATCTTGGAGTAAGCCCAGCATGACTTGAATTTATTCAAAATATTTGAACAAGTGCATTTAAGACCGCTACCTGCGGTCGCCTCAAGCGAGGCGCACAAAAATAAAATTAGAACCTAAAATAAGCAACCCCCAGAAGGGACATCTATTAGTAACAAGGCATTTCTCTGCTTGGGGTAAAACCAAAAATGTATAAAGGAAAACTTAATACTTTAATAAACATTCAGCTTCTGGAAGCGGAGTCACGCGCACACCATGTGCGTAGATTCAGCTTCGTGATGTGGAGCGGATCACTCACCAAAGCGTATTTGCGTTTTAGTGATCATTTGTCCTTCCTCCCTGTAAAGGCAAACTTGCTAAATTGAATGGCATTTGCTCAGGTCGGAAAAAAGGCATTCAAATGTAAGGTGTACTAATGGTGTTGGGAGGGAGAGAAAGGTACCTATGGCAGAGGAAAACCTAAAGTCGTGAGAAGGATCACAGTAGCCTGCCAAACGTTAGGGATTGGCCCTGCGTGAGGGGGAAAACGGCGATAAATTCGCAAAGAAAGTGGCCTGCCAAGCGTTGGGGACTGCCCAGCGTAAGGAGGACTGCAAACTAAGGCAAATGTGCCTTTAATCAGGAAGAAGGAAGAAGAGAAGGAGGAGCAACGGGTACGAGTCCCGAAAAATGGAGAGGCGCTGTCCAGGCGCGACGCAGACGAAAACGCCTGGGCTGATACCACCACCATACTATGCGGCCGATAAGAAGTTGTCGCAGTAGAAGCAGATTAAATTAAAAGAAAAAATTATTGAAATAAAAAGTAGAGTGCCCGTGGCACCGCTGCAACAAAAGGCGGATTTTCGCTGTTGCATAAAATTTAAATATTCAAAACGCAAAATTTATATACAAATCATTCAAAAAAAAAAGTTGGAAAGCCCGACTATAATATACTCTGTACCTCTCTCTCTCTCTTTCTCTCTCTCTCTCTCTCTCTCTCTCTCTCTCTCTAAGATTGTTGCGCGTTGGTTGTGAAAGGGTGGGTGGTGGGTGCCGGGGGTGGCCGGGAGTGATTCAGATTCACTTATTTGCTCATAACTTGAGAACCGCTCGTCCGATCTTTATCATTTCTTTGGCAAATCGATACATATTCCTAATGACTAACTATCTCTAGAAGGTACAAATCATCTATCTACAAAACTGTGGGAGATATGACGTTTTTTCAAAATTGTGGGGGCGGGAGGGGGCGTGGCAAAAATTGAAAATAAACTTGATCTGCCTGCAAGTATAAGAAGCATTTGTCCCATACATGTCAAACCTCTATCTCTTACCATCTCTGAGATCTGTTTGTTCATACGGACGGACAGACGGACGCGGACGGACAGACAGACGGACAGACGACGGACATGGCTATATCGACTCGGCTGTTGATGCTGATCAAGAATATATATACTTTATAGGGTCGGAAATGATTCCTTCTCCCTGTTACATACTTTTGCACAAACTTAATATACTCTATGTACCTTCGGTACAGAGTATAAAAAAATTAAGTTCACAAAATGTTTTTTTTGCCTGCGCAAGATGTTTTAAATAAACATGGCATTATTTGAATTGGCTGAACAAAACATATTTTGTTGTAAATTAAAATAAAAACAAAGTAAAAGAATCTGAGCAAGAAAGTTTAAAACCTATATGGAAATATACACATTTAAAATACAGTCCACTATCGAAGAGAAAAAATATATGTCAAAAATACAAATTGTTCGCCCTCTGCAATATTTATGTTCAAAAATAATTGAACAGTACATGTAAAGTAAAAATACAATTTTTTTGCCCTCTGCAATATGTTCAAAGATATTTGAACAAGTGCATTTAAGACCGCTACCTGCGGTCGCCTCAAGCCGAGGCGCACAAAAATAGAAATTAGAACCTAAAAAATAAGCAACCCCCAAGAAGGGACACATCTGTTAGTAATAAGGCATTTCTCTGCTTGGGGTAAAACCAAAAAATGTATAAAAGGGATAGTCACTCGCACCATATATGCGTTTTTAATACCCGAGATTAAATTGAGCTCGGTACTCGAACTACATTTAATCTGAAAAAGGATTGCATCAAAAAGGACTGAGATTAAATCTAGCTCGATGCTTAAAGTCAGTTTGACCCCAACAAAAGCATCCGCAGCACTAATGTATCCTAAGCTGTCTTTTCTTTCTCAGTTTCGAACTTGCTCTCGATTTCATTTCGCTTTTTCGCTTTGACTGTGGAATTCCTTACTTACTACAAGCTCGAGTCATGTTCATTTGATTTTCAAGTAGGATTCGTACATTAAATGAGCATTTGCGGATTGATATAAGCCTCTTAGGATTGTTCCAATCCTTTTGTACTTGATTCAAGTAGAATCTAGTAAGACTCGTACTTAATACTTTTATCCGATATTGATTAATGGTATATTTTAAAGTGTTCATCACGAAAACGACTCACATTCCATCTATCCAATTTTGAATTTGGATGATTTTGAAAAACGGATGTAATGTAAGCGATTTGGTTCGTTTTTTGGGTCAAATTTTTTATGCAAACATGCAAGAATTTGCTTCAGGATGGTCCTATTTCGAACACTTTGTGGCGACATACCACCTGTAGCCAAGCGTGATCGCCTCTCTGGCTGAAATATCACGACACTCAGAGTGATACAAAATGGTTGCAGATGTACACATATGGGCTAATCCGAAAATTTTTAAACCAAGGGCTGAAATTTAAAGTTGTCCAAAATCCAAATTTTTGTTAATGGAATAATAGGATACATATTCAAGCTTCAAAATAAGTACGCAATTGTTCTACGGTGGTTTGTTTGTTCTTGGCTGGTAAAAAGAGTGGTTTCAGTATTTTGCGCTTAGCTAAACTTAAAATTTGTTTCATTTCCTTTATTTTAAGTTACTCATTATTTTTGTAAGATATCTACAATAATATATTAAAAATTTTAACTAAAAATAAGTGTAACGTCCGTAAATGGAAAATAGGGTTTTTAATTTAACAGAATGAATTACACTAATTTGGTTTTCCAAAACTGGCTTTAAGTACACATTTTTTTGAAAAAAATTAATTCCAAGCCCCATGGCAGCAACGAAAATCTAAAATTATGAGGTGAAAATAGGTGTTTATGATGAATCTGGGCTTTAAAGTTCTCTGGTGCGAACATAACCTCAAAGTTTGTTTAAATAATATTAATAAATGATAAATATCGAGGGCAAACTAGCAAAATCAGTATTTCCAACATCGGAAAACGAAATCCCAAAGGAATTCGAATTTTGTCTCACAGCCGCCACAAAGTTTTCAAGCCAATCGGGTGAAAAATAAAACCGGAAAAAACACGTGTCGAATACTATGCTTAAAAACCAATTTTCCAAAGCAATCGGATGCAAAATTTATTTTTTTTAACAGTTTGGCTTAATGGAAAAAGTGTAACGTCCACAACAGACCAAAAATTAAGATTTTTTTATAACTGGATCCGACTTATGGAACATACTCGAAAAACAGTATCAGAACCGAAAACACAACCTTTTACCGAAACGTTATTTTCGGTACGTACAGGAACCGAAACCGGGACCGAAATTCGTTTCGGTTTGATTCCCTGGTATATTATGCAAAATTCGCTAAAAAATGTCGATGACGCAATGGAACTTTAAACATGCAAAACTTTTTTTCAGAAACAGATAACCTTTTTTTATATTTTATATTTATATATTTTATTATTATTAAATTGGGTTTGAAAGTACTCCCAAAGAACTGCATTTTTGAAAAAGAATATGATTAAAATAAACCAATGTGGACTCCAGCTGTGTCAAATTTAACAGGCAAATTTGGGTACAATTGTAACTTCCGCAACGCAGGATTAGACCATATTCAGTTTATTAAGTTAATGAGTAAATTATAATTTAACTTTCTAGTCACTCAGGTACAAAATCGACTATACTTTACACAGTGGAATCAGCGGCCGAAAAAACTTTCAGTTGATTCTAAATTAACACAGTCTATTTTCAATTATTCAAAGCTAAACAGGCATGTGTAAACTTAAGAAATTTGCGCAAATTAACAAACGCAAAGCCAACCCCTCACAGACTGGCAGGCCTATCCGAACATTCCGTCGTTGACAGCAAAACTGTTGAACAACACGAGTTTCTACTTTAGCCTGCTCAAACTTTTTAATACAAATGACAAATAAGTTTTCTTTCACACACACTACCTCACCTCACATATATTGTATATTTATTTTAAGCTCGTAAGCTCTTCCCCACGTCTCACCAGAAGGCACGTCATCGGCCACATTTGACTCTCGAAACAAATTTGTTGCCAAAACTTTTCACTGGACCTGGCAAATTTGTTTGTTTTCAGTTGCGAAAATCTTTTTGAGCTTGGAAGAGGAGGCCCCGATTCACATTTTCTCTTGTAATTGCAACAAATTTGTTCGAAATCCTTGTAGCCTATTTGCTGCTATCTTATCGAACACAGGCCAAAGTGCCAGCCTAGTTTGTTATTTGAAATAAATTTTAATTGGGATTTCGGCAGGCCAATGCACCTGGGGGGTGGGAGGTGGAAATTGAAATTCGAGATTGGCAACAGTAAATGATTTTATTCATCAAGTATCTGGCTTATCCACATGACATGCCCGACCAAGTTATTTGCGTTGAAATCCCTTCGTGCATAATTGTGTGTCTGGCCACAAAATTGCGAGTTGCTCAACCGCATAACTGCAGTCAGGATGCAGCCCAGGACTCGATCCAGTTTTGTTGCAGCAAAAATATTTCACATTTTCAATTTGCCTGTGTAATTTGTAAATAAATTTCAATCACATGCAAGGCATTTTCTTAGACTAAAATCTCTTCTCTAAACATGAATCATTTTTCAGGTCCGAGGTGAAAAACTTTTAATACACATAATAGTCGTAGGAGGGGGGAGGGTGGGGGCTGTTGGAAAATGCAGGACAGGCGCCAAGAAATATGAGTTGGCCCAGGCTGAAACAAGTTCGGGCCCAACTTCGGCTGCAGCTCAAGTGTCCCAGTTTGCCATTTAACACATACTATAGCTAGGAATGTGCACTCAGAAAATAGTAAAGTACTTTGTACAAATGGTTTCAATTCGAAAGCAAGTACAAAAATATTTGATCTCCCTTCGGAAGGCTTTGGGCATTCCAGTTTTATACCTTACTTTCAGGTTCCAACAAGAAATTGCATTATTTTTCCACGAACTTGCGTTGGCTTAAAAGTACAAGAGGGGCGACGTGGCATTGATTGGCGTCAATGTAAGTTCGACGTACACCACAAATGTGCTGTTAAACGCAACTTAAATTCTTATCTGCGAGCATGCAAAGTGTGGCGAAATCTATACTTCAGCATCTTTTTCCTCAATTTTTGTATAAAACTACTCATTACTTCGCAAGTTTGTAGAAGCCTTTCAGTAAGTAGTTTGCCCCAAAATTCCATCCTTTTTCTGAGTGCAGCCGCATGCTTCTGCAGCAACTTCATCATCCTGTTGTTTTCGTTCTGCTCCTGCCTCCATTTCCGCCCCAAATGGCCCCCTGGGTGCGTTTAAGGCCACTCACTCCCTGCCTCGACAGGCACTTGAACAGTTTTATTTTTTGCGCCTTGTCGTTTTTATTTTAGTGCAACTATCAAACATTTAAAATATATTAGCCACACCGTCTGGCGACTGCCTGCTGCTGACCCCTTTCCTCTCTCGCCACCCACCGTTGGCCACTTAGTGCCCGTCGTGACTTTTGCTGCAGTTTCTTATGCCTTGGCGGTGGCAAAGTTCAAACAGCCGCCCAGCAACTGGCTATCAATTATTTTAACAGCTCCGTTTTTCGCTGGCACAGTCTGCTCAGGGCGGAGAAGGGGGGGCTGTGCAAAGAGCCAACAGTTTTAAAGGGGCTCCACACTCAAGTGCCAGTCAAGCGAGGGCCATAAAGTGCCAAAATGAATTCTAATAAGACATGAATTCCGCCTGGATAATAATTTCCACAAGTAAGAGAATAGAATATATTGTATGTGGCTGGTACTTATGAGAGGATCAGCCAAAGTTCCCTTACTCACCCTGGGACTATGCAGCAATGGTATCCGATTGGCAAACTGCGCAATTGTCGTCGACGCAGTCTTCCAGACTAGCGTATCCACCAGCGAATGTTCGTTAACTCCGGGACAGGGTATAGTCACATTTTTGCCCGCCTCGGCATTTACCTTTACATAGTCCAGATTTGTGACATCTGAAAGTAAAGTTTTTAAATAGAAAGAATTAGTTTCTGTTTTTTAATCAACATGTTTCGTTTAACTTTAAAACTGTTGTTTTTTTTTACATTTACGAGGATTAGACAAAGGCGATGACATATTCAGGGGGAGTCCAAATAGTTTTTTTAAATGAAATTGAATGACTTGATATGTAAAGTGACTAGACCCAAAATAAATTGGTATCAATTCCAATTATATATGCGTTGTTTCAAATTGAATGTGAAACTAGCATTTTTAGAATATAAGAGAGTATCAAATTAATATTTTTTAGTATTAATTTGATAATTGCAATATTTATTGGACAACGAATTTTAGTTCGAAAAAATCTAAAGTCATTGTTTTATGTAAAACGGAGCATGCAAAATGTCGCAGCTGGCGATGCTTGACGTGTTACATTTGTGTTTTGATTTTTGTGCATAAACATCAGCACTTAGTTAAAATTAAACGCTAAAAAGTACGCCCAGACGATGGGCTGAAGATAAATGAATGGAATTTAACTTGAAGCACGAATTTCTATATTTATAAGAAAAGCATACATATGTAAATATGTTGTTGTGGTCGTTCATATGTGAATACGAAATGTAACTCTTTTAAAAGGCATATACTATGCCACAATGATGCTTTGGCTGTTTCCGCGCCTTGCAAGATGACGCACAATGCCAGAGTTTCGAAACGAATATAGCTGCAGGAGAGGAATTTTTTCTTATTTATCATTCAGGGTGTCTGCGAAGGCATAAATATTTATATGTATGGGCTTCAACACGAGTGACTTCTCGGAGCATGCAGCATGATTTTCATAGTGTCGTGTCCAAGCCTGATGATTTCATTTAATTAGTTTATACAAAATACATTTTGTAAAAGTTCAAAATAAAAAAATAAGGAGGGAAGCTAACCGCGTACCAAAGTTTATATACCTTCTAAGGGAGCAGATAGCTTTCTGACAGTAAACTTTTTTGGTCCTATATAGGGCTATATAGATTATCCGATTTTGATAAATCCGCCACCGCAAAATTTTTCACCTCTCTTCCCTTTTTAACCCAAAATTGTAGTGAGTAGATAATATATCGGAACGTAGGGAGCGATACCATTGAAAACAAAAAGTTTTTTTACTAAGACTACTTTTAGACCGATCTTTTGTATGGCAGCTATACGCTATAGTCACCCGATTCGGAAAAATTTTGACAAAATTATGTGTTAGCATATAGTATACATTGAGGGTTGGGAGCGATAGCATTGAAAACAAAAAGTTTTTCTTACTGAGACTTTTTTCAGACCTATCTTTTGTATGGCTGCCATACTATATAGTTGCCCGATTTGCATAAAACTTGCTGAAATTGTGTGAAAGCATAGAAAACTTATAAATACGGGGGTTGGGAGCGATAGCATTGAAAACAAAAAAGTTTTTCTCACTAAAACTACTTTTTCAACCGATCGTTCCTATGGCAGCTATATGCTATAGTCATCCGATCCGGCCGGTTCCGACAAATGTGCAGCGTATTTGTACCAAAAGACTTCGTGCAAAGTTTGGTTGAGATAGCTTTAAAACTGACGGAGGAGATAGCATAGAAACAGACGGACAGACGGACGGACAGACGGACAGACGGACATGGCTATATCAACTCAGCTCGTCATGCTGATCAGGAATATATATACTTTATGTGGGCAGGATGTTTCCTTCTGTGCTTTACAAAATCCGGACAATTTTCCTATACCCCCTCTCCAAGGGTATAAAATATGAAGAAAGCTAACTGCTCGACGTTATACTCTGGAGCATGATATTTTCCATTTTGGCCTATATGTATATTCATCGATTTTAATAAAACTCTCAAAATTTGTTGAGACAGATTTCCGAGGTTTAAAGTTCCGATGTTGCAACGCAAAGAAGCATCTCGACCACTAAATATATTCGCAAGCTGATGTATAGCCTTCTTCCGTCCGTCCGTCTCTCCGTCTGTCCGTCTGTCTTGCTATCTCCTCCGTCAGTTTACTATCTCAACAACTTCATCTTTGGTATTACCCTTGTCTCGCCCGTGCATCCCCCCCTCGCTCCCAACCCTCGTGTTATAAGTTTTCGGTTTTTGTTTTCAAATGCTCCCAACCCTGTATTTATAAGTTTCTCTGATTTCACGTAATTTCCAGATTTATCCCGTCGAAACATAGAAAATCTTTTGTTTTTGAATGTTCGGCACAATACTTCATATAAAAAGAAACCTATTCTAAATCATTCAAATTTTAATGCTGTTCAAAATTGTTTCTATTCATGTATTTATCTCATCTGAGTATGGACCCTAAGAAACAGGAAAGTAAGTCGGTCAAAACCCATCAAAGATTGTGTATATCTGATTAATGCAAGTTAGAAGCCATGAAGTTTGTGAAGTGCTACATATTGCTTTTGCGGCAGCATAATTGTTTGTTTTTCTTATAACTCCACTATCGGTTATCCGATAGTACTGATTGCTAAAGAGAAAGTATGAACCATCCATTTGCAAAACTGTGTGAAATATGATATTTTTACCAATTTTCGTGGGCGGCAGAGGAGTGGCAAAAATTGAAAACAATCTCTCTGGTGCAGAGTATAAAAATATTAAATTGATGAAGTCTATTATCAAAATGATTCTCAAAGTTTGACAATATCAAAATGATAAGACCTAGTATCAAATTGATACTTTAAAACAAATACAAGAAAGTGTCAACCTGATACATGTTAGTATCAATTGTATTGTAGTAGCTGGTTGACTGAATAGTTTTTTTTATGAATTTTCTCAATTCAATCATCAGCAGTCTTTGTCTACCTTCAATGAGCTGGCATGGGCTAACTCATGACAGAATTGCCATGACTGGTTTTGAGTCTCAACAGGAGTTTAATAGTGACTTTCAGCGGCAATCGATTAAATAGTGCCTTTTTGATGATTACCTTTTTTGGGTGTATAACTAGTTCGGATAGCATTTAATAACCTTAATAAAACTGCATCTAAGTAATCGGAAAACCTCCCTAGATTTTGTGCGAAAACCATTAAAAAAAACTCCAGCTTAAGTTATTTGGCACACAGCAAAGCTGTGGGGAAAATGTGCACTAGGCATTTTAATTACATGCACAACATTATTGCTGAGAGAGTTCAGAGAACAGCAGCACTCACTCGCAGTGCTGAAAGTAATTTCCCAGACCGAAAACTATTTGCTGCAAGGCCCAAAAGCTGATGGCAGCTGACCAGGTGCCAGCAGGGAGTTTACGTATATGTGTGTGTGCGAGGGCTTACTCTTAGATCCTTTTGACCAATATTTGTTTAGGAAATTGGCAAAAATTGCATTCTTGTTTCTGTGTCAGACTCTGGAGGGCCAAAGGGCTTCAATTAAAATTATAAAAACAACAAATCGATCCCCCTCTTCCGGCCCATGCAAACGGGCAGTTGGCCAAGTCCCAGGCTCTCTGGCTAAGCGGCTTGTGCATAAATTGCCAAGCGACCAAGTGTTGGTAATAAGCATTAGGCAGGGACAGGACTCCGTCTCTGACTCTGGCACTTGCAATGAATTGAGAAATCATGCAGAAAACCCAACAAGAGAACTGGCACTTTCAATGCGCTCTCGTTTTTGGCCAACTCAACTGGTTGTTGCATGCAACCCAGCAAATCGGCTTGCATGCAATTGCAAGGCTCCGACCCAAAACATTTCAACAGTTCAATTGCCAACGATTGGGAGGGACAGGGATGGCGGTGAACTTAGTGGTTGGCTGTTTGGGAGGGCATAACAGCAGCTTTTGTTCCAAGTGGGAATGTCAATAGCTTGTGCAGCTGTTTGATATTTTTTGAAATTATTTCATTTACCTGATTTCAGCATTAAATGGCATTGATTGGAACAGGTTTACGTCGATTCTAGTGTGCAGTCATAAGCCCTAGGGGCTTTGCCCGTTGCCCTCGCAGTTGGTGGTCAGTTTTGTTGCGGCAACGAAAACCTATGACAACCGCAGGCCGAATGCTGATGAGCAGGGAGCTGGGAGCTCCGTTTAATTTCCTGATCATTTTGGCAAAGCAAAAGTTCGATAAAGTTCAGGAAACCATTGCGGGAGTTTATGGGGCGCAGATGGAAGTTTTTGCCAGTCGCTTGGGCAATTAAAAAACCAGCCTCCACCCCTTTTAGAGCAGACAGCGTAAATAAATTATAATTATTTGTACAACTCCGTCAAGGCCTCTGGGGAGTTGAGCTGGCGGGCAACAGGAAAATTAGCCCACGACAAATGCCAATAAGGAGTCGCTGGCAGACAACAATTGCACTTGCCGCCGCTTCCTGACTGGCTTTATGCGGTTCGCTTGGTTGATTCGAGCTAATAATCAAATTGTATGCAACCCTCCACTCAATTCGGGTCTGGCGCCCATCCACCCGGCAACAATTAATTTTATTTATGTTGATTCTAATCAACAAAGGACAGCAACTGGCTTGTGCAGCGTCTGCTGTCATGGCAATCTGGCCAGCTGTCTGTCTGTTCTTGCTCTTGACTTGGGGTAATTCTGGCAAAGAAAAGAGGAAGATATGAAAATATTCATGCATCGATGACCCACACCCAGGACTCGCATTTAAAATCCTTACCCTCATTACTTGACCTGTTGTCATGTCAATTGTTTGAAAGCAAATCTCTTGGATTGGCCCTCGCCTGAAGAGCATATGTAGATACACGAAGAAAAATTTAAGACGAAATCGTTCGTTCTTACATCCAAAATAAATTTTGTATCAATATCAATTTTAGACGCATTGTCTTAAATTGAAGCTAACACTAGAACCATTTTATAAGAATCTATACAAAACTAGAAAGTATCAAATTGATATTTCGGGTATTAATTTGATACCTAAATAACTTAAAATCTAAAAAATGTTTAATGTTCAACGAAGCATGCCGAAGGTAGCAGCTTTGCAATGCTTTATCAGTCGCATTTAGTGCTTAGAGTTCAGTACTTAGTTAAAAGTAAATGCTATCGAAGACCCTTTAACAGATGACGTTTTGAAGATAAATAAAATGATAATTTTAAAATAGAGCTCAAACTTCTACATTAAGAAAGTAAGTTTAAGCATCCTAGCATACATATGGATGAATTTTGGTTGTAGCTATCGTTTTTTCCCAACGTATGTAAATACAGTGAATATCGCTTATATGAAAAAGTTATTATTTCATTTTAAAGACAAATAATTCATATTTATGTGTGATTTAGTTATAAGATAATGATAACTTAAATCACTTTACGATTTAAATGTCGCAAATGGGTTTTACTACTAAAATTTTGTTTTAGTCTTTTCAATATGGGATTATCTTACAGAAATTCATTTTTATTGTAAAAATCTGTTATTTTTGTTTGGTAGTTGCTTTCTTTCAGCATTTTCCAAGTTCTGATTTTCAATGTCTTCAAAAGCCGAAATATTATTATTATATAAGAAAAATGTCGAGGTGGTGAATCCAAATTTAGTAGTTCCAGATTATATATTCAGATTGAGCAAAAGAATTATCCTCAAATGGATTTTAATTTTCATTCAATACGATACGATAATACAATATTCTCGAACGAAATTATTCCAAATCAGGAAAGATCACTGTCGCATTGAATGTACTCGGCATCTATTTAGATTGAACCTTGCAACTTCGAACTTTTATGACATTTGAGATTCATTGGACTGAAACAGCAGTATTGCTTCTGGGTTTTGAATCCTTTTAAACTTTCATGCTTGGTTCCGTTTGGTAGATCCATGAAGTACAATCTAGAGGCATCGGCAAATAATTTGAGTTAAGACCGACTCATTTGCTGGAGTTGTTAATCTACAACAGTGCTGTCTTCAAGTGAACATGTTTGCTATATCTATTCCATTTCTCGTGAAGATTGTTTACAACACTTCGCCTGCATTGTTTTTAATGCACGAGATGTTGCGGAGCCTTGCTTTATCCTTCACAGCAAGCGCCTTTTGATAATTGTTGGTTTTCTCCTAAACCTAGCCTTTTTTTAGCTGTTAGAAATTCTAACTTAGAATTATGAAATTCATGCAGGTTTTATTACAAAGTCATCTGTTCAGTTATCAGGAACTGTGTTGCAAAATTTGCTTATAACCGATTAAAATAGTACGCAGAAATTTTAAATTTGATGTATAATGTTTGCATACAAGCGATATTTGCTTATAAGCGATTTGCATACAAGAAATTAAATTCTTATATCAAAACTGTGCATAATGCTCTAAAATATTAAACTTTTGCATTTAACCGGTATTTGCATACAAGCGGTTCGTCATATAACCGATATTTACTGTAACAAATACAAGTTTTTAGACAGGACATTAACCAAACCACAATGCGGCGGTAGCTCTTAAAGCGCTTTGCAAGATGACGTACAATTCGAGAGGTTCAAAACGAAGACAGCTGCAGAATGGGCAGCGACTTTTGCCTTGGGTTCCACTATTAAGCAAACCATACATGTTAGTATCAATTTAATATCCTCGAAGTACCATTTGTATTCTTTCTTAGGCTCAGCATCCTATTACGTTATCGTGTTTGGGCCATTCTTTATTGTGCAACTATTTGATCTGAGTGTATGGGAAAATGCTTGAAAGTTCGGATTTTTCGGACCGTCCCACTCTGCCACATTTTAACAGCCTTGTGAAATGGTTTCTTTGTTGTAGAAATCTGGCCATAATTTTGCCAAGTGTATCCCTTCCATTTGGCGATTAGCCTTACAAATTGTCATTTCTAGAGCAACCCACATCGATGGAATCCTTCTTTAGCGAAACTAAGAGCATTAAATTCTCTCAAAATAGCCATCGATTCTCTCATCGCTCGGTTGCCATCACCCAGGCTCATATGCCAATATGAGAATTGCCGTTTAATCCTTGTGCAGTTGGTTCCTTCCCCCACAGAGTTGTGTTGCTGTTCCATTTCTAAGCCAATCCCCCCAATTCCCAACGCTTGTCATGCGCTTTTTGAAATGCATTTTGAATGGACTTGGGTTTTTGTGCGTGCCACCAACAAGTTGCAAGCGTTTTATGGCCGTGCAGTTTGTGGAGCGAGATAAAAACAGAAAGAAAGAAAGAGAGAGCGAGGACGGAGGATGCTATTTAGGAATCCCTGCTCAAAAGTGAAAATCGTTGCAAATTGTTTTGCACAGTTTCCAAACTGGAGCAGCGCACCAGATTCCTTAAGAAGGCACTTTTGCACATTGTGCTCGGCTCTGCTTAAATGTCATTAACTGTCTCTGTTTTTGCTGAATCCAGCTTCGATTAAAGTGGAATTGGATGAGTAATTATCCAATTAAAACTGAAGTTGCCGCTACTCGTTGTCCTTGTGTTTTCATATTTTCATCCACTGATTGCGGACAGCAGGGACTGGCAAACACACACAGCTTCAGGCGCGTGGCCAGGACAGACAACGTCAGGACGAGGAATTGAAAGGCTGTCTGTCTGCTTGTATAGACATTGTGTCATCTTGGAGGCAGAGAAAATAAATGCGGGAGCTGGCACACACACACTCGCACACAATATCTTGTTTTTTATGCCCGCCTGTGTAGCAAATAATGAAATTACGAGGGAAAAGGGCGGATAAAAGCTGACAAGTGGCGAATGTGAAATATGATTGGAACACACACATTCCCTGGCCGACTACCAGATGGCTGCTGCATACAATTTGGCAACTTGAAGTGTTTCGTTTATGGGTAAACGCCCGCCAGTCAGTGCCCCAGGCAGCTCCTGCTGCCAGGTCATCAAGGATCAGTCAATAACGTTGGCATCAAATTGAAGCCAAACTGACGGCAACTGTCAAGCAAATGTGTTTCAGTTTTAGGCACAAAAAAAGGGGTCGTTTTGGTCGGAGGTGGAGCAGTCTGTGGCCAGCGGTAATCCCCTTTCGTTTCATTACACAAATGCGGCTTAAAAGGTAAATATATTATAAATACCAACAACGGCAACAACAACGTTGTGAAAGTCCTACAAAATATGAGGCATATTAAAATGCAAATACAGAGGGTGAGGAAGAGAAAGTCTGTGCGGCACACACACACACACACTAGCCACAATATCCTGCGGTTGGTTGCCCAACTTTAATATTGTTCGCTGAACCAACATTTACCTGGACCTATTAAAACAAATTTAACTCATAATTTAAGCACATCTGACAGAGTTTTTCTTGAAGACTTCAAAGTTTGGTACAGGTTTCAAGGTCCGAAGTCTGAACGCGAATTTTTTGCTTCGGTTCACGAATCGGTTTCAGAAAATCAGTGAATCGAGGTTCAGTTGCAAACATTCTAAATTTTAAATGGAAAATAAATAAAATATAGCTTGACTTATGTAATGTGCATGTGTATCGTCTAAAAATTTCGGAACCGTTGCCAAATAAACTTTTTCACATTTACATTTTCCCCCCATACAATTTTTTGTGGGCACTTGAGATGCCAAAAAGTGCATTTCAGGAAAATGTATTCGAATTACTAGTTTTTTATTTGATTTTTCGTTAGTTTTTAGTCGATATTCGATCATTTTGGCAAGTTGAGTTGATCACTACTTAGAGGTGCGCCAAATGGCAAAAATTTTAAAGCTGGAATTAATTTATACTTTCTATTAAAGTATCAATAATTTCAATAATAACACAATAAATTGCAGTAGTTGGAGACTTCTAATCTAGTTGCAGTTATTCTCAAGCCATCTGTTGGACCTCTGGGGTTCGCCTGGCCACCGAAATAATTCTAACATTTAAAGAGAACAATTTGACATGGATAAACTTGAATTGCTTTTCCCAGTGGCGTAGATAGCTTTTTGCAATGGGGGGGTGATGAAGTAAACATTTTTAACATTTTTTTCAGTTTTTAGTATTTTATTAAAAGTTATCGGGAAAAGTCTGGCTGCCATGTTCCGGTTTTCTTAGTGAATTCGAATTTTATACATGTTCTCTTTTCTATTAACCATACGAAGAAATCCATATCTAACCTTTAGTAACTAATCACTCTTTACTTGACGGATTCAAATTAAAACGTTGTAGTCTGATTAACAATAATTTAACCAATTCCAACTCGACAATTTTTGTCGAAAGTGAAAATGGAACAGGCCTGTAGAACTCTCTTCGCCTTCTCTCCGAAATTTATAAAACAAAAATACTTTCGATGGACAGCGAATTCTTAAACATTTTCACGCAAAAAAAATTGCGGGGGGGGTTTTTTGGTATCTTTTAAAGCACGACCCCAAGAATTCAAGGCCTAGTATAGGTCCCCCTTTGCTCAAAGAATTAGATCGAAGGACCGCGAACTATCAGCAGTGTCACAGAAATCTCTTCCAACCAAATTCCAACCCAAAACCAATTCTCGGTGTCACAGAAATCTCTTTCGGTTGGTTTCAAATCTCTCGTGTTTTGTCGGGAGATTTAGCTAAATTCACCAACCAAACAATTTCGATATGCAAAATTTGTTTTGGAAATGTGAACGACACTATTTTTCTGGATAGGTTGCATCAAATTAATTAAATATTTTATTTGGTTTAATACTAAAATTTGTGTTTTAATAAAAACACTCCAAATGCTGCGTAACAATTAAAACCTGCCAACCACAGCGCCCTCAAGTTATGAGTCGCCATCTGTGTACCAACATTGGCACCAACAAGGGCTTAGAGTTGTCAAGTTATATTTTATGTTTGGTGCAAAAATATTTTTTAAATTTTGCATCTTATTTTTGGAGAATTTTCAGGGTTTTTTAAAAACTCGCTCGCACACTTAAAACATGAAACGGATCTGGCGGGATGTAGAAAATTAAATTGCCACATTTGGCTGCAAAAAGTGCAATATTTCGAATTTAAATACAAATTTCGTTTCCACCAGGGAAAACACAGACCGCAAACACAAAATTTTTCAACGAATGTTGTCAGCTAAGTTTCATGTTTGTAGGAGAAATATGGGAAAATAGAGCGCCGCAGGCAAGATTTTTTTTAAGTTGAGTAAAAGAGCTTAAAAGTGTCTGTCCGCAATCCGCTCAGACAATAACCATTATTGTTGGAAATGGTAATGGTAATTAAGTTTGAGAGGTTAGTCGTTAAAAAAAATTTTTGGACGCCCTTGCGATTATTTTTGCATGAAAATTGTTCACAATTGACAATCTATCGTTAGAATTTTTTATAACTTTTTGAAAGAAGGCAGGAATACTTCTACTATTAACTGGTTTATAATTCCATTTGCTCATGATTGATCATCTTAATCCCTATCTCCTATAAAAATTTCGGTCAAGATATTATTTTTAGTATTTTTAAATTTGTTCATCTTCTACTGTGTTCTTTGTCCACCAATTATAATGTTCTAAAATGGAACATCAATTCGGGGAGTTTCGAGGACGATAACTTCTTGAAAGTGTTTTTTTTGAGGAAGCCATGTAATAACATTTAGACTGAATTTTCTCTACAGGTAAAGTCTGCACGGATTTTAGCAAAGTTTTCGTCATGAATTTTACTTAGAGGGTCTCCCATCCAACTTTCTCAGCTAGGTGAAATCATACCAAATAATGCGATTTAAGTCTTCTGTGTCCGAAACCGTGCACAGTACTTCAGGGGCCCCGCAGCGCAGTCACTCTGATCTCTTACCACTTAACCTGTTTATGAACGATATTCCGACGTTAAGATTTCACATCTTTTCTTTTAGAGTGTTTTTTAGAGTGTCATTCAAATCAAAAAATGTTAAAACAATTGTCATATATCACGTTTCTCTTGTGCGAAAAATTATAAGCACACCACCCCAAGGGATTGAGAAAAGCTGTTCCATTTTACTTAACGTTGCGTTATACCAAAGATTAATTGATATAAGTGAATATGTAGTTTCTTTGTTTATACATACCAGATTTATCATAATTAATGCCCTTTAAAGTATGCAAAATTTATTTATTTTAATTATCTATTAGAACGCAGACATTCATAATCAGCACTGTAAATTCATCCAGATTGTCGGACAATATAATCTTGTGTTAAGCCAAATAAAAATAAGTATAATTCGGAATCATTACTTTTCAAATGCATTGCATACCTAAAAGGGCACTAAGCACTATATATGTAGTAACAGATGGGAAAAATCACACAAGTATTTATATCAGTTGTCTCACTCGCACTATCCCACAAGTCATTTAAATTTTAAGCGTTACCGCAGATTGTTTAACAATTTTAATTGTTTTTTATTCGTTCTTTCCGTGGCTTATATTATGTTTATATTAGATGTAAGCGCATGTTTTCGTATTTTTGTACATTTTGGTATATTTTCTTATAATTTTATGTAGCTGGTGACCTTCGTCGTTGCAAATTGTCACACCTTATATTCGTTTTATAAACACGAGTGTTCACACATTGAATTTCCACAGCTGCAGCCTCCAACTCCCCCCTTCTTTCCCCTTGGCCAACAGCTTCAACTCGAATGTAAAACGCTGCACATTTTGGTCTGCCCTGCAATTGGCAGCTGGCAGCGAATAGTGCCAGGTGAAAAGTGAAAGGCTCAAATGTTGTTGCTTTTTGCCTGGGCAAATTCGTGCGCTTTTTTGCTACTGGAAAACTGCTTCGAGTGTGGCGTATGTGTGTTTGTGTGTGTGAGTGTCGTTGTCGCCCTTGTCGTGGCGTAATTAAAGCTAAATAGCCTGCATAATGAGAAAGTAATTAGCGATGTTGTCGCTGCGAGTGTCCTGTGCTTTGCCCCAACCTCCACGTCCCGCTGCTATTACAGCTTCAGCTGCTTCTTTTTCTACAGATTGTGTGCCATGTACCCAGAGTCATAGTCGTTTCGTTTTGATCTCTATTTAGGATTTTCAAATTTACATAATTTAGTTTTAAAAATAAATTTGAATTTGATCAAATTTAATGGTTTTTTAAGTTACTAAACCTTTAGTAGTTTGGAATGAAATACATTTTTTTGTTTGGTTTTTTCTGTTATTGGTGTATTAGTTCAAAATTATAGCTTTCTAAAGCAATATCTTCCAGTTGGGCAGTAGACTCAATCTTAAAAAAAAAAACAAATTTTAGAGGTGAAAATAAAAATTTAACAAGCTAACTTCATCTGTGCCGAAGTTTTTATGCCCTTGCAAATGGTTTGAAATATCAGACTTAAAGAACGCGAATTAAACAATTTTTCTAAATAAAACCTTTTTTCCGACCAATGGTTATGGTTCCTATGGCAACTAAAGGATATAGTCATCCGATCCGTTCGGTTCCCACATATTAGCAGCGTGCAGTTAATACATAATATAATACCCTTTGCAAAGGGTATATAAAATTGTTTAATGTATTGTTTTTCAGAACCAAACTTAGTGGATGTTGTGTAGGTGGGACCTCTCCTGCTCTGAGATATGAAAATCCACTCGAAAAAATTAAGGATTTATTTACGATTTGACCGGGAATTTCAAACCTGTAGTTTTATGTAGCTTTTACTCAGAGGGAAAATCCGAGAACATTGGACTCAAAACGAGCACAATCGTTACCAAAAAGTATGCATGAAGGGGTTTTCTCATTTGTAGTGCAATGTTCTCACTTCAAGAACAATATTTTGATAACGCAAAAACTCCAATTGAGCTGATATTGTTCCATTTTTCAGGAAACGGCGACCTACCTCTTTTGATTGGAAGTGAAGGGAGGTAAGACTCCTGGTAGAGCAATCAGAAACATCGCTTCAACTACCCACTCCACCTGACTTGTTTCAGAAAAACTTGTTCGGTCTTGACTGGGACTTGAGCCCGGTACCTTCTGCACTCAATGTAAATATATGTGTACCGGTGTGCAGTCGAATCGTTTTGGCTCTTTCCTCGGAAAGAGTTTGGTTCCCTTTCAATTTGTGGGAATATATTGAATCAGGAAACCGGTGTACAGTCAGGAGGAGTGGCGCACTCTCGCTATGCTCGGTTCTAGCTCGCCGGATTGTCGGGTTTCTTACTCGCCTGGGCTGTACGGTTGCACACTAACACATTTAATAAGTGGGCGTTTACTATACCTAATTCGAAATTAAAGAGGGAAAATATATATGAAAATCATTAACTATGCGCCGACACGCCTTATCAAATCCACTGAGATTCTAATCGCCGAGGGAACTTAGATGTTAATCGTCCCTCTTCTTTATCCGCTGGCCAATTCATCCGTTGAACAGTTTTGCAGACGCTCGTCTAGAGGGCAACTTGCTCTCTCTCTTGTATATCTCTCTGTTGAAATCGGTTTTGTTGTTGTTTAAATCAGGTATTATCAGATTAAGAACCACTTTACTCATTCCAAGAACATTTGAAACATTTGTTCTCAAGAATTTTGAGACCATCTTGTTCTTATTTTAAGTTGAACCGGTTTTTTTCCTCAGTGTACATGCCGCATTTACTTTTTTCTTTTCAACACGTGGCATGTAGCTTTTCTTCATGCCGCATTTGCATTTCTCATTTCTACATGCGGCATACAGAAAAGCTAAACACATGAGCTAGTTCCCTTATGTGGGACGCTTTATCTTGCAACACAGCCAATAACAAATTCTCTTGTTGTGCGTAAACTGAATTTCTTTCAATGGTTTCCGAAACAATGCACTTTTTTCATTTCTGAAATACAAACTACTTTATGAGTAGACCACTAAAGATTTTCGTATAAGCGCTTTTATTTCAAATTAAAACTGCTTACAAAATACAAAATTTTATGAAGTGATAAATTATGCTCAGTTACTAGATCAATTGATCCATAGCCAAGTAGATTTACGTAGTCGGTTCCAAATCGCTTAAATTCACCTTTTGATCTAGCAACCGAAGATGTACATAAGCGGGGGTGCCACAGAAATCTCTAGAGATTTTGCCGACGGTTGGTTTGTAAATCTCTCGAAAAATTCGTTGGTGCCACAGAACTTCTAGAGATTTCATTTTCTAATTAGAAAATCTAGTTGGAACACCAGATGTTCCAATTGTTGTTTCATTTCTAAAAACAGGGCTGCGTCTCTCGCCAAAAAAATTTTCCCTTTTTTTAGATGTGGGTTTATTTAATGATTAACTCAAATTTTTTGATTGTGTTATATGTTTTATAATAAATTTTGAAAAATAATTCAATTTGAAGTCGCATTCTCCACCAATATAATGCAAAATTCAAAAATTTGTTGGCGCCAAACATGAGTTATTAGTTTCCATCCCACTTCGACAAAAGACGCTTGTAAGAAAGAGCATTGCAAAATCTCCTAACAAAACATTAGATGTTTGAAACCAACCAAAAGAAATTTCTGTGGCACCTAAGAATTGGAATCCGGTTGGAATTTGGTTGGAAGAGATTTCGGTGGCACCCCCGATGGAGTATAATTTAAATTTGAAATGCAAACGTTCATACCAAAATCTCAAGTGATTCCTGTGTCACCCCCCTACAAGTCGACTTTGTTTTTATGTCGAACCAGGTTGGTTTGTGCATTTATATTATGAATTTAGCTAGATCCCTCAAGCTTCCTGTTGGCTTAAACGGAGAATCCAATTCGTGCAATCCTGAATATGCCAGTGTTTCTGAGTCTCTGCTGGCCCAGTTTAGTAAGATGGTGCCAACAAAAAATCAAAACTTTGATAGGAATGCCTTCCAAAGCCTCTATCTTGAAATCCCGACACTTATTGAGCTCTTTGGAAAAACTAATATGGCTTGTTGTGCTACCGTTGAGACTAAGATTCCACAATCCATTGCGAAGGTCGTTTCAGAGGGTAACCCAATAAACATATGACTGCTTTTTTATGTCCCTAGTTCACAGTAGTTCCATTACATCTTATTGCCACAAGAGAAGACCTCAGCATCGTTTCTAGAAAACGCTTTTCTATAGGGTCATTGACTAATCGATAACAATTATTTAAACAACCGATCGCTGTCATGCCTTTTGTCCCTTGAGTGTTCATTTCGGTGAGCATTTTTTATCTTATTTTACACGTATCTCTCTCACTTTTTTCTTTTGCCTCATTATTTACATTCTAAATAAATTGGATTTTAATTTAAAACCGCACACAGCTCTGAGAGAGGAAAAGTTGAAAAGAAATTACAATATTCGCATCCTCTTTGGTGCCGGATGTGATATTCTATCCACCGAACAGCTGGTGGTGCTGCCTTTTTCTATCTGCTTGCCTGTCAGTCAACCAATGCTTCGCCACCTGCTCTCGCTCTTATTAAGCTCCATTTCCATTCCGGTAAAGTAAACTAAAGCTCGACGACATCGCCGAAAAACAAACTCAAATAGCAGAGTAAGTTCTTTTCTCATTAAGCGCTATGTTTACATACAGACACCCACCCACACACACTCACACACACCAATGCACATATTTGCGCAATTTTCACACCAGCAAGCAGCGCGAGAGGCTGTCTAATGAGTCCCCAATCCGCCTCCAACCCCCGGGTCTGTCGCATCCATAGGCCCTGCCCTGACACATTAGCCCAAAATGTTGGTAGGCGGCCTCAGTTGTCAGTTGGCAGAAAGGGACAATGTCGCTCGCAGGGCGGTTGTAATTTGTTTAAAAGCTGCGTGGTGGAAAGAAGAAAAAAACAAAATACTAAACAAAACATGTTCGGACTGCCGGTTGAACAAAAGCAACAGCAACAACAACAACAAAGCAACAACACACAGTAACTTTTAATTAATCATGACGAGCAAAGAACCAAATCCGAAATCGGGGGATGAGTTCAAAGTGCGTTTAAGCAAAGAATGCACAGTACCCAGATGCGACACAACATACGAATCATTTGCAAATTTTCATATATGTCTTATATATTCTGGATCAGTATTTTCTACGCACAAATTCTATTTTGTAATATCTTGTATGAAATGCTATATCTAGGTCTTTAAAAGTCTTTGGTCTTAGGCCAGAATGTCAGCAGCAAACGTCTAGATAAATATATATGTCAACAACAAGACAGCACCTCCACCCCAACCCACTTCCCTGTGGCCCGAGTAGCTGACAAATATTTGCTTGTGCGATAATCAAATTTACATTTCGCTAAAGTGGAAGACAAAAAGTAGTCGGGAAGTCCACCCTCAGCCGCCTTAATTGCGTGTCGAATGACACCGGGGGGCAAGCAGCCGCATCAGCTGTTGCGAAGTGCGAGAGCTGCACCTGCGGCAGGTACAAGCACATTAGGCCAAAGGCAATGGCAGAGATGTGAGGCTCAGTTGCATTACAAGCAAAACTACTTAACTCCGGCAATCATTAATGTGCACATACATATGAGGTTGTTTCTTTTTGTTGAGATATAAGTCTTAATGCCTGGGAAGCTGCGCACTTGCAACTAAAAACTCGTATGTTTCCACGGACATAAGCCACATACACGTAGTGGAACGCGAATCAGCCGCAGGACAACAGAAATATTACCACGGTTGTACTTATAACGCTGTTGTGTGTGGATTCAGAAGATTAAGTTAATGACCAACCCCGTTCGTACTTGTATTTGCACTTTGTTGCACTCAAAAAAATGTTGTTCTTAATTTAGTTATAAACGTGAATGAATTTAATGTGAATGAAAATATAATTTAATCTATACCAGTGCTGCCCAAAATACCACAAGCCTATCCCTCCTTGACGTGTGTGCTTTAAATTTTTCGCACAAGAGAAAGGGTCCTACGGTGTAACGCCGAATCCGAACGGCAAAGTTTGAGAATTTGTTTTTTTATGGCTAGTTACTTCACAGCTGGCGCCAGTAGCTGGCGAAGGTGACCGGATGTGTAAAAGCTAATTTCTAAAGAAAGAAAAAAACTTTTTTATTTGATGTTCCGAAGGCGGTATCAAACCCACGACCTCCCGCCCAGCAGTCCAGCACACTAACCGCTGGGTCACACGCGGGATGGGAACTCATAATTCTGCCGGCGTCGCAGACGACACATCCACAGAGAGAGAAAGAATACGTGTGTTCTATAAATAGCACGATCGGCGGCTGGCTCCCTCACGACGAGTGTTTTCATCTTTTTCTTCTCTCCTGAGGATTTTGTTCGCATGCTTGTTGCTCATGTTTGACGTCGTGACGTTTACTTCGTGTTTCGCTGCTACGCACACAAGCGCAAAGCTTGATAATGTGCGTTTGGGCACCACTAATCTACACATATATATAAAAATCTCGTGTCACAAACTTGGTTAGCAAACTCCTCCGAAATGGCTTGACCGATTAAATATAGTTGTTTTTATACCCTGTTCTCATTAAAAATGGGAAAAAGGGGATCATGAAGTTGTGCAAATGTATGTAACAGCCAGAAGGAAGCACCTCCGACCCCATAAAGTATATATATTCTTGATCAGCATCAACAGCCGAGTCGATTTAGCCATGTCCGTCTGTCTGTCTGTATGAACGCGTCGATCTCAGAGACTGTAACAGATAGAGCCACAATTTTTGGCATGTTTGTAGGTGTATACTGTACCCACATCGAGTTTGTTTTAGATTTGGAAAACTCCTCCTCCTCCATCTTTTATCAGCGAAAAACTGTCTTTCTCTCTGTAAAAACGCGTGGATCTCACAGACTATAAGAGGTGGAGCCACCAATTTTTGCATGTATGTAGGTGTATACTGTACCCACATCGAGTTGGTTTCAGATTTGGCAAATTCCTCCTCCTTCTCCTTCTAACCGCGAAAAACTGTCAGAGCTAAAATTTTTAATTTTGAACCTAATGATTTAATATATATTCTATTCTGTATACCACTACAAGATCCGAGCAAAAACACCGAAACTATGCAAGTGCGCCTCCCCTATTATTCAAATAAATTTTAAAATAAAAGGAGTTCAAAGCTAAAGGAACCACATTAATTGGAACAGGGTATTTTGCTGTCGGGGCACTCGACCGCAACACTCTTACTTGTTTATTTGGCAGGTGTAGCATAGGTTTTAAACTATATTTCGTCTCACTTGGTGTCCCTCCACAACTTTCTTTTTAATTGACCACGCAGCAGGCTTCACATCTGATTTTTGTAAATTACTAAAGTATCGTTTTGTCATCAATCGTTTCAATTTGGCCGTAGGGGTGGCTATTTGGGTCGTTTACAGCGAAATATTAGAGCAACACGAACAGATCAACAATTACATAAAATAAATGAAATTACGCGTGTCAGAATGTCTCAACTGCGTTCTTCTTAATCCCAAGCATGAGCTTTCCGAGGTCAACAACAACAATTGAAGCAGAGACAAGCTTGCCGGGCAGATGTTACACACGTAGTACAACTGACGGACAAGGCGAACAATTACCTCGAGCCTTTAAATCAGCTTTATTTCTTTGTCTCGCATTCGAGTATGAGACAGATAACGAATATTCCGCTCATCCGAAAGTCCTAAATGGTGCTATGGACAAGGTACGTTCCAATTCAAAAATTAGTCCGCCAGGATGTGTTGCGCATCAGGACGAGTGCAACTACCGTGCAACCAAACCTGTTTCTGAAGTCCATTCGTAGATTTAATGCATGCTTTTAAATGACTTCGCTCGAAGCAACAGAAATAATGCACAATACAGCGGCAAATGATCAGCAATTTGATTGAACCTTTAACCACATAAATTTTTACAAATCTACTGTATGGGCGCTGAAGACGTCAATCGTGGGGATGCACATTGCGGCTTCAATAACCTCAATTTGCTAACGTCGGCAAGCTGGACTCCTTTTTAAATGAGCACAATGAATTATTGAAATATTCTTCAAATCACTCCAAAATTTTTTTGCCAGAGCAACGTTTGCCGGGTCAGATAGTGTAGAATAGAATTCATCTGGAATAATCGAACTAAATAGATAGATAGTTTTATAACTTAAGAACTACTTTTACATTTTCATAAACATTATTTCATATTCTGCATATTATTTAAAAATGTTCGCTTATAACATTTTCTGTATTATAAGTAGCAATATCCGTGTAATTCGGCAGATCATTCCATTCTCCCAGCTCAGGGCCATAAGCACCTCTTCTTCGGTAAACGTACAAGTTTTGAAATGTCGCCAACGAAATTCATGAAGTATTGGAGATAGTCCTACAAAATGCGGTATGCCCTTCTGTTCATTCATATTGCGTGGAGAACATGTACCTCCGCCTAAAATTCTTCTTGGGTAACTGTTTAACCATAATAAAAGATCCCCTCAGACCGTCATTACGCCTTCGAATGTGCTGCATGTGGATTGTGGTATTGCGTGTGTCCCAAGGGACGCCATAATAAATTGATTGGGAGAAGACCTGTCTCTTGAGATCCAGGATAGTGCAATTTGACAACACTACACTGAACAAAGAGGCGGGACGGTTTCAAGCATAAAAATAATGTATTGATCCCGACCGTTCTCATTGATTAATTTGGCGTTCTTCGACGGTTTCTAAGCGAATGTATAGTCCTCTCGACCTTTGCCCTTGTTGCTCTCTGAGTGGCAAAATGCCAAGCGCACATTCTTAAATATGGTTTCGAAGCCACGTATTGCTCACGGCTAATTGTCGAATAGGTTAAAGTGCCTTACTCCGAGTATTCAGTCTTAGGAGGTACAAGCTTCTTCTTTAAATTTAGTTTCCTATTAATTCTAAGGCCAATGATTTTTTAGGCCTTATTAAGGTCCACCCCAATGAACATAAACAATACATAAGTCGAGTTCCACTTTAGTTTTACGTTTTCTTTTATTTACAAAGCAAATTAACGCATAACTGACTGAAGCAAACACATGAAACTTTAGTGCCACGCCCTCTACTCAATCTCACCAGCCTTTTTTGTGGCACAGCCTTGGGCTGCAAACAACAACAAATTACTTGGCATTTGGGAATTTATCTAGCAAAAATATTTGCGGCAAGCAAAATGGCAACGATAAGGCTTGTCTAATAAATTAAGCGATATAACAAGCAGCTCAGCAGCTCTAACAATATCTTGTCGATTGGCCTAACGTCCTGGCCGCACCCCCCGCGCAGTTTTACCTCCCCAGCAATTTCGTTGAAATTAAACAGAAACGACAAGTTGAACTGTAAACAAATGCGACAATTTATCTTACTTTCATTTAATTGTCGACGGGCAAAATGCTAACAAAAGCGAAAGCAAAGACAAGAGCCAAACTGGAGCAATCATGAGTGTGTGAGCGAGTGGGTGTGCGGTGTATGTGTGTGTGTGGATAATCAACGTGAAATTAGCGATGACAAATTGCCAAAAGGAAAATGTTCGTTCAGCGTTATTTTTAGTTTCGAAAATGAAAACTTGTTTATTTTACCACAACGAAAAATAATAATAATAATAATGGTTGCAACGGGGAACGAATGTGGTAGACAACATAAATATTTCCATAGTAAAAAAGTTGGAGTCAGGTCTGGGTCCTCCCCCCTCGATTCGTGGGCAGTGCGGCATGCAACATGATAAATAGAGTGTACAGCTGCTGCTGCTGCTGCTGCGTTCATCACAAAGTGGGTCAGTTGTTTACTGACACAGTGACTCTTAAGTGCACCCACATCCATACAGTGGCTCCTAAAAGTATGCAGCTGATGTTGCGTTGGTTTTGATACACTCAACCGTCGACAGACGCACTCAACGCCAAGCAGCTACCAAGCCCAACTGCTGACACAGTTGACGTCTACGGTTGTAATGCCACCGAGCAGGCTACCACTCAGTCAACCTCAGGACACGCCCCGCTTGTTGCAGTTTTTTTTATGTTTCTGTGAGCGTGAGTGTGTGTGACGGTCGGTCGGAAATGCAAAAGTGTCGCATTGTGTTTACCAGCAAACAATTTTTGCTAAGTACTTGGAAACATTTAAATGCTAAATTGTGGATAGCCAAAAAGGGGTAAAAACTCTTTCACCGCTTAGCCAAACATTGCACTAACTGCACTCATTCGAATTGAATTTCGTTCTGATTCACAGTCAAGACTCACTAACCCCATCTCAAGCTTGATTTCCTTATACCATGTGTGTGTGTGTGTGTTGCCATTGTAACTGTTTTGCAGGTCAAGTGTGTGGCGCATGCCACAACAATGGGCATTTCTCCAACAACATTCCAGCATCACACACGCACACACTAACACACACCTGAGGCCAACACAAATACCACACGCTCGGCACAAAAATAAACAAGTGAGGCAGAGAAGCACGGAGAGCGAAGGCTTTGGCAGTTCCAACAAATGTCAAGCGTTGCGTATACGCAATGTAAGCGATTGCACAGTGGCTAGATTATACATCTTAGGTGAGTATGGGTTACGGACTTAAGCTGAAGCTCTGTTAAGGAGGAAAGAGTACCAAACGATGCCCAAGAGTTTTTTAAAGCCGTAGGAAGAAAATCTTAAATTTGTCAAGCTGTTGCTAATGCAAACGTCCGAGTTCAAGTAAGCCCCTCCGGCCCCCACAATTTGAAAACAAAAAAAGGTAAAACTCCCACAGTTTGGTGGATAGATCTTTCATAACTTATGGAGGTAGTTACTTATTAGCATTTTTTATCGATTTGCCAAAGAATTGATAAAAATCGGATGAACGACTCTCAAGTTATGAGCAAAAAAAGACCCGTGGGAAGGCTCCCCACGCGAACAACCAACACCGCATATCATTGGACAAAGGCAATCTTACAGAAAGAGAGAGAGAGAAACTAAGAGATACCTGACTTTTACACAGTTTATCATAGTTGGGTTTGACCGAATTTCTCACTTGTTTAAACCTAGAAGAAAAAACCAAACCTTGCAAAAATGCTTTGTTGAACAATTGCTTCTCACAAAACCTCTTCAATAGATTAATTAAGAAAACAGCAGACCAACAAAAAGCAAAGAAATATAGATAGCAAATGCAAAATTACTGACAGAAATCGACAAACGACAGCTGATTTCGCCTTCAAAAAGCCCACTACAACATAAGACGGTTATTTACAAACACAAAAGACCAAATAAATAGGAAAGACAAGAGCGGGGCCAACAAGAAAAAAATTAAACATATACAGGCCTGTTCCCGTTATCAATTTCGATCAAAACATGCGCTTTCAGCTAACAGAATCCTACTGTATTTTTCGACTTTTGATTTCAAATTTCCATTTATCTTCATTCGACTCTCTTGATAGCAAAACATTTCAACCGAACTCTTAAATGTTCTTATAAATCACAACTCGAATTAAAACCGATCAATCGGATTCGGAAACGAGAACAGGCCTGATAGTAAACAGAAATTAAATACATTGATAGAGTAATAAAAAACAACAATAACCAACGTGCAATACAAGAAACAAATATGAGGAATTTGGGCGATCGCTGTCCCATTGCACAGTGGTTGGGCTCGCATGGAGCCGCGGCCATAAATACTTTTACTGGTGATATCGTTATGAAATTTTTACCAAAATATGGAAAATTATTTTAAATACGTAAAACTTGGCGAAATCGAACGACTATATCCTATAGCTCCTATAGAATTCAAATTTTAATAACTTTGATATTTTCCAAGAATTCCAAGATAATTCAACTTCAATATTTAGCCTCTTAATGAGGGGCTAGTGGAATCTTGAGCCCCAAAACGGAATTCTTGGACATACAATGAAATTATTGGCGCTATCACAGTTAGGAGTCATTGCCCTAATATGAAGCTAGAGGCCAAAAATACTCTATTATAAATTTTAATTATTATTACAATTATTAATATTTTATTTTAATAAATACAAAAATACAACACAATAAACGAAAAATAAAGGAACAAAAAATTTTTTTACAGCTATAAATAAATGAAAACAATCATAAATTCTGATATTCTTCATCTTAATCATCTAATAACAAATGGAATGCACCACTTAATAATTTTGTCTTTTTTGTACAAGGCCATCTTCTTTGCCTGAGCTTAAGAGCAATCTATTTAACAAATCAGTCTTTGTAGCAATACGTGACATGTTTCTTATGTGATGCTCTCAAAATTGTTTAACATCCTTGTTTTGGAATCTGCAGCTTCTTCAGACAAATCTCCTATCGAAACAAGTGTCTAGCTTGTTATCTCAGGAGTATGAACTAAAACTTTGTGTACAGATGGTGGAAGGTAGTACATGGGTACAATTTAATTAGTTCTTTTGCATAATTCTAAAATTTTTCATGCAGTCCCGTAATTACAGACGACAATTTGAAGATCCACTTCCTCCACTTCTCGGTATTATTATATTCTTAAAATATTTTTCTTTATTTAAGGCCAATTGAGTTGTTTCTGTTCGAATTGGAGGCAATTTTGCTTTAAGCGTAGTATACACTTCCACCAAAGACTTGCCAAAACAAAAAACTCCATATAAAAAAACTCACAAAAATCTCGATATCTCCCTTAATGAATTTTCTCATTTTCTACAAAACATCGTGAGACTTGAACTAATTTAACTGGGTTTTATCTTACTGTATCTGGCCGTGAAGAACGCATGTTAATCATTTGTATTTATTGATTGTGAAACTTATAATTTAAAATCAAACCAAAAACAACGCTCTAGGCAATGTGGCCATATTACATGCATACATCTGACAATCTGGTCACACTGTCCCACAACAAAAGAATTGTCACTTTTGGTATTTTTGTTTTGGCAAGTCTTTGGTGGAAGTGTATACTACGCTTTACTTTGTAGAGCAAAACTGGCATTGGAAAACGTAAGACAGCGTTAGTATATTTACAATTATACACACATCTGCAAATTTCTGCAGCTAATCTCAACACATTTATTACCTTAAAAGTCAGACAAATACTGAAATATACAAACCAATTGTGGAATTTTGTGGGATCACATCTAAAACTTTAACTAAACATAAAAGACACGATCATAAAATACCCAAAAAATATTTAATCGATCAAATTAATTTTACCAGAAACTTCAAAATTAATTCTTAATAAATTATTCCGAAACACTCTAGCAAACGTTTGAGCACTTTGAAGTGCGATTGTGTTTAAAAAAATATCACCAAGCGCAGCTGCATTGCGAAAACGAACACGAGTTCATGCTTTCAATGCTAATTTTAGAGAGCACCTTTAGGTTCCCAAAAAAAGCTGGTTTGCCATTAAGAAGATTGGACATTTTGGAGACAATTTGTTTACATTTTGTCTTAATATTTTGTAATGGTTGTTTTTGATTTTTGGCCTATGGACGCAACCACTGTGCATTGCCCACTGTTTTCACATAGAACACAGTGCAGAAATTGTGGCTTAACTCTCGCAAAGATTTCCTAATGCATTTGGTGCGTGTTTATTATTTCAATTACAAACCGGCAGGCAAAACTCAACTGCCTGCAGATGCAAACTGGCAGGCCCCGCCCAGCCCCCCTCACACCGCCCTCGATAATCACTATCTTAGAATGTTTGTCTGCGCGTGCTGCGGCAGCTGGCAGTCGGATGAAGCGTCAACAACTTAAAATACTCCTGCCAGTTGCATTAACCATTAAGCGCCTGGCTTGCTCATTAAAACGCGGCAAGCGTATTTGCTCATAAGCAGCAGTAGCTGTGGCTCAGCCATTTCCAACTGCTGGCAGTTTATCATGTCGTCATTCCTTTTATATGGCCGCGCATTTGCAAAAAGCTTTTTTTCCTTGCTCCACGCAATGATTTGCGTTTTTCCCTGGCTTTGTTAATGAAGTGGCCAAATGCTCTCGCCATGACATAGCTCGTTTCGTCTCTGACTCTTTTGCCTCTATAAATAATGCGACATTATTGGATTAATTTAGATATGCATTTGTTTTCATTAGTCTAATTTTATCTCTGGCTGTGTTTTCTGGGCGTGACATTTGCTTGCCATGGAAGTGCCAACTAATGACCGAAAAGTTTTCATATGTCGAACAGAGTGGCAGCTGTTCGCTTTTATTGGTTTTTTTTTTCTTCTCTATTTCGAATATTGAAGACATTTGGTTAGTTTTCTGTTTTGGCAAATTGGATTCTGAAATGGCCCAGAACAGGCCACAATGGCCATAATTTGTTAGGCATTCTGGCCACTAAGTATAAGCTGCTTTTGAACCGCAAAGCACTTAACTCTTAAATAATTGTGCAATTGCTTAAGGTTATGTCATCACAAATTGCACACATATTTCAACCGAATGAGTGTGTTTTGTTTGTTTTTGGTCATTTTGAATGAACTGTCAGTTTGAGGTCGAGATAAACGAAACAATTTAGCAGCAATTGTTAAGCCGAATTTAATCATTTGTAATATGACCAAATTTTGAGCTGACCCAACTGCTTAGCAGGTAAACATGCCTAGCAAACTGTGACACACACAAGTTGAAACCCTTGACAATGAACTACACTCAGAAAAATCTTGCGTTGTATTGGAATTGTGTAAAGATTCTGGGGTATTTAAGAACAGTTTTAATCGATATGGGAAAAGTATTATTTCGATATGGATCTTTTAATGTAAAAAGGATTGTAATTTAAAAAATTAGGCCAATCTTTACATCAAGCTGGTCTATTGAGGTAATTAAGGTGTCATTTGACTCAGAGATGGTAAGAGATAGAGGTTTGACATGTATGGGACATTAACTTCTTGTACTTGTAGGCAGATCAAGTTTATTTTAAAATTGGGACATTTCGATAATTATATTTCGTCTTTTTAACAAAAATATCAATAATTTCAAGATATCAATATTATTTTTCTGCTTCTCTACTTCCACCAAGTATCTTTTGCCACATTTAGTATTAGATATTTTCTTCTTATTTCTGTAGTGTACAAGAATATATACAATATGTATGTTAATATGCCTAGCTAGCTTATCAGTTCTCTTAATAATTGCAGCTTCAAATTGTCTTTATTTATTGTTCAACATTTGCACATGAACATCTATGGTTGTGTTCATTTGTGTGTGGCCTGGCTGTTATTTTAATGATGACAATTGTTTGCCTTGCCCACACACACACACACACACACGCTCGCATACAGCCGGTGCACATGTAAATTTAAATTAGCAACACACACGGGATTCCCCATAAACTTTTACTCATTACATCTGCTAATAAATTGTCACTGGCAATTGACAAGCCGGCACACTGGCACAGCACTTTAACATCAGCTTCGTGTGGCCCTGAACTAATTGATGAAGGCCAGCAAACATCAGCACAGTTTATTGCTCCCAATCAATCGATGACAGCAAATGTCTGGGCGTAAAAATCAATTAGCTTTCACACAACGACAGAAAATTGCAGACATGTGGGTTGTTAAGGATGGGCGACAATTTTCGAAAAAAAAAGAAATTGAAGATAAAATATACTGAAAAACGAGTGGAGCAAGTCGAAGCCTTTGGCTTCATAAATTGAATAAAACGCCTATATGGTGCGAATGAATATTTATTTAAATATTGGTTTTCCCTTTTTTATACTATTTTTGGTTTTACCCCAAGCAGAGAAATGCCTTATTACTAACAGATGTGTCCCTTTTGGGGGTGCTAAGTTTTTGTTTCTAATTTTATTTTTGTGCGCCTCGGCTTGAGGCGACGCAAGCGGTCTTTAAATGCACTGTTCAAATATCTTTGAACATAAATAAAGAAGACGGACGGGGATACTGACAGACGGACATGGCTATATCAGCTCGGCTGTTGATGCTAATCAAGTATATATATAGTTTATAGGGTCGGAGTTGCTTTCTGTTGGCTATCATATCTGCACAAAGAAAGTCTACACATAGAAAAAAAACCTTTTCAGAACATCAGTTGCCTTCAACTTAAAATAAGAAAAAATGCTCCAAATGTTTTTGAAATGACTCACTCAGAGAAAAACCAAGCCGATCGTGCTTGATATCAAGCAGTTTTGATATCAAAAGTACGGTAAGACGGAATATTCTTGGATACAAGCCGAAAATACTGAAATGAAGCACGAATTTCTGAGACGATCGAAGTCAAGATTAACTGTCTTCTCCTAAGCAAGCAGATTTCGTCCCAAAAAATCAAGAAGAAAAAATCTAAATTGAAGCCGATTTCTGTCTCGCCGAGTCGTGCTAGATTTCTCTGGGTGCTCAAGTTGAAATATCAGCTTAGTGTTCTTTCTTTCAAAGTAGGCAATAGCAGAATGTGCTAGCACTCCATTCCATACGTTGTTTGTTTAAAGACTGAAGGTCTAGGGTTCGATTCTCAGTCAAGCCCGAGTAAATGAACCGAATCGGGTGGAGCAGTATTTATTCGTTGAAGTGCTTCTCAATAATTGAGGTGTGCCCCAAATTGTGAGGATCCTTTTATAACCTTATCTTACCCCAAAATAAATAAAAATTTGTTCCCAGTAGAGTTTAAAATAGTCTTGTTGGCGTCTGTGTGTCGTGCCTGTGTGCGTTTACATGTGTACGCTTCCGTCAAAATTTAATGATTTTTTGAAGAAATTCCATTAGCAAAATCACAGGAATGCAGGATGCGAATGCGAATGAGCAAGTCCTGGTTGGAGCGTAGTTTCTACGGCGATCACAAGTTGTGTGCGCAGACGTCGTAATGCGGGCGTGTTCGCTGCTTGCGTGAGCGTATGTGTCGTTGCTGCATGTGGGCTTGTGTGTATGCGGGCGTGAGAGTGTACGTATTTCACAATAACTCGCAAGAACACTGGATGTACTTTTTGCATTTGTTGAAAGATTTATGTTCAATGTTTTATGCACAGTTCGCTTTCACTGATTTGAATTTATTTCGTAATAATAATAATTCGTGCTAAATACAGAGAGTTGAATTCGATCGATGGAGACGATGGCGGAAAATACGGGCAGACTTTTCTGGTCAACGATGGCACACGTCCATATCGATAGCATCCATAAATATCGATAGGTGGCTGCCGCTAGCGCATAAAGTGATTGTCCGGGGATGCCACACCATCATAGTACTGACGCCATCTATTTGTCAGTTTTAAAAATCCCTTCGCTAGCATTGTACAAAGCAAGTGGTGGCGCCATCTATTGGTCATGCTATGACCAACATAAAGCTCACAGCAGCAGCACTGATACTACAGGTACAGGGTAACAGTCGGGCTTGAGCGACTTTCTAAGTTGTTTTTACTACTTAGCAAAATAATGAATGCAAAGATAGTGTCAAATGTTCATAAGAACTATTTTTAGAAGGTCGAAATATGATTGAAGCCCAGCCTGTTTAGACGAAGTAAAATATACGGATTGTTTTTCTGTTTGGTGGCAACGCTGACGATCGAAGTTTTGATTTAATTCGAATGCAAGAACTGCTCTGACTTCAAATTTGCCACCTCACCCACTCGGATGCCATCAAAACGGTATACTTTATGAAAACAGATCTAAGCAAAAGGTCAGCTTGTTCAATTGATGTATGAAAGACATTGGTCACTTCCACTTGCAACCTATTCTTTTAGCAAGCGGTGGCTCTGCCGTCTTTTAAGCCTTCACGCCTACCCTTCTAAGTGGATCTAACCTATGCATAAATTAATGGTATATTTTCAATAATAATAAACTTTGCTTTTCTTACCAATAGGCTATAGCCTTAACCTTTCGTTTGATTTATAGCAATTTTTAAAGCTTTTCCTCTTTAACCTAAAAGTTGGACAACTTTTTTGCTTTCGGTTCAAGCCAGGCGTTAAACGAAGTAATGCTAATGGCAACAGCACACGACACCAAAAGCGACTCACAACTCTTCGCATGCCACACTCATACGCACACACGCATTACAAATGATCCAAATTGAACTTGTATGGGTGTGGGTGTGAGTGTGTGTGTGTCGGTGTTGTTTGCCTTTTGCATATTTTTCACCTTAACTGAATGTTGTTTGTTTGTTTGTTTGCTGGTTTGCTATTTTCGTGTGTGTAAGCCACAGAAATGACTTTGTGTCTGTCTTCTAACCTGCCTGCCTAAGCACGCACATCCTGTGCCGTAAGTCTGATGTCTAATGGCTGATTGCTGTTGTTTCTCTGGCAACCGCCCACACATTAGCGCTTGTCATGGAGCTTTAATTTAAATTTAGTTGCCAACTGCAATCTACAAATTATGCTTGTGTTTTTATCGACGCACATGTGACCGCCTAATGCCTTTTTGATCATAATTTTTGCCTCATAAGCGTTGTTTTATTTATTTACTTTTTTGTGACTTTGGCTTAACAACGGCCCTGCCTGCGTAAGGGGCGCTTCGGTGTTTATACCCTGTAGCCATTAAAAATGAGTAAATTTAAGTGTTAGAGCCACCAATTTGATAACTTCCAGCAATGAAAACACATCACATAATATAGAGTGCAGGGTATTTTGTAGTCGGTTCACTCAACTGCACGGCTTTTACCTCCATTGCTTAACAGTTTGTGTTTCAATGTTTGTTTTGTTTGCATTTTTACGGCTAATTACTCATATATTTTTTGAGTACCTTTTTCGCCGGGACAACGGGGCGTATGCGTGATATGGCCACTTGACAGGCGCATAATAAAAACTATTTTTGCATTAACAACATACACAAACAGATTTCGCCTAGTCCAGAATCTTAACTGTTGTATAATAATTGGGTTATAAAAACAATGAACAGCCATAATGTGCATAATAATTTTAAATGCACACACAGAGACAGAGCGAGGGGCGAAAGCACACACAAACGTGCTTTTAAGGTTAATTAGCACAATTTTGTGCTGCCTTTATGGTCCCCCCGAAAACAAGCGTCTGGCCAGCTCCCAGCTTCCCAGATCCCAATTGCCAACTTGCCAGTTGCCAGTTGGCAGTCTTGAGCTCTGCTCCTGCCGGCCGACTTCATTTGCGGTCGCTTGTAGAGCAACAGCAGCCAATTTTCTTTTAACTGTTGTTTGGGTTTTCCTCTTTGCTGTTGCTTTACCCGTTCAGCCTGACCTCAATTTGTACACAGCATGCCCATGGGCATGCCAGTCGGGTTGTTTAATTGTTTGTTTTTTTCCGAGGGAGTGCATCATAGAAATGACGGCTCTCAAATGAGCTCATGTTCGATATTTCGTCTGCAAACTTCTCGAGTGCCAAACGCTGGCGTCTGCGAGTCCAAAATTTGAAATGCAAATAACGCACAAATAAATACAAATTTATTGCTTTAAATATTAAGCTACTTTCACACTCAGCAAATTTGATGCGGCTCGTTGAGTGTTTGTGCTCCGTGTTTGAGTTGGTTTCATTTCTGGAAATTGTTTTCATATATTAATGCCATTGAAATTGTATTATTCACGTCCAAGTGAATACATTTGCATACAACTCACGCATTTTTTATTTTCTTGGAAAGAAGGCAAACAAATGGCAGCCGACAGCTGTTTTCGCTTATTTTTTTTCCTTTCACCTGGCCACTGAAGCAGTGAAAATGTAAGTACGCAGAGATAAGGCACCCAGCACGTCCACTATTGTGGAAAATCTGTGGAAGGCAACTGTATTCCGATTTAATATTGCAATTCAGGAAATTACATTTTCAAGATGTGCGGCATGTGGCAAAGCAGTTGTCCGATTGCTCACTGGCTTGTGGATGACACTGCGGAAATCATAAATTGTACAAAAAATAAATGTTTCTAATATAAAGAATTTTATGTTGAGCTAAATAAAATTTAAATAAACACTCGAAGTTCATTCAGCCAGAGAAATCTAGCTTGAATTGAGAGACGAATTCGGTTTTTAACTTTTCTTTTTGGTTTTTTACTTGTTTTTGGAAAACTGCTTGAATTCGGAAAAGGTAATTAATCTCGACTTTGAACTTGTGGGCTTAAAGCCCTGAATTTAAATATATAGAATATATAACGAGAAGGCCAAGCTAATTTCGTCTTTGCCGAAGTTTTTATACCCTTGCAGATGTTTTAATACATCAGAGTTTAAGAACGCCAGCATTAAAACAAACAATTTTTCTAAATAAAACCCATTTTTCGACCGATAGTTCCTATACTGGTTACTATAACAATAAGATACACTCAGAAAAAAATTTTCATTTTTTTTTTTGAAAATCCCTCTTTTTTTATCCCTTTGAGAGGGTATAATAAAATTGTGATGTTTTGTACCGCACAAGAAGGAAACATCTCCGACCACATAAAATATATATATTCTTGTATGTTTTCGCACCGTGCGTTTCCTAGGCCTTGTTCTTTCCCCATCCGCCTTTCCCTCGGGTTTTTTACTATCTCTTCCCCTCATATCGTTTTTCCCTATGTTTCTATTCTGTGTTAAATGTCAGTTTTAAAGCTATCTCAACCAAACTTTGCACGAAGTCTTTTGGTATAAATACGCTGCACATTTGTCGGAACCGGCCGGATCGGACGACTATAGCATATAGCTGCCATAGGAACGATAAGTTGAGAAAGTAGTTTTAGTGAGAAAAACTTTTTTGTTTTCAATGCTATCGCTCCCAACCCCCGTATTTATAAGTTAACTATAATTTCACATAATTTCATTGAGATTTATCAAAATCGGACAACTTTTTATTTGGATAGCTGCCATACAAAAGATAGATCTGAAAAAAGTCTTAGTAAGAAAACTTTTTTGTTTTCAATGCTATCGCTCCCACTTTGTACAGATCTATATACTACCACACAATTTTGTCAAGTTTGGTTTAAATCGGATAACTATAGCATATAGCTGCCACAGGAACGATCGGTCCAAAATGTAGTTCTAGTGAGGAAAACTTTTTTGATGAATATATCGTATAGCCATATATCAAACTGGCAGCATATATCATGCTCCAAGGGTATATAAACTTCGGTACAGCCCAAGTTTGGATCCCTGTTTTTTTAAAAATTTTTTTTTAAAAGAAAATTTTTCGTAGAAATTCGAAAAACATGTGCAATAATAAAAAAGTTTTAGAAAAAACTTTTCTAAAAGCAAGAAAAGGTGCGATTTTTCAGTTAATCAGGGCCAATTTTTCTAAAATCACTTTTTTAAAACCATGGCAAAATTTGCCTTTGATTTTAGAGCTCAAGAGCCCTTAAAGTGAATGTTGCATTTTCTTAAAAACAGGCAAGATTTTCTGGAATTAATTTTTCTTAATAATATAGTAGCCATTGTTTTCAGAAAAAAGGTGTTGAATATATAGAATTTTTCTATAAACAAGGCATATGCAAAGAAACAAAGGCAAGAAGCTAAACAAGCTAAAATAGCTAAAAAAAAAAAATCTAACTTTATCGAAAAGCAACTCTATTAGTCAGAGAGAAAGACGTAAAAACGACGACAAAAAAATGTATAACCGCCAACGGTATAACGGTTCGTTTTGCTCTGTTCCTTTTGCGCAGCATCGGGTTTTTGCGCAGAAGACATCGCCGTTAGATAATGCGTATGTGTCTAAATATGTAAATATGGATTCCTTGATTATTAAATTAAATAGGCAAGCGTTCGGTCAAAATTTTTGCGGTAAGTAAATATTATTAAAATTTCATGATTGTTCCTGATAGCTTTGTTTATTTAACTTACATTACAGAGAACAACACATCAATAGAAGCGTGCTGAAATGGAAGAGGTTTTTCTACATTGTGCCACCAACTTTGGTCGGAGGATTAACCAAAGCAGGTTAGTAATATCACAGGTGTAAACTTTTATATGCACTGTACACATGCACATTAATATATTCAGGAACAATAACCTGCCTCACCATGGCGCATGTTGTCGGCTGTCTCATACATACATACCTAGTTCGGTATGTACAAACATATGGAACAGGAAAAAACGATTTGAAAATTTACATATTTAAAAAATTTAATTAATTTCAATTGCTTGCTATCCAAAGCCATTGGTGATAAAAATATTTTAAAAATCTGTAAATTAACATCTGAACCCAAACTTTCAAATTATTTACGCTTAAAAATTTGAACAATTTTTTTTTGGTTTCCAAATCGCGAAAATAAGTAATAAATTTGGTCTTGTATCCAGTAACTTACAGTATTAAACTGTAAATGGGAAATCCAATAGTGCCAGAGTTATGGCCTTTTTTCAATTATTCAAATGTAAAACTCATTTTAGAGAACTGTAAACCTCATTTTAGAGAACTTTCGATCTTTACCAACCGTCTATTTACCCGTCTTCATAATAGTTGGAAAATTTTTGGATAATCCGCAAAATTATTATAACCCACCAAATAAGTTTTTCCTTTTACAACATTGTTGAATTGCACAAATATAAATTCAAAAATGCCCGCGGCAGCATTAATTTGTTTTTATTATTGCTAGAAGGCCGCCGACGAGGAAACAAAATTGTAACAAGAGTTTTAGAAATGAAGCAATCCTCTTTTTTTTTTTGTAAAAAGCTTTTCTTTTTTTCTTCCGCCGTGTTACAATTGTTTTCCATTTTTGTTACTGCCTCTTTCCGGAGTTCAATGTTTCCACCATAATATCATCCCACAACTTTTACAGATCAACATAAATGTCAAAAGTGAAGTTAAAAGTTACACCGCTGACAACTTGACTACCATTTCGTGGTTTGAAATGTGAATTTTGCAAAATTCGATGAACTTCTTCTATTAACCCTTCTTCAATTTACCCGTCGAGTTTCTCTATTTTTCGACCATGGCCCTTGTTGCTCGCTGAGCGGCAAAGTGCCAACTGCTTACATTCTTAAGTATGATTTTGACGCCAGGTCTTGCTGATGCCTGATAGTCGATTGAGTTAAGGCGCCGTCGTTCGTGTGTTCAGTCTTCTGCGTAAATCCTATGCTTGAAATATAGACTTTTTATGCTTTCAACCAAGAAGATCTATGCTTGAAATGAAGCCAACTTGATTTAAAACCAAGTTTTTTAATCTCAAATATACATGCTTGATTTCAGCATTTCCGGCTTGGATCCAGGAATATTCCTGGTACTGCTGATATCAAGCACGTTCGCTTGGACTTTTTCTCTGAGTGTATCCTTGCTGCCCCTCATCTAGCATGTTCTGTTATTCGCTATTGTATGGTAAAGGAAAGGCAATAGTAATCCAATATTGGAAGTGATTTTACAAAATTACGTAGCCTATCAGATTTCGGCACCGACTAACCATCTGATAAACATACAGTTTTGCCTTCTACTGCTGGCCATTAGCTTATTCGGAGTGATTCAATGGGGGCGGTTCACAATCAAAATTTACTGATTTTAAATTGCATAAGCTTCGTTACACTTCTCAAATTGCTCGAACCCCTCCCCAATTAGTTTCTTTAGGCCGCATGAAATTGCATTTGCCACTTCCTCTAGCATGTGGCTCCTTATGCTCTATTGCTTTCAATAACTATCGATATGTGGTCGAAATGGTTGCCGGCTCATTAGGCACTTGCAAATTTGTCATTGCGCAGTGTGTGTGTGTGTGTGTAAGTGTGTCGACAATTAATTTGTGAATTTAGCAAATGAGCATACAAATTTTATGTAAATTGGAAAATATTTTCACCCAATGGTCTGACAGCTGACAAAGTCCAATGCACACCAAACGAACGAACTGCCCGAAACTGAACTAACCTGCACACAGCGTGCTAATTGCTTCATTTTGCATAATTTATTTTGAGCCAATGCAATTTCATTTCAATTTTGAGGTAGAGCCTCAACATCGGTCGGTGGGCGGCTGAGGGATTCGAAAATATTATCATTCGATGGTGCGTGGTGCTTAATTAGGCAAACCTAACGATCATTTTGGATAAACAGTAATTAAATCGCAAAAAAGTGTAGGGTGGCTGGTGGGGGCTGGCAGCATCATTAAATGGTCTGTCGCTTGAAGTGGCACGCCCACTCAACACAACTCTTACCCAACCAGCCCTCAGGGTAAAGCGCAATTTATCAAAATGAAGTGGCACAAAGAAACCCAAAAAAAATATAGAGAAAAGTGAAAAAAGTTTGCAGTGCAGCATTTCGTGTCTGTCGTCATCTTCTGATTTTGGCTTGTTTATTCACCAGAAGAGAGCGAACCAACTGAACTGGCAGCTTGGCATAAGAAGTAAACCATTTGTTTACTTCGTCTCTTCTGTTCAACTCACTGCACTTTAAGGCTGCTAAAAACAACAACAAAAACTAAATATAAAACGTTGAGTTCGACATGTCGACGATTCTTTACACTTGCAGCTAGCGCATTTGAAACCTATTCGACTTTCTTACAAAATTTGAAACTACAGGGGCTTAAGTGGCTTGGCCTTATTTACCGAAATCGTTTACCGAAATATACGGATTGAAACCAAAACCGCAAACTGAAAATCTGGATTTTAATATCAAATCGTGTTTGAATTTATTTCAACACCTTCGTTTTGAAGGTTATGCACCGAACTGTATACTCCACTATTCTTTAATGCTGCTTTTTATTATACCAATGGTTTTTCGAGTCATTATTATGGCCATTGACCATATAAATCCAGGGGCGGCTATGTGAGCAGCGAAGTTGCCACCGTCAACTGAAAAAGTATTTGCACACATATAAGAAGAAACGGGAAAGGAGCTTTCAAAAGCTTCTCTCTTTTGCTTAATTTTGATGTGAAACATCTTTAATTTTGATACGGAAGATTTCAGTAGGAGTAAAATTTATATTTCAGCGTCACGTGACGCTGCAGCGAAGCGCTGACGTCATGAATATTTTGTGTTGTTGTTTTTGCGGAGTGTCCCAGGGAGAGACGTCGTGACTAAACATTGACTTGACAGAGACTTGACAGTGACTTGACAGTGACTCGGCAGTGACTTGGCAGTGACTTGACAGTGATTTGATAGTGACTAAACAGTGACGTATCGGCGACAACACTGACTAAACGGTGACAACACTGACTAAACAGTGAGTGACTTGACTAAACAGAGACTTCACAGTGACTTAACAGTGACTTGACAGTGAGTATACACGGTTGACGTGACAACAGTTGAAAGTAACTAAGCAGTGACTTAACAGTGATTAAACAGTGACTTGACAGTGACGAAACAGTGAATTGACTGTCACTTAACTGACTTGACAGTGACCTAACAGAATTACAGAAAAGAAGGAAGAACACAGCAGCCAGTGATCTTATTGTTAGTATATCTACACCCTGTTTCCTGCTTTTGAAAGACTTACACACCGTTGAGAGAGCTTGTGATTTTGAGATTAAGCCCTTATATTTAGCATAAAGTTTCACATTAAATCCTCGTGAGTATTAATGACACTCACTTCTTTGTTTTCTCAGCCAGCTTTAAGATTGATTGGGTAAATGAGCTCAACACATTTATAGCGATACACAAATACTATTGCAGCTGCTGAAAGCTAAGATCTTACAAATCTGAAACATCTCTGAAACATCTCTGAAAATCTAATGTTATCGTCTCCCAACTCAGCGATTATTAAAATTATATGCTTTCACACAGATTTGCAAGTTTTAGTCAAAATCGAATGACTATACTTGTAGCTGTCATAGGAACCTTCGTCCGGAAAATGGTTTTAGTTGGAAAAATTGTTGATTTTATTGCTAGAGTTCTAAAAATCTGATATTTCAAAATATTTGAAGGGTTTAAAAACTTCTGCACAGACGAAGTTAGCTTGGCCTTCTCGTTCTGGTTACGGTTGTGGGATATGGGTTACGGTACGGCGATCGAGTTTCAGTTAAGGTTACGGTTATTAGTAAAAAGTATCACTATTACAAATCATGCAGACAGAAGCGGACCCATTTGGAAACTCATTTATTCAGTAAATGTATTATACTTAGTTCACCTTTCTTATACAGAAGTATTTTAACCTATTTTTTACTACCAACTAGCAGAAATTTTTGTAGAATTATTTTAACTTGAAAAAAAAAATCGATTTTATTAAAAGATAGCACCATTTTCCATATTGAAATCCAAGAATTTTTCTCTGGACAGCAAAATCAAAGCTTCGTATTTAGTTTTTCCAATAAATGGTAAACCTCATAGGCTAGGGGAAAACAAATAATTGATGGGAGTTCAGCAACCAAAAAAAATATGGAAGTTTTCTATCTCCTCTGTTGCAAAAGTTATCCTTTTTGTAAACCTGTGTAATTCAATCGAATTAATGTTGTAAATTATTCAAGTGTGCAAATTTGATATCAATTTAGTATAGCAAAAAACTGCACTGAAGATAAAGAAACATTATATCTCCGGTAATAGAAATATTTCACATAGATGATCATCATTCTCGAAGAGATAAGCCTCTACAAATTCTAACTCGTGATCTTAAAGCTTGGCCAATGCTGTGTTGTTGATTTCGATTTAAGTTTTCCGGAAAATGCTTGATCGAGGAATCGTACGCTTAAAAATGTTAAGGTAAGAGTAGTGGCCACAAGCAAACTTATCAAGATTCAGCACGCTTATAAATATTGTTCATTCCTCTCGTCCATCCACTTGTCAAGTTACCGGCGCCAAGCTGACAAGCTGTCAAGATGACGGCTTGCCAGAAACATTTTTCTCGCACACTTATGTATCATATTATATATAAAAGCATGATTAAGGCTTTCTTTTTCGATCAAATTCGGACTTGAAAAGGTTGATTGCGCTTATCAACAATTTGTGTGAATACTTACGTTTTCATGCAAACATATTGGCAGTGTAATAATAAATACAAGCAGCCAAAGCCAGAAATCTCTAGAGATTTTGTCCTCGGTTGGTTTGCAAATCGCTCGAAAAAATCCATCGGTGTTCCAGAACTTCAAGAGATTTCATTTTCTTATTTGAAAATATAGTTAGAACAGAAATTGTCCAATTAAAGTTCCATCGCTAAAAACAGGGCTGCATCTCTCGCAAAAAAAATTTCCTAATTTAAGTTATGGGTTAATTGTGATGTTCAACTGAAATTTTTGATTGTAATAAATGTTTTATGATGCATTTTTAAAAATAGTTCAAATTTAATCTCACATTCTTCCAAAATAAAATTAAAAAATTTAAATATTTTTTGGAGCCAAACATGAAGTATAACTCTCCAGCCCTTAATGCGCTGGCTGCCAACCAGATGGAGCCACAATCGCTAAACGGCGCCACTGATGTGGTTGGTTTAGATTAACATGAAAGACTTTGGTTGTTTTTCCTAATAATTATTGAAACGCAAATTTCAATGTTTAAAATAATTAAATAATTTATTCATTTTATGCAACCCATACAGAAAAATAATTTTGTTGACAGTTCTAAAATTAGTTTTGCTTGTCAAAATTGTTTGGGTGGTGAGATTTGAAACCAACCGAAAGAGATTTCTGTGACACCGAGAATTGGTTTTGGGTTGGAATTTGGTTGAAGAGATTTCTGTGACACCTCCGAAACTAATTTTTTTTTCGATTACGGTTTCGGTTACAAATTTTAAAGTGCTTTTAGCAGTTACAGGTTGTGGTTTCTAAATTTCTTTTAAATATTTTCGAATAATTTGTTCCAAGTTGAATGCTTTCATTTACTGCGCTTTTTGCAATGCTCACAATGTCCAGCACCACGTGCACCTTTAGCTCTCCATTTTTTGGATAGAAATGTGTGTCAGCTTGGCACTTCACACTGGTGAGCTGTCAGTTATACAGTCGGTGAAACAAGTGGAAAATTCTGAATCCACGCTCAAAATTCTGCCATTCATTAGTCATCTTTAAAATTCCAAGGTTTTTTCTTCTGAGATGCTTTGTTCTGCTTTGTTCAGACGTTACAAAGTTCCTCAAAAAAATGTTCATATCCCTGGCAAGGGTATAAGAATGGTGATGAAATTTTATTTGACATTAATTTGTTGCATTCAATTTGATTGTTTGCAACATTGGTCACATTAACCGCAGCGTAATGAAATGGCTACAAAAACTGCATCTTTGCGCTTGGTTCTGTCAGTTAGCTCCCTTCAATGTCAACAGAGAAAGAAATGTTGAAAAAGTAAAGCTGTAACGATTTTTCTCGTTTTTTGTGCGGTCAGTTTTTGGGGTGGGTAACAGCTGCCAATCTGAGGTTGTGGTTTTGAATTGTGGCAGGCAGAATCTACCGACTTTGGTAGGGCAGCGACTTACATTTTTAATCAATCAAATTGCATATTTCACTTTGTGTTTAATATTAATTAATATAAAATGCCCAAGCTTAGCCATTTTCATTACGGCCATAACAATGAAAATGCCGGCTGGTAATTGCTAGAATTGCTGTAGTTCTCCCTGCCTCCTCACCGTTTTATAATTTGCTGCTGCCGTTGTTATCGTGGCTTATTTTCACCCACTTTTCTGCGCTGCGTTTTCGGTCACGTTTTGTTTGGAAATGCCACTCGAAAATTTTCCATTTAAATGGCAAATGCAGTGGAAGCGTCGGAAATCCAAAAAATAAAAAGAAGGAGGAAAGCCGCAGCTGCCAGAGCAAAGGACTCTCTGCTTGGTGCAGCGGCGCTGGCAGTGGCTTTGATAGCGTCATTGGCGGCACAATGACTTCATAAACAGATTTTCATTTCGTTGCCCGTTCTGTGTGCTCTCTCTTCCTCTCTCTCTCTCTTCTCTCTCGCTCCTTGCAGTTTTTGTGGCCGCCATAAAAACACAATTTCCTGTGCTTTATGTGGAACAACCGCCCAGAATACGACGACTTCGGCAGCGCCATATCTATGCTTCTGCTGTAAAATTTGCTTCGTTTTTTTCCCACATAATTGTTGTGGGTGTCCCAGTGAGGGCAACAAATTGTTTTCAGTCTACTGGTTGCAATGCGGCAAGTTTTATCAATAAATATGAGGGCAGGCACCTCCGCATGTGCCCCTCGAACAATGCAAATTAAAAACGCACAAAAGCAAACTGCTGAGAGGCGAAATGGGAAAAAGGAACAAATGACGCGCCTGTTGTCACTTTGATAAGGGCACTTAGCCAAATCTAAAAGGCATGGCTGCCCCACTTGGCCAAAAGTCAAAGTAAAAGGCAAAAGGCCTGAATAAAGGGCCCGCACATCGAGCACTTCATTATGGGACCCAGTCCTTGTGCCTATCAGCGTTTGCTTTTATTCTAAGCGCGTGCACAGTTTTCGCATTAATTTGGTCAATTTATGTGCGTGTGCCACCCACCCGCCGCCTCACTCTCTGCCTAAGCACTTAAATAGGCCAAGCGTTTGGCTGCATTACAATTACGATTCGATATGTGTAGCATACTTCCGTGCGCCACGCTTCATAATTACCATTACGTATACGCCATGTGTGATGTGTCGCAGCAATTAAAGACACTCACTATGATCGAAGTCTGAGGCCATTTTTAAACAAATATTTCGGTTCATTTACTGTTAAAGGCTGTTGCACAAATTGCAAGATAGACCAAGCTTTGCTCGTGCGGGGGTTTGTGGTCAAGTTGCTTTTGGGTTTTCTTAAGTTTATGCAAATGTCCTTTCGGCAATTAGCAATAAATGTTTGCACTGGCCACTGTTTATGCTGAAAGTGTATATTGTGTCCATTTGTGGGCCATTTCTGATACAAATCATGTGGTTTACATTTACTGCGGGCCACCAGCTGCTTTGTTTGGGCCACCCACTGAGCGGACAGAAGTAGTTGGTCAACAAATGTTGCGGTGAACGTGCAAATTGTACCTTGCTTTTGACTTGGCTTTTTCGTTTACTCAACGTTCATTTGCTTGACTTGCTGTGGATGTAGAGATTTTGGTTCGTTAAAGTAGTTTAATTTAACGTTAATCCGAAATGTATTGAGAAAACATAGACTCTAAAGCAGGTTCCACCAGCAATCATTAACCAACATTCTCGTAATGTGAATGTAGTATTTTATCGGGAACAAAGCTTAACGTGGCAGTGTGAAAGGAGCATGAATTTACAGTGCCTTGAGCAGTTGTGATTGCTCAAAAGTATAAAAATAGAATATTGATCATTCGGAATATTCAGTAAATGTTCTCGAGATTGTTACTAAGTTTATGCTATGAAATTCACGATTTCTTCACTTTGCAAAACCAAATTTGTTCCTGTGTCTGCAGTTTGTGTGAATTTACAAAATGAGCAGCGCACATATGAGAAAACAAAAGATCTGGCAACACCAATTCAACATAAGCTGTCTGCGTCTCGGCATTTTATGAATTTAGGGCGAATTCATAGTCAACTTTCGTATGTATTCGAATTCATGAATTGGTGTTTATACACGGACCCATTTCATAAAATGATTTTGCAAAATGAGCATAGCATAAACGTAGTATGTGTTAGTTTTTTCTTGATTTTGATTCTCGTGTTGCATTACCTTGAGTGGGTTGTTTTGTCCGTTGTGGTTTTTGAGCATAAAATAAAAAAATTTTTTAATACTCATTTTTCTCCTACGCTTTTCGACGTTTGTAACTTCTTCTTCAGGGAGACTGCATTTTATATTTGCACAAATTTTTTTCTAGCTCCTTTGTTTTCGAAAACCATTTTCTGTTCAATATCTCTTAGTTCGGTTCCTAAGTTGTTCCGGTAAGTGCATAGTTGCTGTTGCCGTAGACGTTAAGAATCTTCTATTTGCCGTTTTCTGTTCTTCCTAACTCAACCTAAGCTCTGGTCCAATTTGCATTAGTGCTGTGGGAAACCATCCGGTTCCTTAATGGCTTTATTGGCAAAAACATGCCTAACAATCTTTCTCTTTTTCACTCTGCAACAGCAATGGGCACTTCAGTAGCTCGTGAGCTGAAAAGCCACAACTGTACAATAGCTGTGTTTGTTGTTGTGGTTTTGTATGTTTTTGACAGACTTAGTAAACAAAACGACCGTCTCTCTGTAATTCTTATTCTAGTGTGGGTTGTCCGAATAAGTTTTGTCTATCAAGGGTATAGTAGCATTACGTACACTGTCAAAAAATAATTCATTTTTTTAATTTGTAATTATTTTATTACGAAAGCTTAAAGTTATACAATAAGAAGCAAGTAGGGCGTTGTATTATATATACTTATGAATGCAGATAGTTATATGTAGCGAGTATGAGTGGGAGTAAGTGTACATATAAGTAATTTGTTGTAATTAAGTTTAATGTTTACTGTGGAATTTACGTGTGTATTTGGTTAGGACTGTTTAAGAAAGAAACGACCTGAATAAAACTCAAGACTAGAACCGAAAGCGATATATTTAATTGATGTGTTTCGGTATGCAAGGACCGACACTCCTAGAACCAAAAAGACCGAAGATAATCCAAACATTTTACTAGTAGAGTTTTTCATTCTGAGTGCAACAATTTCACTGCAAAGCTGACACTTAGTTTTGGGGGACGTTTACACAATTTGTTTAAATCGTTCCAATAAGAAATGGAGTCTGGCTTAGCAAAACTTTTGTATCCTGAATTTTGCATCCTATATTCTTACACCCTCATTATAGGATCTTGCTCACTTCTGAACAGAAAAGAATTTGAATTATCCATTTTTTTCAAGTGTGAAAGTGGAGGCGAAGTCAATCCATACATGTAATTATATGGAAAGGAACAGAACAATTTAAACTGTTCTGCATTTTCAGAAATCGGTTTAATAAGGAAGATGTACTTAAATGTCGGAATTAATCGGAATATGTAAAGCTGCCTTTACACCTATCAAATATCTGAAAAGGCATAAGAATCTTTGCAGCGAAGTTTAGGCAGCAGAACAGAGACTTACAAAGGACTAACACAAGACTAAAAGCGGAGGATTAACAGCAGACTTGTAATACAGCAGAGAAGTAGCCGAGAGAGGAAGACGAAAAACGGCTGTCGATAAGAAGAGTAAAGACGCTGTGTGTTTATCCTGTTTAAGTTCTATGGAAACATAGCATGACCTCGAGTCAGCTTAAACTTAATAGTTTGATTATCTTAAAAGTGTTGTCGGTTTTGGGAACCGGAAACAATTTACAATTTCGATTCCGCATCTATGGATCGAAATCAACCAACCGACCGACTTGGTTGGCCCCCACCGTCACCTACTTCTTTCTTAAAATAGTTTTGTGAGTGTGGATGAAGTGAATTGCGATGAAATGTGTGTGATTGTTGTGGTAGTTGTTGTTGAAAAACTGCCGGATTTGTGAAGTTTTAAAACTACACTAAAAAAGTCTTATCGCTTGAGCTTTATTATTCAGAAACAAATTTTTTAAAACTTAGAGAATTAAGAAAAACAATTTTAAATCCATAAAAACAATTAGATTTTTATAAACTTCATAGAAATTTCACTAACATATATAATTCTTTTAAGCTGAAAATGCATCGTTTTAAAGCAACCGAACCAAACTTGCACGAACTCTCTGGACAATACGCGCTGTCGACCGGCCGGCAGACAAGCAACCGCCTAACGATCGTTGAAAGTATATGGAAAACTGTTCTCAAGCTACCGCCCCAACCCCATTTTAAGTTTAGCTTCCACATAATTTAGCACTTTTAATATTTGTAACCTCAGAAAAATTAAAAGTAAGGATCAAGGAATATATGTTTGTAATGTGCCTTATTTTGCCTACCTTACTTACTCCATAGATCCATGAGGGATATTATAAAAAAGACTAAAAGAATTAACTATTTTCTTTTTTCTTTTAATTATTATGTTGAAACCTAGTTTTGTCGACACTATTAAATTAATACTAATTACTAGGTTCTTTTTGCTGCAGTAATATGCAGCAGTATGGTAGAAATTGAGAGCAGCGATTGTGACTGGATACGGTGGCTTTAAAGCATCAATTGTACTTTGATCGGCGGTTGCTGATATTGAACTTAACGGCCGGCATTCAAATTGACTGCATTGTTTTCAAGCGCCGCTTTGTTCTTCTAACTACAATTTAATTGAAAGTGTTATGGAACTGCCCTTTGACACCTTGGTCGCTCAAGCGCATCCCTTGTACACACAAGACAATGCATTAATTGGTAACCAAAAGCCGGGAAGCAGCCTTGTGGCCTGCATTTAGATTGATTTTCATGCATAAGCAGGCGGCAGCTAAATCCTCTTGGGCTGACCCAGTTTATCAAGTTTTCACTTATCTGGAATGCTCCAAGTGGCCTGGCCAACAAGACTAAGCTTCTCACAGCGGCCCCCTCCCCCACCATCACATGCACACTGCATTCTGTTGTTTGGCAAAAGTTTTTCCTCTTGTTGTGCCAACACACAAACGCCTTTTGGGCTGCCTGTCGACATCAATTTGCATCTGTGGTGTGTGTGTGTGTGCGATTTCCGCTCGATAAATTGTTTTTGCAAGAAACAAGAAAATGCAACCGCGAGACAGCGGTCTGGGTAAATAATATTTGTCACTGGGCGCTTCTTGGCACTTGATTGATATATGATAAGAGAGGCATCACAACAGCACCCACCCAATTCAAATTGTGTTTTTGCACAGAATATTTGCTAAATTGATGCCTTTGATTGTTAATTTAACAAAAGCTTGAGCTCATTAGTGACTGCTTGAAATAGATATCATTGAGATGGCAGCATCTTAAACGATGCGTGTAAACCTATTTCAGCTAATCCCTAGCTTGCTTTTTCTTATGTGTGGGTGTGTGTGTTGCCTGGTAACTAGATAAATCAGCTCGAACAAAAATAAAAAGGTTCATGGAAATTTCAACTTGGTAGAAATTCAATATTCAAATCGGATATAAATTCTACAAAATTACACAAACAACAACTTCATCCCGGGCATAACAAGTGGTTGACAAGCAACACACACACACACACTCGCAGAGCAGCAGTCGTTGTATGCGTAAGCCTGTTTATTCAAATGTATTGCATTTATTTCCGTAGTTGCTGTAGCATTTGTTAAATATTCATGGCCAGAAAATATACACACACACAAATGAGAGAGGATTTCATGTATAGGCCTTAAGCCTTATTTCATGCACGCATGTTGTCTGTTGTCTATTTAAATGATTCATTCTAAAAAATACAACTTACTGCGGTCTGTGTCGAAGTTTTGATACTCTTCAAAGCGCTTTTATTTTGCAAACTAGAATGATGAACCAACACTTCAGGAGCTATCTAGTGGATTCTTTGGAAATAATTCTCAGAGAATGAGAATGATCAGAAAGCACTGCAAAATTGGAAACCATTTCTCCAACAAAGAATTACAAGCATTGTGTATAATCCAGCACGTGAGGAGCAATTGAATGAGTTCAGTTTGCTGACTGATGCACAACCCATTATCAAGCAAACCTCTACTTAAAAGCTGTTAAATTCAATAAGTAAGCTATGCCATTATTCTGAATTTTTAAATGCTCCTGCGAGAAGAGTTAGCAAAGAGATGCAATGAAAGTAAGTGAAGACTGACTACAGAAATGATCCTGTGAATTATAGTCTTACTCTACTGTAGGTACACACCTGATCATATTAATAGGTACAGTGTAAAAGAGATCATTTTGTGTTTCAGATACGTGTTCAGTGTGATCATAATAATAAGTACACTTCATGTGTTGGTAAGAAAAAAAATTTTAATTTCCATTTTGTGTTCTGTTTTTAGGTAAATTAGTATTTCCTAACTTAGTATCCAGTGTATCCACCTCTATTTTTGGCCACTATTGCTATTCTTTTTGGCATTCTTTTAATAAGAGCCTGGCAGGTCTCCACTGGTCTCTCATACCACAGTTTTTGGACACCTTCCCATAATTTTTGTTTATTTGTAAATAAATGCTTTGCCAATTTCTTTTTTAAGTCTCCCCACAAGATTTCAATGGTGTTAAGGTCGGGGGATTGGATTGGCCACTTCAGAACGTCAACTTTTTGGTCCTTGAAGATAATTTTTTATTATTATCTTGCTGAAATATCCAACGTAATGGCATATTTTCCTCAGCATACGGTAACATAACTGTTTCCAATATGGATTTGTACTTTTCAGCATTCATTTTGTTCTTAGTTTGATAAATTGGACCTACTCCGTACCAGGAGAAGCAACCCCATACCATTATATTGCCACCTCCATGTTTGACTGTTTTTTTGTAAACCGTAGAGGAATTCCTTCCATTAGGGCGTCGAACATTCCTTTCACAGTCATTCCCAAACAAATTAGTCTTGGTTTCATCGCTCCATAATATGTTTCTCCATTTTTTCTCCGCGGTGCATCCTACCCAGTCTTTGTGGTCCCTTGCAAAAGTTTGCCTCATGGTGATATTTTTTTTGCGCATAAGTGGGACTTTTCTGGCAATTCTTCCTGGTAGGTTGGCATCTTTAGTCGTCTTCGGATAGTTGGACAACTAACTGAATTCCCAATTTCGGCTGCAATAGCCTTCGATGACTTAAATTGGTCCTTTTTGCTCAAAGATACTATGTGGTGGTCAAGGGTTTCTGTTGTTTTTTGTGGCCTTCCACGGGTTTCCTGTCTTGGTTTTCTTTCTAATGCATTTTTAACAAAATTATGAGACCTGTTCATTAATTTGGCGATGGCTCGTAAAGATTTGCCTTCTTTTTTCAGACTAAGAACCAATCGAGCTTCTTCTTTAGTACAATGAGAATTTCGACCCATTTTTTCTAAAAATAATAATTATTTAATTCTCTGTGCTGACAGGAGCTATACTTAATTTACCTTTAGTTACCAAAAGATCACTGATTACAAAATTATTTACTTGATACTTGTGAGAAACGGAGACTGTACCTATTATTATGATCAGGCGAAATGTGTGGTGGACTCGCAATTTATAGAAAAGCTTTGATATACCCTCTTTCAACACTTTGTCACAGTGTGGCCAGACATTGACAACAACAAAAAACCAAAAATTTAAAAAGTTGACAACACAAAAAGTACGAAAGAACCATCTATAATAAAAAAATTCCGATGTGTACCTATTAATATGATCAGGTGTGTATGTAAGTGATATTTGATATTATTTCTGTGCCCAAAATATAATACAATTGAATGAAACAGAATAATTTTTACTAAAAATCAAGATGCAAATGGAAAACAAAATGAAATAAAACAAAACATTCTTTTCAATTAACGCCAATTAAACGTTTACAGCACGTTTTCGACTCCGTTCTCAATTCAGTATTCGATTAAATTAAAACCGTGTATCGATAACTTACTTTTACACTATGGTCCCAAAACCCAAAAAGCTGGCCAAAAGTCGAAAAACAAATTTTTTTATATGGACTTTTAATGATTGAAATAGTTCTAGTGGTACATGTAGTTTGTTTTCTGACTGTTAATACGGAGGAAGTGTCTCCACCATGAACTCCGTTCGTGAGCGTCGAGCGTGCCTCATCGTTTACTTGTCATGCGTCGAAAATAACACAGCGTTTAGAAGCGAATAGAATCGCGAAAGATTAACCGATTTTGATTCTGAAAAATGAATTCTACTCTAGAAAGTAAGTAAAATTCAAATGTATTGCTCAAAATGATTATTAACAATGCATGAAATAGTGAATCGTTAATAAAAGTAGAGGTGTTTGGTTGGTCACATTCTGAAAAGTCGTGTTAGTGTGTCGTAGCAATAAGTCACAACTCCCATCAGATCCCACTCTCAAACAAATAAGAAATTATTGTTTAGACCATTTTTTTTAACATATCCAAAAATTAGCTGCGGAAAGCTGCAGATTGAGTCTCGATGATGATTTTTTATGCCACATTTGTCGCTACATAATATATTGGTCCGCTGAGCACAAAAATCGATATGAAAAAAATCTGTCAAATAGTTATCGAAATAAAATCGATAAACGTGTTTTTCGATTTTACAGCCAAATCAAATACGTTTTCAAAGAAATTGTACGCTATATTGATTCCGCCAATTTGTTGTCTGAATTTTACTTTGAATTTGTAATGAGCAACCTCGAAAACCCTCGAGTACAGACTTTCAGTCAAATCAAATTTGTTTTTGAAGAAATTGTCCGTCTTTTTGGGATTTGGGACCACTGTGCAACGGGTAATACTTTTTCGGACCGAAAACGGAATACCTCAATGGTTTTGTTAGAGAAATCTTCGAAAAAAGATTAAAAAGGGATCCGTTTTTGCTAACAATTTTCGGGTGGGTTGGTTTCTACTGTTAAACTCGATGTTTTCTATGACCAAAGTATCAGGTCATAACTGGCAAATTTACTATCTCGTTGCGATGGTTTTTAAGCTTCATGGAGAAAGCATCGTAAATGAAAGAGTACAAGAATCCTTTTTAAATATTCATGCGAATGTCAAGTTGCAGTAAGCATGCTTTGAGTTGCGTTATTTATCAGAATTTTACCATACCAAAATCGTTCGAGCGAAATTAAAATTGAGTGTGTTCAGCAGCATAAACGATGACAAAAAAAATCGACCATTTTGCAGACAGAAGTAAACAAACAAGCAATTTAGAGAAGGCAAATGCAAAATGAATGTGGAAACCTCTTTGTTTTTAATAAATGAATTGGCAGAGGACGTGGTTTCGCAAGTAGCTGAAGGAAATTCGTGCAAGGCTCTGAAGGCTCTCTCCAAAAAGAAGAAGCCCTGCGTACGCGTAGTAACCACTTCATCTGGGTACATGGACACCTCAACACAGTTTGTCAAGGCACTACCATTCAGCTCCTCCATATCCTCACACAAGATAGTCACAAGGAATGAAACACGGTCTGGCATTACTTCATCTTTTTTGCCATTGCCCAGCTCTAAGTAGAAGGAAACTCAATTCTTTTGGACAAACTACTAGTTGGGACAGTACAAAAATATAGAATGAAAAAATTAAAGGATTATTTCAGGATGTCCCCATTGCCACTCTGTTAAAATTAACATTTTTAGACAATTCTTTGCGTGGACTGGAGTCCTTCTTAATGGTAAATGTATGTTTCGGCAAAAAAACATTAAATGGCTAACAAAGTCTTAAGACAAATTGAAGGGGAATTCCAGGAGCGGTTGGTGCTAGTGACAACGGCTGTTTGTTGTCAAAAATTCAAACCTTCCGCCAACAAAAATATATCGATATTTTTGTTGCCTAAAAATTCTATCAAACTCGTTCACCAGTAGACTAACACTATTTTGTTGATTGATGATTTTTGTTAGATGATTGGTGTATGCTGGTGAACACGCGCATTCTGTCTGGGTACAGTTTTATGCTTCATATCGAAATCGTTAAACAACTCTAATATGACAAACTTGAGTCGCAAAGTGGTAAATTACCTAACAGCTTATTCTTATCGAGTACTTTGAATGTTCTCGAGGAAAGTGTGTCTAATGTTAAAATTATAGAATAATCAAAAGAATCACATGCACAACATCGATTTTGTAGTGTATATTGTTTTTGTGTGTCATTTAAATGCAGCGTCAATAATTGTTTTATTTATTTGTTGTGTATTTTTCACTTATTTGGCATATTTTATTAGTGCTTTGGTCCTTTTTTAAATAAAAACCAGTTAAATGGTGGCTTAAACAAACAATTGCAGTGACCTCCGCTTATACTTTAATAAAAAGTTTGGAATTGTTTCAACAGAGTTTAAAGTTTATTGAAATTCTAGCCATCTTAGGACATAGAATTGGTTTATCTTCAAGCATTGTTTTTCTGCTGTTTGCCGATTTCCCACTGCGTATATATTGTGTTACTTGAGAAACTGTTTAATGTTTTCGTTAATCACCAATTCGTTCATGGAACAATATTGACATATTGCCGAAGACAGGGCGCATATACATAAATCATACACTAAGCCCATTTCCATGGCTTACTAGCTGGCCTAGTTCGAGCCTACATAGCTTGATTGATCGTGTGTGCTTATTTATGGACATGGAGGAGGGAGTAGGTGAGCGAGTGGGTGGAGTTTACTAATTAGCACACGCACTTTGACCTCTTGACGTGCTTCTGGTAATTGCGTAATGAAAATTAATAGACTAACGACCCATTCAACCTTAAAGACAATGGCTCTAAGCTACGCTTTAAAATTTTGGGACACGTGGGCCAAGGCTGGCCGGCAATAAAACCAAAACAAAGGCAAACAATAGCAGGAGCAGCAGAACCCTTCAGGCGTCCTCTTTTATTGCCCCGAAAAGTGTATGACAAATGCGACGCATCGCTTCGCATCGGTCGTAAAATCGTCGACGCCTCCATTGTTAATCTTCACTCATGGATACGCGAGTCTGTTGGGCTTTTGTTTTATTGTCGCACTTATTTTTATTTGCACATCAAGTGATGATGCCCGGGACACAGAGCCTTTCAACTTGATTAAATTATAAAAATTGTATTATCATAATGCAAGGGCGCGAAACGAGAGAGAGAGAGAGAGAGGGAGAGGGCTAAATTCGTATTTAATTTCTGCGCACAAAAGTAGGCTTTAAATTGTTGGCAGGATCTGGTATTTGGGTCAGCAGATGCATCCACTTTGTACTCTTGTTACCAGGGTATGAAATGTAATTTAAACTTTTGCCTATCTCCAGTAAACAAAATGTACATAAATAAATGTGTATTTTAAGAAGAGCAACAAACAAGAACAGCAATGGCAGGCATTGTATGTCATGCACTCAGAAAAAACAAAATGGTCAGAAAGACTACTAAAGATGTTGAGTATATGTGGTTCTTTGTTGTGCTTGAAATAAGAGGGAAATCAGTTTTATTAATAAAAGAGCAAGCATTTTTGAATCAAGAACTTTTAAAATTATATTAGGTTAAAAGAAATTCATAAAAATACATGCCTAATTCGAGTACAAAGTTGGTTGTTTTGGATACGATGACAATGTCAAGCCAATAATGTAAGAAACTTTTTTTCCATTTCAACAGTTGTCGGCCATGTGGTCCGAGAAGTTGCCACTGGCAGCTAAGAGAATTTTTGTATACATATAAAGAGCAGCGGCAAAAGCTTAACATTTTTTTTTATATTCTGCACCAAAGGTACACAGAGTATATTAAGTTTATGCAAAAATATGTAACAGGGAGAAGGAATCATTTACGACCTTATAAAGTAAATATATTCGTCATAAGCATCAACAGCCGAGCCGTCTCTCTGTCCGTATAAACAAAAAGGTCTCAGAGAATGGGAAATATATTTCATGTACTTTCAAGCAGATCAAGTTTATTTTCAATCCGACGACCCGCTATCTCTCACTGTTTTATAGATTTTATATATTGCTGCGGTGTCTGCTCAAGAAAATATTCAGGACTATGTAAAGAGAGCAGAGAACAAAGATCGAGAACATTGGACCAGCGTTAAAAAAATCAGTGTAAAATCGGTTTTTCTCATTTCAAGAAAATTTTTTCAGTACACAAAAGGCCGATTACGGATCAGGTGCGGATCTGACATTTCTGGTGTTCGAATTGGGGGGACAAATCTATTTAGATTGGGGGTCAATATTTTTTACCAGCACTGGATATGCCAAAGAATCAGAGTCATATTCCCCAATTATATTATATATGGAGATACCCACCGCGAGTTTTTGCATTAAAACATTTATTGTGGGTGTAACCTGCGTGATAAAGTGTCACAGAGAGTCACATTGCGCTGTGACAGTGAATATGCCAATCTGTGACGAAGTGTACAGACAAAATAACTGTTGTAACGCAAACTAACGCGGCAAGTTACCTTATATTTCTTCGCATATATATAAACGGGGTAATAACTTTACAGCAAATTTATTGAGCCACCCCAACAGACTTGGTTTATGTCACTCTTTTAGAAAAGCAAAGCAAATTTTTGTCTGGTGGAATCAAAACTAGAACCTTTATCACTCAACGAACCAACGAATGGCGGGCGCATAGCACCATCGCTCACTTTTGTAGCTACACGTCTAAATGGCTAATTTAGCTCTGTGGTGGTTGAGTGAAGTTTAATTGTGCTCGTTTCAAACACTTTTAAAGCATTTTTACCAACAATTTTTGAGAAAGTTTTGAACTTATTTTGAGCTGAAGGCAATTTATTGTCTGAGCAAGGTTTTCCCATTTGTGAGGGCTTAATCCAAAAACATGTATTTTCTTATCTTATAAACACTTTTTGTGAATTGGTATTGATTCAAGAATTTTTGTAAGTTAATCAAACAATATTTGTAATTCTGATTTCTGATTTGAGATTGACAAATTCGACCTTGAAGTTAGTTGTAATAGAGCTTAAAATAGTTTGATATGCCAAAAAAATCGTATTAAAATCTGATTCTTGTTAAGGCCTGATTCCGAGACTACTTTTTCGGCACATTCTTCTCAACACTGCACACATTCATTTCCAAACAGTTCAAAAGTTTTCTATTCTTGCACTTCAACATAAAAATTAACAAATTTGCGAATGACACTTTCAATTCTTTGGGAAAATTTTAGTCACAATTTTTCGTCTATGGGAAAAGCCAAAGAAAATCTAACATAGAAGCATAGAAACGTCTCTATCTTTGATTATAACTCCATCCGGACAACTCAAAATTTTACTCAAAATTTTTGTCGACATAGGAAAACAAGTTGGTTAGAGGGAGACGGACAAAGTCACACTCAAAGAGTCTAAAAATGACTCAGAGAACCATATGACAGCGAACAGCTGACTAACATCTGAGTGAAATGTTGACGACGCAGCAAAGTGTGCTTCTTTGTTAGATTTTCTTTGGGAAAAGTTTTTGGTTTAAGCGCATAAGAGTATGCTTAAATTCGCCGCATAATGTATTTGAAAAGGCTGGAATAATCTGCAACATTAACTTTTGCCTATTAATAAAAAACTAGCGACAATAATTGTCTCTAAAAACTTAAAGTGTCAAATCAGACCCAATGTGTTTTCTGTCTAAATGTTGACTAGAGTGCAACATTCATAACATTTTTTTCGAAGTGTACACTTGTGTACATATGCTGTTTCTCTCTACTTTCATTGAAATGGTTTTGCAACTTGCATAATAACTCAATTAAATTCCAAAGGCAGGCCAGCAAGAACAACAACCACAATAATGAATGACTAAAACTAAAATTAAAATGTCTGCGGCCAAAGCATTCTGCTTTGCCATACAAACCCGCCCCCTCCAACCACACGTTGCTCGACTCAAAAGTCTTTTAAAAAAGACTTTGATGGCGCCTTTGGTTGTTCGCTTTTGCGGCTGTATGCTGCAATTGATTAAAATGCTTTCAAATGAACTGCAAATAGTCCTTCGGGCAAAAGGAGGCAAACAAAGCAAACAAAAGTCCTGGCCAGGACTCATTGCACTTGCCTCCTCCGGCTGTGGGTGATGAAAATGTTGGTGTGTGTCTATTGTGCACCGGGCAGCGAGGTGTTGTTGAGATCTTAAGCATTGGTCCATAGGCAACCGCATTCCAATCTGCCTGAGTGCTCCCTTTTGAGTCTCAAGTGCCCGCATTCGTCCTTCTTAAGTCTTTGGCAAAAACTCCTCAGCAATTATTTAATTAAATTAATTTAGGCCCAGATCAAAGTCTCCTCATGTCTCGGGCACTTGCTTTGTCTAGGCCTCACAGAAAAAAACACACACACACACACTTCAAACAGTCCTTAGAGTCCGGTCATTAAGGACTTGCTGCAGCCAAGTTTTGAAGGCTGCTTAAAGTTTGTGCTCAAGTTGGCTCTACTCACAGTCGAAGACCTTGGCCCAGTCTCTAAACGCTTTAAACTCGCCTAATAAACTCGCTGATAAGCTTAATAAACTAAGCATCGTTCTCTTGACCAGTAATTTAGAGGCGCCGGCCAACTCAAGCGGAAGCGGAAATTGTCGCCAGCAACAAAAAGAAAAAACAACTTTCTTTTTTTTGTGAGGCTCTGCTGCTGTCGGGCCAGAAATTGGATTTATCTGCTTCGTTAGTAAATTGGTTGTGATAGGCGCGACATCTCGTCCCGCCCTGACCACCCAACCAGCCAAGCAGCCAAGCAGCCTTAAGCCAACTTTGTCCGGCTGCAAAACCAACTCGGGGCTCATGCCAGACCCAAGTGCAAGCGAATGGGGCGACATCTAAATCAGGCTGGGACAATGGGCGGGAAGTCTCCAAAACTTGGACGCATTTTAGCATGGACATGCAAGAGTCACTTGCAACCAGATAAGATTGATAAATGTTTAGTTTCGAGAAATTAATTATCTTTCTTTTTGCCTAAATTAAACCCATTTTCCGACCGATAGTTCGTATGGAAGCTATAAGATATAGTCATCCGATTTTTACCAAAGCTTGCAAATCTGTGTGAAATCATATAATATTTAAATCGCTGAGTTGGGAGACATTTAAAACAAAAAAGTTTTTCTCACTAAAACTCCCTTTTCGATCGAAAGTTCCTATGGCAGCTATACGATATAGTCATCCGATGTCGGTTCCGACATATCAACAGTGTGCAGTAAAATAAGACTCTGTGCAAAGTTTCAGCTCGATAGCTTTAAAACTGAGAGACTAGTTTGCGTAGAAACAGACAGACAGACTGACGGACGGACAAAGCTCAATCGACTCAGCTCGTCACCCTGATCAAGAATATATATAATTTATAGGGTCGGAAATGGATATTTCTATGCGTTGCAAACTTCTGGGCAAAATTATAGTACCCTTTGCAAGGATATTAAAACGATAAATTAAATTTTTCGATTATTTTAATCATCAGGAAGGTTCTTGCCACCCGCAGACCGCATGCTAAAAAAGGCACTGTAGCTCGTCTAAATTACTTCAAAGTGTTTGCCTGCGCTGTGCCTATTTCAGGCAGCTAGGGTCAGTTTGCGCGTGCGCATGTGTGTGTGTTTGTTTGTATGTGTGTCTGAATCGTAGGGGGTATTTCGGAATCGAGCCACTCGATTGAAACGCTCTTTCTTGTTTTTGTACATTCTTTTTCGCTTCCATAGATTTTTCATCTTGCAGTTCTTCACAAAAATTTTTTTTGGTTTTATGTCTCGTATTTGTTTTAAATTGGAACCCAAAAATTTGGATTTTTTTGTTGTTTTTGAAGTTCTACGCTTAAAAGTGTAATATTGTGAATTATTATAAATTTTTACTCGAAAACGGTTTAAATAGAGCTTTGCTGTTTTTTCCAAATGTTCAGGATCAAATAAGTCCTTTTTAAAAAATATTTTGAAAATTTTTATATTTTTTACCTCTTTTTTGAAAAAAGAAGAATTTTTCAAAAAAATTTAGTCTAACAAAAAGACCCATCCTTCAAAATTCTCAAAAAATATGTGTGAAAGCCGCATCTTTTCCAAACATTTTGAGTGGTCGAACATATCGGTAGCTTGAAAATTGAGGAAGCTACGGCCATTTTTGTCATGTAATCTCAAAAATATCAGTATTAAAAATTTATCGAAAATTTCTAATAAATTTTATTTTTGGTTCTTTTTTGCCAAATCCCATCCCTTTTGAGGTACGGCTTTCACATATATTTTTTTGAGAATTTTTGAAGGATGGGTCTTTTTTGGTAGACTAAGTTTTTTTGAAAAAATCCTTCGTTTTTTCAAAAAGGTAAAAATATAAAATTTTTCAAAATATTTTTAAAGGACTTTTTAATCCTGAACATTTGGAAAAAAACTGCAAAGCTCTATTTTAAACCGTTTTCGTGTAATTGAAAATTTAAAAAATTCACAATATTACACTTTTAAGCGTAGAACTTCTGCAAAAGAGCTCCAAAAAAGCTCACATTTTGGGGTCCAATTATCATCCAATTCGGAGACATCATCCCAGAAAAAAACTTTTTTGTATGGAATGCCCCATATATTCTTGATCAGCATCAACAGCCGAGTCGATTTAGCCATGTCCGTCTGTCCGTCCGTCTGTCTGTCTGTCTGTATGAACGCGTCGATCTCAGAGACTATAAGAGATAGAGATCCAAATTTTGCATGAACATAGGTGGATACCGTACCCTAATCGAGTTTGTTTTAGATTTGCAAAATTTCCCCCACCCTCCCCCTTAAACCGCAAAAAACTGTCAGAGCTACAATTTGAAAGTTACAACATAGTAGCTTAGCATATTTGATCTTTGGCCGTATATCTATCTATTCTGAAACGCATGTTGAAATCTAAGCGAAAACACCGAAGTTATTTACGAAACAAATTTTATAGCAAAAAGTATTAGAGCTGGAACTTTGCTCAGTCGACACCGCTTCTGTCAGAAAATTGTCAGCTGTTCACTCTCAAATACGCTCTCCAGATACTTTTTGGTCAGCTGTTCGCTCTCTCTGGATACATAATGGTCGTCTCGCTCTAACCCCAACGATAGCCCCGGGAGCACGAACTTTCTTGCCAATTCTTACCGAATGCTTGCCGAAGTCAACCTTCATTGTGTGTTAGAGAGAGACACAGTCACGTTTTCGCGCTCTCTGCTCGGGGAACTCTGCTCTAGCTACGTTGATTTCCTACAGGCACTTTGAAGTTTTGAACCGGTATAATTGAGAGGCAGCGCAAAGTTCCTCTCTAATACTTTTTCCTCCATGACTGTATGTTTATCGGTAACATATTTTGGTCGAGCCGAAGTAAGCTTTCCTCTATTATTTTGGCACTGAATCTAACCCACCCACTTTATTTAGGCCAATTTTGCTGTTTGTACCCCCTAGCGTGAAATATAGGGAATATTTCCTAGTTAGTTACTTTTACAATTATGTCCCTTTGAAGAATTTGCAAATATAAAGAAAAAGAAAAGAAAAAATTCTGTGCAATTTTTGACTCTTACAGGAATTTCCATAATTCGGGACAATTTTTCATCAAAAATTTCGCATTTTTCCCGCATACCCATGGTGCGGCTGTCCACTCCCACAGAACATCTCTGCGCTGTTTTGTGTTCCGGAAGTTGCATAACATTTAAAGCAGCTTGCCGCCGTTTGTATATCTCTGCTGCTTGATCCACTCATTTTGTCTCTTCTCTGGCCAAGTTGAAGCTGGCGAAATATTTTTATGCGAATTTTATTACATTTGGCAGAGCTGGCGGCGGCTTAAAGCTGCGACCACTGAAATATTCGCTATTGACTTTCAGCTGTCAGCTGCTTAAATAAGCCAGAGGCATTTCAATTTCAGCAATGTTTAAGTTTGTCCGCTGCGTTGAGTTTTGGTGTTTATAATTTGCGTAGCAAATTGAGCGACAGAAATTGTGACATTCATGGGGCCAGGGCAACTAATTTCAGATACCAGATGGGAATGAGCCTAACGATGGTGCTGCTGCTGCTGATGTTGATGATGATGATGAACTGCCCGCAGGCGGCTGATTTATGAGGCTGACCAAAACCGAAACAAAGCTGGCTATGTGGTGGGCGGCCATTCAACTGCATGGATTAATGAGACACAGCGGCCATCACATTGGCATTTTTGTAATGCCTGATGCTTCGGTTGACTTCGTTCCCCACAGACAAAGACTGCAGCACGGCCCCGGGTACATCCTGTGTGTCTGTGTGGTTCACTTTGGACCCCTCTGGCCGGTGGTAAAAATTAAATTATGACAGCAAATGAACAGCCGTGGCAGGTAAGCGCAGGAAGAACAGTTGAGTCGAGTCGAGCCGGAAAGGCTGAGTCGTTGCTGGGCTGGGGCTAATAATGAAATACATGAATTTTTTAGACAATAATCACAGCAGCTTAGCTGAGATTAGAATGAGCAGTAGGAATGACGACGAGCATAACGAGAATTGTGGTTAGTTTTGGCTTGCAAATGGTAGAGAAGGGCAGCTAAAATAGCATTTATTATGGCCGTTTTTATACCCCGAGTTCTGTAAAATTGTGCAAAATTATTTAACAGGCTGAAGGAATGGATACTGAAAATATTTTTACCTAAGTCTAATATCGGACATTAAACAGAAATTGCAAGGACGTAGACAGCATTAAAAAAACTTTAACTTTCTTAAATATATATTTAATTATATTTTTTTTGGCATTAAATAATGAAATCAACGTGAGCAACAATCTTTAAAGTTATAAACAAAAACCTGAATTTTCCGAAGCAAAATGTATGATTTAGGGTGGAGGTGTCACTTCTAAACGGCAATCAAAATGTTGTGTTTGCTATCTAATTCGATTTAATATTTTCAATTATTCGATCTGCATTTTTAATTATCCACATTTGTTGTCATAATTTTCTAATCGAAAATTCCAATAAATAAACATTTCAATGCAATTAGTTGGGCCTAATGACCCACATATTTGTTTTTGCATACAGCAATTACGTGAAAAACAAAAACGATTTACGACCAGCGCAAACATGAAAATTTCCCTAAGGATTCATTTGCATTGTGGAGTTTTTTTTTTTAATAATATTTCAAATGTCAAAGCCAGTCAATGTCTACAGAGAATTGCAATTAAAATTGAATTCACTTTTTGCCCTAATTAGAAATTGAACTAAATTTAATCCTACACTAAACGAATATCCATTTGACTCTTGTTGTTTTTGTTTGTACAGCCACTGTTTCTAAAAATTCAATTAAACTTGTAACAGAATTAATTCGATATGCAGTGCAGAAGACAGAAGCAACGACAACAACTTTGGCACCAGCTAGCAAAAGCCACCCAAGTAGAAAATTTGTGTAAAAAGCGTTAAATATTATTTGCCACATTTTTGTGTATACAACAGAAAAAAACCCAACGGATGTGCGCAGGACATGAATATGTGCAACAATACAACAATATTATTAGTTTGTTGTTGAAATTGTTTTCATGAGCAGTTTGTTTCAGAGCTAGTTCGAAATAGAGAAATTGATATTCTTAACACAATACCTACGTGCTTCAAAATTTCACATGTGTTTCTAGTCAACTACGTTAAGACAAATAAGTAATTGCGGCACCCATCGAGCTATATTAGATTTCCTTTTTTAAATGTTTAAGTAAAATAGAAATATTTGTACAAAGACATCTCTAAAACTGTCACACGATGGCATTTGTAGTCAACTGTCAGTAATTGCAGCAAGCATCAAGTAAAGTTTTTTTTTCCTACACTGTTTAATTAAAATTCAGAAATCTTTCGGAATATTTCTAACATATTACTTCTATGATATTTAATTTGTAATTTTTACTTAACTGTAAGTAATTGATTAAATGATTTGTTACCTTCTACTGTCAAATTGATGCTGAGAAAATTCTTGAAATAATTTTTTGAAATTTTTCTATGATATGGTCACACGAGTTAATTTGTTGTCAACTGTAAGTAATTGCGACATCAATCGAGTCCAACTCCTTTTTCTACCCTTATAAATAAGTGAAATCGAAAAATTCTTGAAATATTTTTTACAAATAATTCTATGAAATGGTGGTCAACTGTAAGTAACTGCGGCACCCAACAGAAAACTTGTTTCCTTTTCTGAAATTAAAAAGTTTTGTATTAAAATCTTGTTACAAAATCACCATTTTTGTAATACAAATTTCCTTATTTGAATATGATTATGGATTTAAGCTTAATAGTTCAGACTCAAAGTTCATAAATTCCCACTGTAACCGAAGTAAAATATGAACTATGCACTAAAGTTGTTCTTTGCAACGAACTCATATACACAACTCTAGTTAGTATTGTTTGCCAATGTTTTATGCATTTTTGTTTGCTGCCAATTTGACATTTGATATTTAATTGCAGTTTGTTTTTCTTTTCATTTTTGCATTTCCATAATTTCAAATTTCATGGGAATTCATCGGTCTTGCTTTGGTTTTGCGGTTTCATAATTAAAATTTGATTTGCTTCCTTGCCCCAGGATATCGAGAATCTTGCCCAGGGGTACATTTTGCGACTGGCCAACTAATTGACATGCATGTGGTGAATGCCGGATTTTCTATTGTTGTAAAGATACAAAATTCTGTGGATATTTTTGCATTAATTAAAAGTGTCACCGGCAGAACAATGGCCCAACAAATTGCCATACGGAAAAGGGCGCCAGCATGTCGGTTGCAGTTTGAATTTTGAATTTATTTGCCGAGGATTTTGCTTTTCAACATTTTCTGGCCAGGGCATAAATATTTGACAGCTCTTTGCTGCTTATTTTGATGGCATATTTAGTGACAATATCGGGTTATACGGTTTCTGCGCGCTGCTAAAGTCAAATAGTGCCGCATTATTGACTATGTGTTTGTCTGTGTGTAATTTTCTGTGTTTGTTTAGCAAACTAAACAAAAGCGCTAAACAAATGGCGCAATGTGTTGCCACAGCAGCTTATATTTACAGTTTTTACTGCGCCAACTAAAAGCAAATTATGGATTTTGTTTTAGCTGGATATACAAAAAAATCCAAACCAAATTGTTATCAGCTAAAGGGAAAATTACAAAAATAATATAATTATAATATTAATGTAAATACGAAAGTAAGTTTTTTCCTCTGAACTATTTAGTTCATTAAGAGCTAATTAAAACACCTTTGTGAAGTGAACCAAAAAAATTATGAAAAAATAAGCAAAGTCTACATAATTTATGGTATATTTTATGGTATTTTAATTGAAAAAATGTGAAAAAGGCAGCGGATTAAGCATGAAAAGGGTTCATAAACTTATTTTGCTTTATAGAACATTAGGTCAAAATTCTAATTTACAATACACATAAGATCTTTTAAATAGAAGCATATAACACTCATCGTCAGCCAATTGCTGTTTTTACCAATTTCTTATTAAGCAGTAATTTATCAAAATAGTGTTTATTACATGATACATTTTACTGCCACTATCCATAAATGGAGCGATTTTCTTTATTTTGTGGCATCACCAATCAATCACTTCAGGCGATAGCTGCAGCCACCAATCGATATTAATGGCAACCTATCGAGATTGGTGTGTGCCATCGCTGAGTCTTCTGCTGAATTACCCTCTCCCCCCCAAAAAATATATATAAATGTATTAGCAAGTAAGATTATAATTAAAAACAATTAAAGTGTTGCTGCCTGGGTGCCCCCACTTTCAAATTTGTTTTTTTTTTTTTTAGAGTATTTTTGGGTGTTGTTGGTTTATGTGTCAGAATAGAGCAGATATTAGGCCTTACTGAATATGTATTAAGTCTCTAGGATCAGCTTAAAAATTGTAGCTCTCACTTTTTTCTGTTGTTAAGGAGGGAATTTTCCAAATCTGAAACAAACTCGATGTGGGTACAGTATACACCTTCAAACATGCAAAAATTGGTGGCTCCACCTCTTATAGTCTGTGAGATCCACTCGTTGCTGACATGGCTAAATCGACTCGGCTTTTGATGCTGATCAAGAATATATATACTTTATGGGGTCGGAGGTGCTTCCTTCTGGCTGTTACATACATTTGCACAACTTCATGATCCCCTTTTTCCCATTTTTAATGAGAACAGGGTATAAAAATAGAGGAAAGCTAACTTCGGCTCGACCGAAGTTTATATACCCTTGGAGCATGACATATGTTGCCAGTTTTTTATATGGCATATATATATATTCATCCGATTTTGATCAAACTCTCTAAAATTGTGTTAAGACAGATAATATTTATAACTGACAAAATTTAAACTAACAAACACGCTAACATTGAAAACAAAAAAGTTTTTCTCACTAAAACTATTTTTTCGACCGATCATTCCTATGGCAGCTATATGCTATAGTCATCCGATCAGGCCAGTTCCGTGCAGCGTATTTATACCAAAAGACTTCGTGCAAAGTTTGGTTAAGATAGCTTTAAAACTGACGAGGAGATAGCATAGAAACAGACGGACGGACAGACGGACGGACGGACAGACGGACAGACGGACATGGCTATATCAACTCAGCTCGTCATGCTGATCAAGAATATATATACTTTTAACGGTCGAAAATGTTTCTTTTGGTTACAAACACCGGACAATTTTAATATACCCTCTCCAAGGGTATGAAAAAGACAGCGGATTAAGCATGAAAGAGGTTCATAAACTTATTTTGCTTTATAGAACATTAGGTCAAAATTCTAATTTACAATACACATAAGATCTTTTAAATAGAAGCATATAACACTCATCGTCAGCCAATTGCTGTTTTACCAATTTCTTATTAGCAGTAATTTACAAAATAGTGTTTAGTTACATTACATTTTACTGCCACTATCCATAAATGGAGCGATTTTCTTTATTTTGTGGCATCACCAATCAATCACTTCAGGCGATAGCTGCAGCCACCAATCGATATAAATGGCAACCTATCGAGATAGGTGTGTGCCATCGCTGACCGGCATTAGTCTTCTGCTGAATTACACTCGTCGCCGCGAATTAATTATATTCAATGTATTAGCAAGTAAGATTATAATTAAAAACAATTAAGAGTGTTGCGGTCGAGTGCCCCGGCAGCAAAATACCCTGTTCCAAGTAATTTGGTTCTTATAGCTTTGAACTCCTTTTATTTTAAAATTTATTTGAATGAATGGGGAGGCGCACTTGCATATCTTCGGTGGTTTTGCTCGGATCTTATAGTGGTATACAGAATAGACAGATATTAGGCCTTACTGAATATGTATTAAGTCTCTAGGATCAAGCTTAAAAATTGTAGCTCTCACAGTTTTTCGCTGTTAAAAGTTAAAGAAGTAGGAATTTTCCAAATCTGAAACAAACTCGATGTGGGTACAGTATACACCTTCAAACATGCAAAAATTGGTGGCTCCACCTCTTATAGTCTGTGAGATCCACTCGTTGCTGACATGGCTAAATCGACTCCTTGTGATGCTGATCAAGAATATATATACTTTATGGGGTCGGAGGTGCTTCCTTCTGGCTGTTACATACATTTGCACAACTTCATGATCCCCTTTTTCCCCATTTTTAATGAGAACAGGGTATAAAAAATAGAGGAGAGCTTACTTCGGCTCGATCGAAGTTTATAAGCATGACATATGTTGCCAGTTTTTTATTGGCATATATATATATTCATCCGATTTTGATCAAACTCGCTAAAATTGTGTTAAGACAGATAATATTTATAACTGACAAAATTTAAACTAACAAACACGCTAACATTGAAAACAAAAAAGTTTTTCTCACTAAAACTATTTTTTCGACCGATCAGCAGCGTATTTAGTTACGATAGTTTTAAAACTGACGGAGGAGATAGCATAGAAACAGACGGACGGACACGGCTATATTAAGTCAGCTCGTCATGCTGATCAAGACAACTTAATGTGGTCGGAGATGCTTCCTTCTGTGCTTTACAAAACGGACAATTTCAATATACCCTCTCTAAGGGTAGAAAAAGTAACTACAAAAGATAAATCAAAAAAATTAAGCAATTAACAGAAGGTTTTAAGCCCAGAGTCGCACAATGCAAAGACGAACACGGGAATCATGCACCAACTTCTTTGCCGTATATGGGTTGACGAAAGCATGCCCGACGATTGGAATTTAAGTGTTCTATGCCCAATCTTTAAAAAAGGAGACCCTGCAGTTTGCGCCAACTACCGCGGGATCAGTCTCCTTCCCATTGCATATAAGGTTCTGTCGCGCATTATTTGTGAACGTCTTAAGCCGCTTATTAACACACTGATTGGACCTTATCAGTGTGGCTTTAGACCTGGTAAATCCACCACAGACCAGATATTCACATTACGACAAATCCTGGAGAAGACCTATGAGAGAGCCATCAACACACACCATCTATTTGTTGATTATAAATCAGCCTTCGACACGCCGATAAGGTCAAGGTTTTTTGAAGCCTTTTCTACCCTTGGTATACCAGCAAAGTACGTCCGTCTTTGCATGATGACGTTGAGAAGTACACAATAGGAAATCCGTCAAAATAGGAAAGAACCTTTCCGAACCATTTGATACCAAGAGAGGTTTTAGGCAGGGCGATACCTCATCGTGTGACTTCTTCAATCTACTGATGGAATATATACTGCGCCGGTGCCCACATGCCAACAGAACGGGCGCCTTTATTTATAAAGATCTAATGCTACTCGCATATGCCGATGATATCGACATCATCGGCAAAAACGAACGGGCGGTAAGCAGGGCGTTTTCAGAGATTGAGAGGCAGTCAGAACTGATGGGTTTGGCGGTAAATGAGGACAAGACGAAATACCTTGTATCCGCGGACAAAAAGTCCTTGCGTCTTGGACAATTTGTTACAATGGGAGAATACAACTTTAAAGTTGTAGAGGATTTTGTTTACCTCGGAACGACGATAACCAGCGACAACAACATCAGTCTGGAAATCCGACGAAGGATCACTCTTGCAAACCGATGCTACTACGGGCTAAGTAGAGAGCTCAAGAGCAGAGACCTCAAGCGAAGAACAAAATTAGCCCTATACAAGTCGCTTATCATCCCAGTCCTGCAATACGGCGCAGAAGCATGGACAATGACAGCAGCGGATGAAGCGGCGATTGGCGTGTTTGAACGAAAGATTCTTCGGAGGATTTATGGACCTTTAAAAGTGGGCGATGTTTTCCGCATTCGAAATAATGACGAACTGTATGAGCTCTATGGGGACACCTGTCTGGTCAAGCGCATAAAGCAACAGCGGCTGCGCTGGTTGGGACATGTCACCAGGATGGACGAAGAAGCTCCAGTAAGGAAAGCTTATTATTCGAAGGCGGCTGACTACGGAGGAAGAGGCAGGCGGGGGAGACCTCGACTAAGATGGGATGACCAGGTTCGGGCAGACCTTGCCAAGCTTGGTGTGACCAACTGGTCCCAGCTCGCACGGAGCAGAAGCGACTGGCGGACATTAATCGCAGCGGCCGAGACCGTCGAACGGTTGTGATGCATGCATCGGGCCAATCAAGAAGAAGAAAAGATAAATCATATTTAAACCAACAGAAAACGATTCAAAATTAGCAAAAACTGTGTAGGAACGATTTTTCTTATAGGCAGCTGTCTATACATAATTTCACTCAGCTCTGCACACATCAAAGACCAAAAAATGTACGTGGAACCTGACTCGGTCTGTGCACTACAGAAATGTTTAGTGACATTATAAAGTGGATCTAATTGAGCAAACAGTTTTAATCTGTCTGTCAGTTCCTGTTAATGGGAAAGACGAATGTTTTCTTTTCGTAGCTGTGGTGTAGCGAGAGCGGAGAGAGTGAAAGCCAGGTAGCGTGTATTATTAAAGACACGTTGAGTTAACGAATTGAAGTTGAAGTGATATTTGTTTTGCTCACAACCACAAAGTGTTGAGCAAATTTTGCAACCGCTGGGACACAAACTTTCGCACTCGCCTTAACTAGATTGGACTTACGAGGCTGTTCAAGTGAGTAATAGACATTATCAGAGTCGAGCACTCCTGCAATTATTTTATGTAATAAAAAAAACAAAGAAACAACAACTTCAGGTTTGATTAGTTTCAAAAACAATTTTCGCCTGCTGTATATTTTATAATTATTTAATGTTTTCAACGAAAAAGTTGTGCGTACTTTTAAAGTTAATAAAAGAGTTTGCACACAAATTTCAAGTTTTGCTTAACACCAATACTTGAATTATAATTTAAACATAGTTTCAGCTTACTGTTCATCTCTGGCTCCCCCTGCTGTCCTGAGTCCTGCGTCCGAAACTAATTTGTGAAATTGTTTCTAGCTTCTGCCATAGCTGCCGGCAGCCTTCTGCCTTTGGCTTGGGCGCAATGAATCTAATAAAGAAATTACGCCAGACAGCAAAAAGCTGGCCAGGATGTCGCGTCGCGTCGCCTACACTATATAAAAATCACAGCAACAGCAAAGCTCAGCACATTTCTCACTATGGTTGTTGCTGGTGGATGTCGCCAATTGTTTGGCATTGGTTGTAATGAGCCGAATATAAAGTGCGTGTGATAGCCCGAAATGGTTGTTTGCTTTTAGACGTCGCATGAATAATTTAAAAACCGAAAAAAATCCAAGCGATTTGCGACGTGCGATGTCCAACGACTGTTAATACACTTAGGCAACTGTGTGAAATTGGAGTGTAAGGACATTGTAGTCTGCTAATAGCTGAAACTTGTAAAGGAGATTTCGATACTCCAATAAAGCTGAGTGGGGGGAAGGTGCAAAAGGAAAAGCAGGTAACACACGTGCCAAATGTTGTTGGCATAATAAATAAAAGTCATGTGGAAGGGCATAATTCAGTCAGGGATATGGGGTAAATGTAGTCGGTCTATTGATTTTCTGAAGTTTCTCGCATGCCGATTCTCAACGATTCTGTACTGAGTACTAATTGTTTTTGCTTTCATCCTATTAAATATCTTAAAGCAATGTCAACTCCGCTTAAGTATCTTTTCCATACAATTCTTCTTTGCTGGTAATTTTGCTATCACATGTTTCCTGCCGTATTACAATTCGCCTTATCCTAGTCCTTGTTCTATGAATTCCATTTTGTAAATATCTGTGCTATCAGTTGATGTAAGCAATTTCAAAATTTGCTGTTGCTTTTGAGCCAGCCAAGTACACTAAGCGCACACTTTGTTGTTTTGTTTTTCATTGTGGAACTTTAATTACGAAACATTTCGAAAAGTTTTTCATAAATTTCTCGCACTTAACGGAAACAACAAAGCAGCGAAAACACAAAACTCAAGTAAAAGTGAAAAGCAAAAGTGCATAATTTGGTGTTGTTGTAAGTGCAGTTGTGTACAGCGAACTTCTTGCTGTCACAGCCATAGCGGCAACAACAACAACGAGAACAACAATTGCCGCGCCATCAATAAAACGAAAATTGCAGGAAAATGGCGCACGAGAAGGCGGCTGCAGCTGCATCGCTTTTCATGCAGTGAAAACAATCGAAATTATAGCAAACAAGCGCGTAAACTTTTCACTTTCGTGTGTGTCTGTGTGTGTTTTTATTGCCCCTACAGTTGTTGCTGTGGCGCTGGCTGCGGCTGCTGCGCTGGTTGATGGCATTTAAATCCCTGACAAAAAGCGCCGCCAACTGCCAACCTAATGCCATTGCAGACACCAACACACAGACACAGAACGTTAATCGCCCTTGTTTGCCTCTGTGTGTGTGTGTGTGTGTGTGTTTGTGCACATTTCTTTTATTTTGCCACACCATTTTTTTATTGTTCACGAGTGTATGGACAGAATGCACTCGTTTGCGTGTGCACCGCACAAAAGTGTGTCAACACATATTTCGATTCAACATAAAAATAACCAGTCCGCAATTAGAGAGTCAAGAGTCCAACGCCAGAAACCCCTTTTTCGAGTAGCTGACAATATAACTAATGGTGCGAAACTGGTTGGGCTGTCAAAATTAAATGGAAATTATTACCCCAGGTACCACACACTCAGTTTGTTTGCTAGTTAATTAGTTCGGGGTGCAAGTTCTCATTCTCCCTTTATTTTTATATACATATTTTGTTTTGTATTTGAAATGTAATTATTATCATTACATCAGTTCACAAGCATAAAATCAACAACACAAAGCGCTGTGTAGACATTGTCCTTTAGACGTGAGTACAGTCACAGCAATTAGGAATGTACACGAAAAGTCTTGGCTGCACATGAACAAATCTCATTATGAGTGAACATTATTAATAATTCTTTGCTTTATTTTTATTTGTATACCCTGTACCCATTGGAATATGGGTAAAAGGGGAGCATATGAAGTTGTGCAAATGTATGTAACAGGGTGGAGGAAACATTCCCGACTCTATAAAGTAAATATATATCCTTGATCAGCATCAACAGCCGAGTCGATTTGGCCATGTCAGTCTGTCCCTCCGTATGTCTGTATGAACGCGTCGATCTCAGAGACTATAAGAGATAGAGACACAAATTTACATAGTGTATACTGCACCCAGATCAAGTGTGTTTCAGATTTGCGAAATTTCCCCCCGTTCCCCCTTAAATAGCAAAAAACTGTCACATACACAATTTTAAAGCTACAACCTTGTCGCTTAATATATATTATCTTAAGCCTTAATTCTATCTACACCGAAAAGCGCAATTGGCCGGAAATCCCTAATATTTTCTGGTTCGCTGGTGCGAAACTGGATAATACCAAGTTTGTAGGACAATAATTTTGAATACATATAGCTCTACCATTTTATGGCAATTTAATTTTTTGGAACCATCTTTACACAAAAGTTTCCCTTTTTTAAAAGTATTTCCTTTTTTTTTGGTAAATGCTGGAAGCCGTTCATAGACAAACTTGTCTCTGCAAAAATTTTTATTTTTTGTTTTATATTAATATTTTTTGAAACATAATATAGTAGTTAGAAAACAGCACAATTTAATTTTTTCTTTTCGACTTTGCGGTTAGATCCCGCCCGCCACAAAAAATCATCAACGCATGGTTCCACTCGAGAGCGTCTAACGGAAAATAATGAAAAAAATTCTAATAATTATGGTGCTCTTTTGACATTTAGGGGCAAGTCTGTGTTAAGAGTACCCATTAGTGCCCCCCATGGAATAGGCATGCAATAGTGCTTATTATTGTTATTTGAATACTGTACTAAATAGCTGTGGGCCATGTTTATTAGAGTTATTTATTTTTTTTTTTTCGCTCTGGCGCGGTTTTGCTTTCATAATTTTTGTAATATCGCTATTTCGCAAAATTATATTACCACATTTTAAAGCAGCCATGTTCTCTAATACAGTTGGCCTGGGAGTATGCCCTTATTTACTCAAATTGCCAGCCATTTGACAATTGCACTCTGTAGGTCACCAAAACTATTTTTATACACATCCAATTTTTGATTTGTGTTAATAATGGTTGTAGCCGATACCCTTAGAAACTTTTTATTTTACTGACAGATACCAATTGGACCATTGTTAAAAAATTCGGCTCAGTTTAACTAATTAAATTTTTATTTTTTTATTGACTTGATGATGAAGTATTGAATATTCCTTGGAAGGTAATAGATGGAAAGGTGAGGGTAGATGAAAATCTCGACAGGGTGGGAGATTAATATTTAATATTGTAATTATATATATTTAATTATTTGTTTTTTTGAGTTGTAATGTTTTTTTAAAAAAGAAGTTATATTTTCTTTTTTATTTATATATATTTTTGTTTTATTATGTGTTTTTTTTATATATTTTGAAATTTTTTGTGTTTTTTTATTTTTTATTTTTTTTTCAAGAAGTTGAAGAAGAGAAGTCAAAAAACGAATATGGATCGAGCATTAGAACTTTTAAATAACAACTGCAGAGCATAAAAGGAATGCAACTATGAAGAATATAATGTTGATGAAAAGCATTTCCTGATTTGGACGATGACCAAGTTAACTCAATAAATTCCCTGGAGGACTATATAATTAGTAGGTAACGATTTTTTTAAGGCAGTTTAGTTTGACATTAGTAGAGTTCGCACACTTCTCCGTACTCACATTATATGAAATCTTTGCTTAATGCCTATACTCAGATAAGATAAATTTTTAGTTTGGTACGATTTTTCACATAAATAGAAACAATTTGGTACAGCTTTGAAATCTGATTACAATTGAAAGGGCGTCTTATTTGTATGAAGTTGTTTCTATTCATGTGAACTATTGTACCAAACTAAAAATTTATCTCATCTGAGTATAGGCCTTTTTAAAAAATTTAATTGAAATTAAACTCGGTTGAGTTAGGTTAACAAAATATGCGAACGCTTACTAACTATTAAAGATTTTTGAATTCAGAGTTCTTTAAAAGAGCTCCACCTAAAAACATTTGATAGTTCAAAATATCTTTTTATTGCTGCAGCCAAAAAACATTTTTTTAAAGCTACAGGACTCAAAATTACTAGCAAGTGATTTTTATTCCGCTTGCTTTTCATTTCTAGCAAACGTTCTGAAATCTTTTGTTTATTACTATCCTCGTTCGATAATCGTTATTCTAGTATACCAATACCAACATTGGCTGCAGTGCTCTAAGACCCATTTCCATTCCATCCAAACATTTCAGACATGCTGAAGCTCCAAGAAGAAATTCTTTATGGGAGTTTTAAATGAATCAACTTTTGATTGCGAAGAGAAGAAGTTTTTGAAAGCAGTAGAAACCAATAAACAAATATTAAATCTGTAAATGATGTTATAGATTCCTTCGACTTTTTTCCAATACATCGACAAATGTATTAAAATTTTGGAAAGGTGAAGAACAGACGACTTTGCGTTAAATATATTTGCTGTTTCAGCAACTCAGGAATCTATTTAACGGGCCTTTTCAACACTTTACAATCTAAGAAGAATGCTTATTAATTTAAACTAACCGGTTCTCAAACGTTGTAAATGTCTGCTAATAAATTTGTTAATTAAAATTTCATTATTGACATGAAGAATATTATTTTATAAAATAAGTGTTAATTAATCGAAATTATTCTTCTACGTTCAAGCGAACCGAGGTTCGAACCAAAACCTTGTGTTCAGGGGTTCCGAGAACCGGTCCGCGAACCGAACCTTAGGCTTTACAACGGGTTCGAACCCCCGGACCGAACCTTCTGTAAAATTTTGGAGGTTTGCAGCCTTGGTTTTAATACAATATTTGCTATTGTATACACTTTTAAACTAAATTCGGTTAATTTCGAAATTCAAATCTTAAAAGGATTTAACTAGCGATTTAACTAGTGATTTAACTAGCGATTTTACTAGCTATTTGGTATAACGCTAATTTAACAAACTAAACAGATTAACAAACAGATGTTTAATGTTTAATTTTTTTGATGTAGATTATTCACAAATTGAACACCCTTCAAGAATCTACGACTCAGGAGTGCGCGATTAGTTGCTAAGTTATGGCGGTGAATAATTAATTCATAAACATACTTTGCCAAATTCGATTCATTCAATACCTCAATTCCTATGACCTATGACGACGTACTTAAATTCCTTTTTACATGCGAAAAGCTCAATCTTTAAAATTAGCGGCCCAACCAATGAAGATATTTAAAAATTTTTTGGGGTATAAGGGTCATTTCCGAACCCATTAAGTATTTTTGATCAGCATCAACAGCCGAGTCGATATAGCCATGTCCGTCTGTCCGTCCGTCTCTCCGCTCTTATGAACAAACAGATCTCAGAGATGTTAGATGAGATAGAGGTTTGACATGAATGGGCCATAAACTTCTTATACTTGCAGGCAGATCAAGTTAATTTTCAGTTTTTGCCACGATTTGCCGAAGAAATGATAAAGATCGGATAAGCCAAAACGGACCAAAACCCTTCCTCCCACGCACCCACAACCAATAGAGAGAGAGAGAGAGGAGAAACTTATAGATGAGCTCAGCAGCAGCGCTGCATTGAGCTCCTACTCCAGGTACAGAGTATGTTATAATCGGGCTCGACCGATTTTCTCACTTGTTTTTTTGTTGAAATCAAAAATGGTGAGATTTAAAACCGTTCAGTTTGTAAAGGAATTACCCATATGTGCCAAGTTTTGCAATCAGTAATTAAGGCCACTTTTATCTTCAGCCTGGAAGATCTAATGTCTATCTTAATCAAAAATCTATGTTAAACCCAAATACTGGCAATAAAATTCAATAATGTGTTAGGTGGGCCGTTGTTTGTAAATATTTAAATAATCTGAATCCTCGGTTCGAGCCTGGGCTCGGCCCAAGCTTTTACTCAGAATTTCTTTACATTTAATTAGAATAAATAAGTTTGCAATAGCTTTAAGCGATTTACAATGCATTCATTTAGTTAATTTTTAAGGTTATGGATTACTTTAAATATCTTTCTTGAACTCTTAATAAAAAAAACCCATCATGCTTTCGTGGCGATATCGAGCCTTTGGGCTCAAACCAATATTAAAATGAAATATTTGCCAACCGACACAACCGAATCGTTGTAAATATAATTTCATAACATAATTAATACGTAAGTAAGCATTTAAAAAGGAAGTCCTGAAAATGAGTTGCAAATTTTTGGCCAAACATTTTCCTTTTTGCATTTAAAATTCCATTAGTGCAAATTTCCGACTTACCGAAAATGCGTCCTGCCTGACTGGACGGCATTGTGGCTGTCGTCAGCAGCAGCACAAAGCCATAGCTGATGAGTCCTCGTTGATTGTTATGTTTGGCCGATATGCGCAGCATCATTTTGTAGTTCTTGTTCTTTGGTTAATGGAAAGCAAATGTGGCGGTGGTTTGCGTTACGTTTGATTTAGTTTTTGTTTAAAATCAATTTGTATATTTTATTTTAGTTGTAAGTTAGTTAGTTTCTTAGGTGATCATTTTGCGTGTGCGAGCTGCAAAAGAAAGGGAAAGAGGAAATTTGTAGTTAAGAAAGCAAATAAGATGGCAAAGAAGTTAAGTGCGGAGATGTCAGCGCCCACCAGCGGGACAGCAGCATAAACACTCCCCGCATCTCTGTGTGTGTGTGGGAAAATGAATTTGGCATTTTTATAACAACAAACGGAGCAACTCGGAAGTCTGACAACATAAAATGAAGTGAAATCTCTGCTGGTGGTACCCGCAGAGAGCTAATGTGGCGAAAGGGGCGGCCTTGCGCTCCTCCCCCAGGAGTGAGTATAAAAGTGAACATAAAAGTGAAATGCACCAGCAACAACAACTGCAACAGGAAGCTCAAACTGTGGGGACGGTCATGGGGCACATTTAATGCGGCAGCAGTTACAACATGTGGCAGCAAATGGAGACTGTTGTTCCTGTTGTTGTTTTTGCTGCTTAAAACATTTTGACTTTTGACTATAAAAAACTGCGAGTGCCAGTGGAGCAGGGCTTGCCCAAAGGTTGCCAATCTGTCTGTGTGTGTGTGTGCTTGCTGAAGGTGGTTGCAGCTTGCAAGTTTGGCAACAGCAACAACTGACGCACATTGCACATGACGTAAATGTTGTGGTAAAGAAAAAAAAACAAAACAAACTTTGTTTTAATGTGTTTTGCTACCGGCTGCTGCTCTCTTTCTACTTTATATACCCTGTACCCAGTCAGAAAAGGGAAAAAGGCTACCATGAAGTTGGTAACATAGGAAACATTTCCGGCCTTGTAAACTAAATAGTAGAAACTGGGTCTTAAACGGGCCTAGGAAATCAGTAACAATAATGTCAAATTTAGTAACCAAACTACACAATTAATATAGTTGTCCAATTTTAGTGAGGTATACCGCACGCTTGTTAAGTTTCATTGGAATAGCTTTGAAACTGACCAAATAATCAGATCTCGAGCCGACTAACATACACATTCTCATAATTAATAAAAAGGTCGCTAACCAACAACTTTATCTGTATCGGAAGTCCTGCCGTTAGCTGTAACCACTACTAAAAGCAAAGCTATGACCTCGAGACGGCTAACATACAAATTTTTTTGATAAAATTATTAAGTTAAAGAAAATATTGTTTCATTTATTAATTTTAGTCGCAGAAAAAAATCATTCTTCAAATCAGCTTACACTTTTGTTTTTGGTTAAGCTTCGGGCTTGGAACATTTAATCGAAATCCAAAATGGTGAGTCAGAAAATCGTACTACTCTTATGTATATGGAAGGTAGCAAGGAAATTTGTGGTTACTAGATCAAGGCTTTCTTTTTCTACGAATTTAATATACTTGGCATTGAGCTGTTGGTTTCTACTGCTGAAGCAATTCCGATTTAAATTAAAACGGATCTAGAAACCGTAAATATAAGTTTCACCTTCCATGTAACCGTATTAACAAAGAGTTCACCGTACAAACGTTTATACGAAAACCGAAGCGGAATTAAGAACAGGCCTGTTAGTTTTGAACCGGGAATCAAAACGGAACTGGATACCGAAATGAACTGATTAAAACTAAGAACCGGAACCAATACCGAAACCGATATTTTCAATTTTTTGTATACCGGTATTCGAGAACCGCTTATATTTTGATACCGAAAAAACCTTAACATTGTATTGCTACAGTTTCGGCTCTGGTGTTTTTTTTTAATTTCTGTAGCTGCCGCCAAGCATTTTTTCATCGCAATATTGAGAGCTTCTACCTGCGCCAATGATGTAGAGCACGAGAGAGTGTCATCTCTATTTTCAGAGCTGCTTACAAACCCCCACCACCCGGGAGAGACGTTTTGAAAAAGTACAAAAATTTTAGAAGGATAAATTTGAAACCTTGAAACCTCCGCGAGGCCATCATTACCAAAAATATCTGATTTTGTGAATTTCGTTAATTCTCTTTAAAATATACTGAATGTGTTCTGAAATATACCATGTGTTGCAAAGAACTAGAAACAATATTACTTTTCATATCAGACAGGTCCGAACTCTATATACTATATACCAGTATGCCAGAGAACATAAATGACTGTATATGGCAAAGATTTAAAATAGCACAGAAAAAAAGAATGAAAGAAAATAAAACACGGTTCAAGCAAAAAAAATAATACTACTGGTTCCAGGTGCATTGATGAATTGTTTAAGCCCAGCATTAGGGTCGCAATTAACAAACTGACTATTTGAGATGCGTATATTTCTCTGTGCTCGGGTAATGGAAGGCCGTGGAACGACCTCGAATTTCGAAAAATTCTACTGGGTTGTGAATTTTATTAGACCCGCAATCAGAACGAAACGTAAAACAATTAATTTTCGGTTTGAAGTTTATTCTGTGTTCGCTAAGAAATCAGATGGACGGAAATAAATTGATCGCTATTATGCTTCTAAGAAATAATCATTAATTTTCCTTCTTAGTAACTCATTTTTTTTGTAGTTTGAGTAACGTTAAGTTTGGTAAAGATATTGTTATTAAAATTTTATTTTCATCAATCTTATGAATACAAACTTTTAAATTTTTTTATGGCGAAGACAGGCAAATTAAATTGATAATTTATGTTCACATACATGTGTATAGCTTGCTTACCCACATTGATTGGACTTAAGTTTTAAAATGTGTGTTAATTTTACCGGCCTGTTCGATTGAAAATCAAAAACTTTCATACAAAAGTTCAAAGCTTTACAATGTTTAATTCAGACTATTGTCCATCAATGTCAGCGATGACTCAGGTGATTTCATTAATCACGTTAATTTTAAATCACTGTGGTTAGCTGCAACTTGTCGAAGGTATCTTTATACATCGTCATACCCTGAATGTGATATTCACATAGGGAAAATTTGGTCCCACGAAAATATTATCAATGTATTCTCTAGCTTCTTGCTTTTGTAAATATCAGATTTCGATTTTTCAATGAATGTAGTTTTTGTTAAGCCTTCTTAAGCTACTGGGTATTTTGTAGTCGCGACAAATGACTGTAGCGCTTTTCCTCTTATATTATTTGTTTGCCTTATTTCGCACACTTTCATTGTGTTGGATGAAAAGCATTTAAACTTGAAATTTGTGCAAATATCTGTAGGCCTGAAGGCAACCACTAGAATAAAGTGTCTTCCTGTGGCTGGGCCACATTTTTGCATTTGTATTTAACTTTTACTATTTAATATTTTGGTCACTGGAGATATCTGCACACCTGCATTCTGACCCTGCTGCGGTATGTGCCAGCCATTGCAATTTTGTATACAACTCTCTGATCCCCTTCGTGTGTGTTTGTCGGTAAGTGTGATGTGCGGTTTTGTAGCTCTTTCGGGTTTATGCTTTAATTTCAACAAGTTTTACTACACAGCAGCAAAAAAGAAACATGTAAGCGAAATTGTTGTTGCCACTGTTGGCCCGGCATGAAGCTGGGTAATTGAAGTTATTTTACATATTACAAGAGTCCTTGGTTTCACGTGTGGAAAAACACGTTGAGTTTTTGACTGTCGGAGGGCCAAGTACACTGAGTGTATGCACAAAACTGGTTTTGTATTTAAGTTTGGCAAAAAGTTTGTGTGTGGAATTGTTGTTGACTTAAAAATGGCATTAACCTAAGTTGGGTGCTCTCTCTCGGCTAGAAATATATTTTTGCACTTTATGTTGTGCTGAACTTTTGTTTCCTTTATGAAAAGTTATTTAAAATTCTTTGCCCAAAAACTGAACAAAAAAAAATTAAGACCGTCGTTGTAGTTTTTGTAAATAAATTGTCAAAGCGACAGTTTGGGTTACGCGTGTTCTTTAGAGAATTTGAGGCCTTAAGTACTTGAAAATCAATAACCTTGCCACATCTTTCTTGCCCTAAAAGCCAGCTCTCCGTGAAAGTTAACTTTACTCTAAACTTCACCAGTCCTTCTTAGTCCTTACTGTAGTTCTTTATGTGCCTGAAACTAATGACCTCAAACGAAACTTGACTTCCAGGTAACCTCTATCATTAGCTTTCATCTAATGGCCAGTCAAATAAAGACATTGTCCAACAAAAGCCCATTAATAGCCTTAGAGCTACGCGCCCTCAAAAAAGTCAACGCCTTACACTAAGCACCTTAACGACAATTGCCTCCACCCACCGCCACCGCCACCGCCTTCACCTCAAGCTGCCTGCGAGTCCATCAACACGACAAAAGTGCCAAGTAACAGGCAACCCAGTAAGAACAACTGGCGCATGGTGACCACTCAACAAGTACCCCTTGCCCAGGCCACCCCTAATGACCAGTTGCAGTTTTGTTAGTGTGGAATGTGCCACGGGCAATTAAAGTGCCTTTACTTGGCAACATTTTCTCAATTTTCCACAACCGCTCGGTGTTCGGGTTGGGCGGGGGGAGTGCGTTCCCAGTCGCCTTTCATAGACAATTCCGAGCCGCTTTCACGCGCGAATGCCTACAAAACGGGACAGCGTTAAGTAGCTAAATGTCAGTAGCCGATTTGCAGTTATGACAACGCCAACTTTAAATTAAACAGTAGCCCAGAGGGCAAGTGCAGCAAGCAGAAATTTGGACCAACAGCCAACAGGGGAATAGCAAAAAGCACACAAATATGCACAGAACAGCAGCAGGTTGTGCAATGGTGAAGCGACAGTTGTAATTTACTGCTCTTTACGTTGAAATAAAAAATGAATTAAGACAACAGCAGCAACAAAACGGTAACCGTGACAGCAGCTTTTCCGGGATACCTAGTTAGGAAGACGGAAGGAAGGTTGGTAAAAGCATAAATAAATAACGAAAATGCTAAAGCAAAATGTGAAACGGCATAAGGCAAACAAGAAACCAGCGAAAAAATTTAACGCTTTGACATGTAATAAATGCAACTCAAATGAAAACTGTGTTAAGGTTGGTTAATTAACAGATCAAAGGAATTGTGACACGGTTTTTCCATTTTTCTTATAATCCTTAACCTTTAGTAATAATGCCTTTGACATAGAACTTCAAGTCCTAATTGAATGAAATTTGGAAAAAACCTCATATCTCCCACAGTTATTTAGATATATGTTTTTATACCTTCTAAACCGTTCACGCGAACGATCAATCGGTCTATTAGAACTTTAGATATCATGCCCACCGTAATAAAAAAGTAATTTGGGAAAAACGTTTTTTCTTTAAAACTTTTACACATCCGGTCACCGTCACCAGCTATTGGCGCCAGCTGTAAAGTAGCACACTTTGCCGTTAACATTGTAGGTACCTTTCTCTAGTGCAAAAATTTCAAGCCATGGCATATTTGTAATACACACATACCCAATTTGTGTGAGTGTGATCCCTCTCATGCTCACTCACTCTTTCGCGCTCTTAGCAAAACAGCTTAGTCCACACCATTTTCTGAGCGCTACAGCCGTAATGTGCCCTATATAAGCTTTTATTTTGAGTTTTTACCTATTTCGCGGTGAAATTTTCCAAATTTTCTTTCTTAGTGCGCGCCTGCATAACTAAACGAAGCTGTATGCCAAATCTTAAATCTGTAGGATAATCAGTTTTGGCTCTGTGTTGATAATATGTCAGTCTGTCAGTCAGTCGGGCCCCGAGATTTATAAAGTATAGATTAAACTCCCAATTGAATGATTCATTCATTATATTTCGAGTGCTACAACTAGGGCCTTGTCTTTGCTTGTGTGCTTTTTAACTTCAACACAAGAAAATAGGACCTAGAGTCCTTTTAAGCCGAATCCGGCTTACTGCAAGTGAACAAGGACAGAAACAAAAGACTGCTAGCTGGCTGAGAAAACTTAAGTTCACTTACTCCATTAGCTGGTGAAGGTGGCGGTTGCAAAAAAAGCACGATTGAAGAACCAGCTTATGTGGAATTCAGAATCCTTTAAAGAGAGTTAAAATAATACCTAAATAAGTTGTATCAATATTCGCTGGTTGGCAAATAGATTCTTCATATCTTTAAATTAAATATCGTTTGTTTACTCCTTTGTTGCTAAACGTAGTAGAGGGTTGCATGCCTTCATTCCAAAAAAAATCAAAAGTCTTCACCTTTATGCTCATAATAAATAAATGTGCTTTGAAAATAATTTTAATGTGCCAGCAGAAAGAGCGTCAAAATTTAAACAGTCAATCGATTAGCAACCGAATTGAATTCAATTGGGAAAGAAGTAAGAGTCGATTGAATTACAATTTTATACTGTGTGACCAATGCTAGTTTATAAGAGGTAAATAAATGTGAAATAATATTGTTTCTACAATGAGAAAAGTATTGTTGAATTAGATGAAACAATACTATTTTGCCAGTGTATATATTGATCTGAAATTAAAAAAAAAAAAATTTGCTTTACCTTTTCGTCTTAAAATATTTAGTTTATGGTTGCATTTTTCCCGCTTTTTCTTCTCTTAAGTTGGTTATACCAACAATGATTAATCTAAGCACGGTTGCCACTTTTTAATATAGTAACCCTGCGGTAAAAAAGAACAGTACGGTACAGGCAGGTTTGAGTGCGTACTTTAAATATGTTTCATAAAAAGTAGATTTTTTTAATCCTAATTCGATTTGCATATTTGACATATTTCAGAATTTATTAACACATTTCAACCAATTTCGAGTTATTTTGAAATATGCTTTTGCGTATTTAGAGAGTCATTATATGCTTTCAAGTAGGCGTCTGCACAAATATGGCTTTTGTTCAGGTTTCAAAACGAATGTAACTAACACAGCAAGTACGAAAAAAAAGAAGTTTCCTCTTTCATGAGTTCACTTTGCGGTCGAGCAAAATCAATCGATAAGTGTAAAAAATTTTTGTTCCGGACCTTTATATAGATCTGTTAGACTCTGAAAGGAACGATAGCCAAATGAGAATAGAAAAGGGAGGACAAAAAGCAGAATTGTATTTCAAACCATTTTACCGTGTCTGACGAATCATTAAATTGTGAAAAAAAACCACTAAGATTAATTGCAGTACTGCACCTAACTCAAATGCCAATTAAGTTGAAAATCACTTCAGATCTACGCACTTTTTAGCTAAGAGTTCTCCATGGTAGTAAATGGAAAATTGGCTGTACAGCCCCAAAGGGCCAAGCCAAGCTTCCATGGAAGTTAAATCAATAACTACTTAACAGTTTTCTTTTAAATACCACATTTATATAATTGCATAACTATGATTGTGATCATGACGAAGCGCGATTAAATACCATGGAGTACCAATGGTGAAGAGAAAAGACTGTGACGGAGAAATAATTAAATTAAAAATATTAAAACCGAACCAAATTAGAAAAGATGCAAAGGATATCACCTGGTCCATTTTTCTCGCTTGCAACTAAGTACAAAATCAAAAAATTTTATAATATTTTTATGATAAGGTTCGCTTCCCTCACTCCAACTTTTAGCCCGTACGTAAACTAAGCACATTCACACTGCCTTTTGCGGGCTGAATGAAACGATGCGCACCGTACGAGAGAGCGGACGTGTAGTACTCTATAAATCATTTACCGTAATTGTTTACAGTAATTGCCCTTGTATAGTACCGTCTTGTGCTCAGAATTTTTCGCGTTTTAAACATAAGTACGGAATTTCTAGTGCCACTTTGAGTAGAGCATATTTTAACATATTTTGACCAATTTTACCATTTGATCGTATAATAATGATTATGTCAAACGTCGTACACAAAATAAATTAAAAACAAAAATAGTTAAATATTTTTAAATATAGCTTTTAGCAATCACTTTCACTAGTGCTAAAGCGTATAGCTAGTTAAATTCGGTATCCAAAATAATGGCAAAAAAGAAGCGATTCGAACGGGACCAAAACTGAAGTGGTTTTTCTCTGTCGATATTTGACATGTCCGTATTTTTCATCAAATGGTAAAATATTATTTATAGCTAGCTGTATACCCGGTGTCACTTGGGTCGTTAGAGTCATGTTCATAAGTTTCTTTCACTTTCCACAATTGATCTGGTTCAAACTGACTTGGAACCGTTCTTGAAACAGTAAAATGTATATGGGACATCCATATCAACTCGGCCACCCCATTTTTTTTATTTCCAAAAATTATTCATGGCTATTATTTTGAAGTTCTATACATATATGAAAATACCCCAAAAAGTTTTTCCCCTACCGTCAATAGTTCTTAAGATAAACCGGAAACAGCTCAAATTTATAAAAAAATCATAACTTTCGAACGGTGTATCGGATTTAATCGAACCAAAGACGGTTTTTTGTTATTTTCTCGTGAACTTTTCGATAAAAATGTGAGACTGCAACCAAAGCCATCGAAGTATTTTTTTCCTTAAAAAATCTGTATTTTGTATTTTTCTCTCGTGGGCCGATCTATATTTGATCCGAATATTTTTCTCAGAAAGACATATTTTATGTACATTTCACATTTATTTCAATACAGCCTGAAGCGGATAATTTTTTTGTAGATGAAATTTTTTTCAGTTTGGCTGTTTTTTCAAATATTATGTCCTAAAAAATTAACAATTAATCAAAATTCTGTTAAATTTTGTTCACCGAGTTATACAACTTTTATTACCCATGTGAACAGTCCATATGGGGTGGCCGAGTTGATATGGAATGTCCCATATGTAAATCAGGCTCTAATTCACATTTACTGGGAAAACCATTAACTCTCTATTTCCAACCTATCATCCCAGTTTTAAGTTCAAAGCCTAAACTTCTTTTGAACCGGGCTTAGGAGCTTACGAACCGGTTCACTAACTTGGAAGATGTAATGATAAGTAAGAACTATTTTTTTTAGATACAGGGTGGTCCACATAGTGTTTGGAATTTGAACTATTCATAATTTGACTGCAAAAACGTCAAATGTCATTCGGAAAGCGACTAAAATTTAGTAAAAACTTTGACATTTACAAAATGGTTCGCTATTGTATAAAATTTTACCCATACGATGTCGAACGTGAGCAACTTTGAACGGTTTAAAACATAAAAACAAGTTTTATTTCAATTGTTTTTTTTTTGTGAAAATGCTTACTTTAAACCAGGGATCGTAAATAAGAGTTATGAGTTTGAAAAAATCGAACCTAAAAAAAATTATCTGCATTAATGGGAAAATCTTAGATATACTAATTCAGTATCCTGTTATCAAGATAAATTTTTATTTTTAATTTTTATCAAAAAATTGCAAATTAACTCTTATTTTTCGATCAAAATAAAAAAATTATGATATAAAAATTAAATTTCAATTTTTATTTAAAAATCATAAAATAACCCTTATTTTCAATTTTTATTAAAAAATCTAAAAATAAAAGTTTTTATTTAATTTTTATTAAAAAATCTAAAAATAAAAGTTATTTTTTAAATTTTTACTAAAAACTCAAAAAATAAAAATTATTTTTAAATTTTTATAAAAAATCCAAAAATAAAAGTTTTTGTAAATTTTTATTATAAAAATTGAAAATAAAAATTTAATGTAAATATCTTGAGAACCAAAATTTAAAAACATTCATGATATACAGCTCAATACCTATCGTGTGATACATCACATGTCCTGAAAGGACCAACATTAAGGATACTTAAGGTATGAATTCATGGGAGTAAAAAAGTAACAAGTGGTGGCAAGGAATATTATATTACGAATATTTTTATTAGTCCAATGCCGGAATTCCCAATTTTAAGACCCACCAAAAAAAAAAAAACCTAGAGTCCGATGTCCGGACAAAACAAAACACACAATTATTTAACATGAGGCCTCTGCTTTCAATGCAGCAAATATTAAAATAAAAACACTAATCAAAGCCTTTCAATTAGGCAGAGATGTGATAATTGACAACGCAAATAGTTCGCCAAAAACAACTTAAATAACTCACTAAAGATTTTGGGGAAAATATTGTTAAACTAAATTTAATTATTTTATAAAGAAGAGTAAAAATAAAAACAAAACAAATTTAAAGAGTAGCTAAATCGAATGATATTTAAACCATTCACTCAAAATACTCTTCACATTACACTAGGGTTGTCGAAATTTTCAAATATATCTATATCGATATTTTTGGCGATATTGAAAAAGTATCATATCGATAAAAATATTTTGGTGTCAAAAACATCGATGTTATCGATATTTTCGATATTTTTCAATAAAAACCCGATTCTTAACGATGAGCAGGTCTTTTGAGGTAATTGAGGCGTCATTTGACGCCTAATTAGAACTATAATCTGACTGCGCTTAAAAAATATGGATTTAATAAATATTTATTATATTAACAAAAGTTAATAATTTTTTATTTAATTTTTATCTCTCACAAATTGAACTTGGTAATGGTAATGGCAACGCAGGGGAATGAAATACTATAGATTTGCTGAAAATCCTATTTCACTTTACCCTTACAAATATCATATTTATCTTCAATCAATTCTGACAAAGACGCGATCATAAATTTTAATGTTTTTACATATCCAAATAAATAACCACTTGTCGTTGGCAAGTAGAGGTGGGGATGGATTGAGTGTACTATTTAAAAATACACATACAAAAAATTCATTTACTTAGTTTCTATATTTACTTTAAAAGGCTCCCAAATTCTTTATCGAATCCACTATAAATGTTTGCTTTGGTTAATTTTTCCTCTAAAAATACTCGAAGATTTTAAACATAATTATAATTGGAATTGCTTTAATGTAAGCTTCCGGAGATTGAAAATGTACGAGACTGTTTATGACCTTTTTATAGACTTACAAACATATGTATAATTGCAGCCAATTTGACACACATAGGACCCAAATTCCCAGAATTCAAAATCATTTATACTAAGATTTACCGTTAATGAGCTGCATTTCAGCCAAGCAACTCCATGCTTTGCTTTTAACTGCGCTTTTATATTTGTTAAGTTTCCACTGCTCCCTAAAACTTTATTGCACAGTTTGCACTGCGAATTCTGTGCATCAACTTTAATTAAATAGTTTTTAAACATTTTGTCTTAAATGTCCAGAGCACAAGAAACAGTCATTCGCAACAGTGCGACCGAACGCTAAAACAAAAATATCACCCAAAAATATTCGATTTCCGATATATCGCCTCTGAAAAATATTTGATAATGATACTCGTCATTTTGGGCAAAAGTATCGATGTTTCGATATATCGATAATATTTTCGACAACCCTACATTACACTTTCCCCAAAAAATAAAAAGAATATTTAAAAAAAAAAACTTTAAGGTTCATTCTTAGCGGTCTCAAGATTTTGAAGTCACAGCAGGGTTTCATGGTTTTCTGATTCTCCATAGATTTAATAATTAATAATTATTTCTTGTCATCAAATAAACCGAACCGTTTTCTTTTGTGGGTGATAGTTCAGCGCCTCAGTACTGAATTTATCAATTCAATGAATTTATCAACTTAGACCTGAGTTGAGCATTAAAATCCATGTCTAAACAATGAGCAGAACGTTAAGTAGTATTCCCTGCCTGTATTAAAATCAGTTTCAGTCCTTTCAAATCAGGGCTGAACTCGAAATTAAGTGAACTGAATAAACATTGTGATTTTAGATTCCTCCCACCAAACTAATATACATTTTTGGATTATCAAATTAAAAAGAAATTTTAAATTTGCATTCAATTTTGCTAAGAATTTTGTGCATTTTTTTTACCCAAGAATACCTTTCAGAACCTGAAATTCGCTAGAATAATGCCTTATCGAAAAAAGAATGTGGCTCTGCAAAAATCTTCTCACTGCCACTTTTGTTTCTGGTTACCCCACTGCACGTATGTGCGGATTATAATGCCAGACATCACACAGAGTATTACAAAAACGACCAGCGACTGCAGCAACTCAAGTGCAGCTGCAGTTTGCTCAAGTGTTTGCCTTTGTAGCGTAACAAGAATATGAAAGAATACCACAAATTTACTGCACAAAACACACAAGTGGCAACAGCAACAACAGCAACTAAGTATGTACAATTCTGGCAACATCAAATTATTTGAACGCCCCCATTTCGCAGCTAGATTTCATGGTATGCCACTCACATCCTCTAATGGCTGCCTAATCAGTTTGTAAACTGAGACCAAACTAAGTGAGGTGGCCCCAAACCAGATTAGTTGGCGGAATGTGGAGCATATTTTGTTGCAGCTTACAATGAATTTATTATTTGCTGATGTTTGCAATTTGGACACGTGCCGCAAATTTTAAAATAGTTCTGCAGGCCAGCACCCGACGTGGCACACTTGAACCAAAATATGGCTGAAGGTTGTGCAAACACACACACACAGCCTGGTCACAAGTTCGTGTTGGTTCAACTTTGAACCATTTGTGCGCTTCGTTGCGTTTGTTGACAAACAATTCTGAGTAGGGCCAATCCCGGCTGGGGCCGCCAGGCAACAACAAAAATCAGCGCAAATTTAGTGGCAAAGTAAATAAATTTATTTTTAGTTTTCTTTCACTTGAGCCGGACTGCGGGTGAGTGGGGCCATTGTTGGCCATTTAGGAGCCAAGGAAATGTCTTAAGCCGCTGGCTGCCTTTATAGCCCCAGCAAATGGCAGCTGGCAATTGAATGGAGATGGCGAATGAAAATTAAGAAAAATGGCTCAAAGGGTTCGCTGGTGCGCTTAGTGTTTGTTTAATGGCACATGCAGTTGATCGAGGTCCCTTTTTGTGTGTGTGTGTGTGCCATTAGCCGGAGCCTGGGGTCAGCAAAATTTGTAAACTTCGAAAGGCTTTTAAGCAAAATGCCCAAAACGATTCTTCTCTAATTAAACTAATTAACCGAGTGTTGGCTCAAAAAAGGGATCAATTTGTGGCCACGCAAGTTTAGAAAAAGCGAATGCCCCTCCAAAGTGGGTCAAAGCGAGCGGAATGGCAAAAGTTAGCCCTAGGCAAAAATGCAAAATATGTTCGAAGAGTACAAGTCGGGAATTCCATTACTCCAGCCCCAAAGAGGGCATCTAGGACTGTGGGGGCTTTGAACTGTGATAGGCACCTTTATCTTGCTATTGACTGCTGGTTCATCCGAACTGGGCCGGTTCCAGACTGTTTGAACAACACAAATAAAAATCAAACACTGAATTCACTTGCACATACATTTTTACTTCTTGGATACACAATGCACGCTCTTGTTATCATTCACTTTAAACACTTGGCCCGAGGCCTTTGGCTGTGGCTTGATTTTGATTGCTTGACTTGCTCGCCTTTCACTTCGGCTGTGGCACACAAAATTTGCTCAACGTTCACGCGACGCGACGGCACTAAGCCGGACAGCGGCAGCGGACACATCCTTACGAGCGCACATCAAACACGAAACTGAAGCGAAATTTTTTAGCTCATCCGGCACGGCAGCAGTCCGCTACTTTGTTGTTCGTCTCGTGCCTCGGCGGTTAGCAGTTTTCACCCCGACAAGCCAAGTTACCGATGTGTTTGTGTTGCCTAGACTTGAGCGCGGGTGGACGCTTCGTCAGTCGAGAGAGCGCTCGTGGTTCGTTTCTAAGGATAATGCAATAAACTCCGAAACTCACCACGCACTCCGAATGTAGATGGTCTTATCAATCGACACTGATAAGAGAGCGCCGTCAGCCATGAGCACATTTTGCTGAGAGCACATGGAGAATGAAACATTTTGAAATAACTCCGGAACGTTTAGAGCTATGGAACGCTAGATGTATGTCTGGGTTTTGTTTGAAATGTCAGATATTTTACGGAAATCGAATAATTGATGAATTTGCTATTGAAATGTTTAAAAAAGACGCGAAGAATGTGCAATAATTTTTAAAAGTATTAAAATAACTAGCAGCTACCCGACGGTTACTACGCCTCCTTTAAAATGTTTAACACAAAACGAAGAAGTGAAGCTTACATACATGACATACAATAAAATGTTGTGTATTTTCGGATTTTTCGAAACGCTTTATATTGTCATAATAATTATTATAAGTTATATTTTTTTGAAATTTCACGAATTTTTTTTGCTCCAACCATTTAGGCGTCTACAATTGCCATCTATCCAATCTTAATGTTTCCCAAAACTCTCAAAAATTTGGCAAATTTCGCGAAAAATCTGCTCTCAAATGACAATTTTGGAAATTTTTTTTTGGTTCGGTCTATACATTCTTGTAAATGTTTTACATGTTTAAAAATAAATTGCTAAATTTATAACAGTTTTAGTTAAAAATCTCCTGCTATTATTTGACGCCTATAAGTAGAAATATCGCTTATGTATGATCCAAGCATCGACCAGTTTGAGCCATTCAGGAGTTCGACAGTTAAGACTGCAGTCAGGGTGTTTGTACCCAAATAGCGAAACCTTATCTCTTTTAGAATCGAAAATATGGCAATAAAGTTCAAATTGCAGAGGGTGCAGTGATCATCACTTATTTGGGGTTTGTAACCCAGTTGCAGCATCTCGCATCTGGCCTTGAGAATGATGAAAATTTGCCTGGTCTCGAGATTGTCGCGGAAATAATTGTTTTCGCCCAGATTGTAGTTCAATCTTTTATATTTGAGCCTTACATCGCTGGTCCGAGCCCTATTCTCGCATTTGACTCTGTGTTTGCCAAGATTGTCGCGTGCGAATTTTGCCAGCTTTAGACATAGTCGATTTGGGATTCTGCTCCGTACTAGGCAAAAAGCGATTGCCATACTGCAAAGCATTGTGACTTTTCCTCTAGTAGGTGCTTGGCTATAATTTTTGGCAGTCTTTGGTCCGTAAGTTGCATTACTTTTGCCATATAGTTAAAATGTCTGCTGAGCGTGGAGTGGTCTTGAGTGGGTAAGCCGGTTTCAAAGTGCAAAGCGTAATTGGGAGTGTTCTGTGGGAGTTTGAATATTTTTTCAAATACATACGACTTAGGCTGCCTTCACACTGTTCGACACATGACCCATGATAACCTAGTAGTCCTGATTTTTGTTAAGTTTTAAATTTGAATAGCTTGTCAAATTTATAAAATTTCATGGAGAAATTAGGCCTACTAGATGTCATGGGTCATGTGTCGAACAGTGTGAAGGCAGCCTTAGTTTTTCAACTTTCTCATACTCGCTTAGTCCCCATACCTCTGACGCATAGATGTTGCCTCAAAAAGCTTATATTTATTTGGCGCTTGCTTTTATTTGCCGTTTCCTGTGTGTTAATATTTAAGTATAAATTTGACAAATTTCCCGGCTTTTTGTCTACATCCTTTTTATAAACGCGTCTTCAACTTAGACAGAGACTTTGATTCAACAGAAGGCGATACAAATATTCGCAGCCTTCTTTTAAAAAGTACCAAGCGAATAACAATAAAATTACGTGTAATTCTGAGGGTGCTTTAATTTTTGTTTTCTCTCTCTCTCTCTCTCGATTTCAGCAAAAGCTGTCAGTACTCAATAAACGCTGAGCGCCATTTCTGTTATAGTTGTATCATGACACCGCTTCTGTCAGAAAATTGTCAGCTGTTCGCGCACATCTACGCTCTCCAGATACTTTATAGTATCCTGTTCGCTCTCTCTGGATACATTTGGGAATATGGTTGTCTCGCTCTAACCACAGGGATTTCCTACTGGCATTTTGAAGTATCTTTTTGGGCACTATCGTTTAGCACCAGCAAAATTGAGAGGTAGCGCCAATGTTCTCTCTAATTCTAATTGCTCCATGGTTGTATCCAACGTATATTAAACAAGCTAGGCGCACTTGCTCTCTTGACAATTTGTTAAATTTCAGTCGATAAGCCATGGAGAATGAGTATTAGAGATAAACTTTGGTCAATCGACACCGATTCTGTCAGAAATTAGTGAGCTGTTTGCTCTCACTTACGCTCTCTGGATACTTTTGCGTCAGCTGTTCGCTGTCACTTACGCTCTTTGGATACATTTGGGAATATGGTTGTCTCGCTCTAACCACAGCGATTTCCTACTGGCACTATGAAGTATCTTTCTGCGCACTAATACTAATTTCCCTATGGATAAGCAAACGATGTAGCGACGCATCTCAGCGGACGAATTTTTTTGTGATTTGACACGGAGCGAAATAATTTTCGCATCTTGGGATCATTCTTGGGACCTAGACTGTCAGCCAGTAACATATGAGACTCTTGTGGTGAGCAAGCGCTCACGAAGCAACTCCTTTCAAATGAGCAAAACACAAAAAATGTTAGCGAAAAGTGTAATTTGGCTTGTTCGTCTGGTAGGCGATGGTTTTATGTATGTAAAATGTACATATTTCAATAAATATGTTGTTTTAGGCGGTAAGCAAAAAGAAAATTGTTTGTATTTCTTGTGATTGTTTAATAATAACCCTAAATTTCTGTATACTCCACATATATACAAATTTATACAAATATCGTTTATTCAGACACACACACACAGGCGACCCAGTCACAACCACGATTACATGTAGGTTAGACACTTTAAAAGTCGGCTAAACTGACCGAAAGACATGAGCAAAACAAAAACGAATAAAACGCTCTTTGGTTGAGCGAAAACAGCTTTAAGGCAAAGCAGAATTCAAAGTGTCTTTTTGCAACCTCTTTTCGTTGTGTCTGTAACAGAATAGTTTGTGGAGACACGCTGAAAATGTTAACAATTTTTTACAAACTCTGTTGCATACCAATCTACCGAAATATTCAACCAATCCTATCTCTGGGTGAAAAATGGGTGGGCAAGGTTGTAACTCCAAACTCATTTTCAAAGTATGCAATAGGTGACTTTTAAATTTAGCAATGTCTTCAATTATGTTGGAAAATAGAATGGAAACTGGTGAATGATATGTTTAATTTCCAAAAATCCAATCAGCTTCACACTAGAAAATATTAACCATCTGATATAAAAATCTTGAAACTTCCGAAAAAAAATTTTCCAAAAATCATTTTTATTTCTATTTTGATAGGATTTAAAATCATTTTCAGAGCTCCACTAAATTGATTTACTATTTCTGGAAAATCCACCCAACGTGGAAATTGGTGGGGTAAATTTTAATTTTCTCCCGATAGCCTTTAACCTTTCCCAATTTCCGGGAAACTCTATTGTTTTTCTTCCGATCAGGTTCGAAATCAATGTCAAACATCTTTATGAAAATTCAACAATGACTGCATACCAATATTCCTTAAAATTGACCTCCTTGGATAGAAAAAGGGCTGGCTTAAGGCCGAGCGGCCTTAAGCTTAAGCAAACAAATATGGAAGACATAAAGAATTTTTGATTTTGTTTCTATTTTTTAGTAGAATTTTGTAGCAGTATATTGAGTGCAAACGGTAGGTTCAGTCGATTTGGCGATTAAAATATACTGTAAAAAAACATTGGATTTATCACGCTACAAAAATGGAAGTCGTTTTCGACTGCATCTAAAACAAATTAATAAATCTGCGAAAGTTAAATAACATTTTGAAGCAGTTAACTTTAAAATAAAGGGGAACAATGCAGCTTTTTATTGAGTGCAATCAAATTCAATTATTTACATTAGTTTTACTTTTATAAGCTTTAATATTATGAAGAACGCGACATTTAGTACGCGACATCTTAAAAAAATCTAACAGTATTCAGGCCAATTTTCTTATAGTAAAGAATCAGAAAAGCTGTACATACATTGTAGTATTTATTTTGATTTTTGTTTTCAATGTTATGTTGAGAAAAATCATTTAAAAATAACCATTTCTTTCAATCTCGTTGGACCTATCTGTGGAAATGCCCATTTGTAACTTATTAATTTGGAAATCCACTCCCAAAGTCAAAATATGAGCGTAAAACTGTTGTATGAAACTCGTCTGATTTTCATTAGATTTTTATACTCTGTACAGAAGGTACATAGAGTATATTAAGTTTGTGCAAAAGTATGTAACATGGAGAAGGAATCATTTCCGACCCTATAAAGTATATATATTCTTGATCAGCATTAACAGCCGAGTTGATATAGCCATGTCCGTCTGTCCGTCTGTCCGTCCGTATGAACAAACAGATCTCAGAGATGGTAAGAGATAGAGGTTTGACATGTATGGGACAAATGCTTCTTATACTTGCAGGCAGATCAAGTTTATTTTTAATTTTTGCCACGCCCCCTCCCGCCCCCGCAATTTTGAAAAAACGTCATATCTTCCACAGTTTTGTAGATAGATGATTCGTACCTTCTAGAGATAGTTAGTCATTACCAAAATATATCGATTTGCCAAAGAAATGATAAAGATCGGATGAGCGGTTCTCAAGTTATGAGCAATTAAGTGAATCACCACCCTCCACCCCTCCCACCCTTTCACAACCAACGCCGCACAATGTTAGAGAGAGAGAGAAAAGAGAGGAGAGAAGGGAGAGGGGGAGAAAGGGAGAAAGAGATAGAGAGAAACTTAGAGATGAGCGCAGCAGCAACAGTGCATTCAGCTCCTTCTCTAGGTACAGAGTATGTCATAGTCGGGCTTGACCGACTTTCTCACTTGTTATACACTTGAAAAGTGTATTATAATTTTGCCCAGAAGTTTGTAACGCATAGAAGGAATCATCTCCGACCACATAAAGATATATCTTGATCAGCATGACGAGCTGAGTCGATTAAGCTTTGTCCGTCCGTCTGTCCGTCTGTCTGTTTCTACGCGAACTAGCCCCTCAGTTTTGTAGCTATCGAGCTGAAACTTTGCACAGAGTCTTCTTTTTACTGCACGCTGCTAATATGTCGGAACCGACCGGATCGGATGACTACTTCTTGTAGCTGCCATACAAATGTTCGTTCGGAAAATGGGTTTTTAGTAAGAAAAACTGGTTTGTTCTCAATATTACTGCTCTCAAACACGGTCATGGGTAATATGAAATGTTTTTAAGCTGATCTGCGAAGTTTGGTCGAAGTCGCTAACCGTTGAGACAAGCTATTTCAAGTGTATCAAAACTTCGGTACAGACGAAGTTAGCTTTGCCTTTCTCGTTTTAATTACCTTCGATCGGATTCATTATTATATTCAAAGCAAATTCTATAAATATAAAAGTGTTTTTTTTTTTTGAAAATCCACACCTGCTTGGTAGGGTAAATTTAGAAATTTTCTAACAACTAGCATCTAAATACACAAATGCGAGCGAAGCCGGGGGTACAAGCTTGTGTTTAATATGAATTTGGAATAAAGGTTAGAGGATAATTTAACTTACCGTCCTTTTACCACTGCATTAAAGAGCTTCAATTCGGTTGCAGCTGCTCTTAACTCAACAGGTTAGGCATTTATCTGTATATTTTTTAACCACTTAAGCAAAATTTTTCCTAAACTTTATACTGATCCCAAGAAGCGATAATTAGGGTTTAATTTTGCTGAATACTGCGTAGAATGTATTAAAACAGCGCCAAAACGAAACCACTTCAAGAAAAGCTACCCAGAGTCACTAAAGGGCTAGAACTGACTAAAGTAAAGGGACTTCAACCCACCTTGACCCCATTTTTTTGATGAGCTAGCCACGTTTCCTTGCCATCTCTGGATCGCATCTTTCTCAAATCATAGCTGGCAACATCTAAACAGGGGGTGATCGGCTTTAACTGTTAGCAAAGCTGCTGTCTATTTAATGTAACATTTGCAAATGTTAAAAGATACAATTAACATAATGCTTGCTGGACATTTGATGCAATTATGTTAGCAATGTGTAACAGCTGTACAAAGTTGACTGCTTGCTGGGAACCCTCTTCCTAAACACCATTTTCGCAATGCTAACACTGTGCTTAACATGACTTTATAAATCCTTCGAACTCTGTTTCCGACAAAGAATCATCCCCTCACTATACATATTCGAAATGTTATTTACTCAACATTGTTTTCAGAATCCTTCGACCTCTGGTGGAGTTCTCGAATGTTAACTCATAAATAGCATCAACCCCTAATTCGAAACGTAACTTGTCGTGCACAAAATGTTATGTGCTTCACATAAGTCTGTTAGTTCTTCGAACACAGTTTCGGTGCGAATAACCCCCCTTCAATACCAGCAAAATGTTACACACTTTGCATTGCCCAGAAATGCTACGAGCTACGCGGGTCGAGTGTTAACGCTTTCGACTGTATAAATTACGAATTTATTTGTGCTGTTTGACTGTATGTTAGTCGCAGAATGTTTGGTTGTCGACTTGTAGGAGAATATAATCAAATGTAAAACGTAGCATTAAGAGACATTTTTACAAATTTGTACACATTATGGCTTAATGGGCGGAAGATAGTTGAAATATTTACAAATATACCGTTTACTGTTGTTTAATGTGTGGAATTTAGATGTAATATTTACAAATATTCCGTTTCCATATTCATTTTTTGACCTATAGAACCGCTAAAGGGAAAAAGCAGGCTGGCAACAACTTTTAGTGGGAAGCTCGGCATCACAATGATGGAAGACTGTGACCATCGTAGTGTCTCTGTTTTTTTTACAAAACAAGAATTATCAAAATTATCAGATTGGCAATTACATTAGCCATTACATTTTTGGTCTCTGCCTACCAACAGGCGACTTGACATTGCTGTTAGCTCCGAATGTAAATATTTGGCATCCTTATAAATTAAATTAACAGTCAACTTACGCTGCAGACACTGATTTCACTCAACATTTAGCAGCAGTGTTAGTTCCCCTGTTCATAGACAGAACTGCAAACGTTATGCCTCATGTAACAGAACGGAAGCAACAGATGAAACTTCATACACTTTCGACACAGCTAACATAATGTATACAATATAAAGCTGTTAAGTTGAGTAGACGACCAACTGATTCTTAACATTACATGACTTGAAATATAAATAATTCGATTAATGCTTGAAGAAGTCAATCCCTTAAATAATCTTCAGCAAGTGTCAGTGCAAATGATTTGGACTAAACATTTAATCCCAACAAGTGCTGAAAATCACTTTGGACGTATTAAAATTGTATTTTTTTCAGTAGGTTTCTTTAAACTAAGTAACAATAATAAACTTTAATTTCACAAATTTATGGATGAGTTGTTGCTTGCTTTGTTTGCAGCTGTCAAAGTTGCTATTGAATATCATAAATAGCAATAAATGGCTGCTGCAACCAAATCAATCAGAATAATGTTCACAAAACGACATGCACAGATGCAATAGCAAGCCTGACCAATCTGAAGCATAGCTAGTCTTAAGCGTATCAAACAGATTCGGTGGATGATGTAGTTCTTAGAGATATGGTAGTACAATTTAAGTTTAAATTAAAATCACTTTTTCAGTAAAACTTGCGCATATTTTTATATATTTTAATAGGTAGCCATAGGTAGCTATTTTGAAAATCGTTTTTAGCGGGCCTAGATCTTTCTCAATATAAGTAAGATATGTGCAATCAGAACTTAAATCAGCCATGCAGCTCAAAATAGGAAAAGATTACACAGTGGTTGATATTGCGACAAATTTTCAGTAAATATATTTGTGATGAATAGTTTTGCATTTGGCTGGCTCAAGGTCAGTGGTGAATTATAATTTAATATAATCCAAATAAATCAACAGAGATTAATAGCAACGGTATGTCCGTACAACGATCGCTGTTTCGAAGATAACCATATCTTTTCATCAGCGGACTTTGTTTGCTTGTTCACGTTACAAACAACCAACCAATTTAGCATAAATAAGCAACAGAAAATAAATTACCTTAAATTGGTAAGCAGAAAAAACACGTTCAAAAAGCCATAGCAGAACTTTAGGCTACAAATTTAACACATAGAAATTCTTATTTCGTTATTCGCCGACTTGAGGTGCTTAAATAGCCAACGGTTAGGTTGTTTGAAACGTGAACAAGCAATCAAAGTCTGCTGATGAGAAAATATGGTTATCTTCGAAACAGCATTTGCTACTTATCTCTGTTGATTTATTTGGATTATATTAAATTATAGTTCACCACTGACCTTGAGCCAGCCAAATGCAATGCAAATTTTGAAAAAAAAACAGATCGCTAAAAACCATATAAACTCGTGATGAATATGTAAAATAGCTTTTAACTAGCATCTTTACAAAAAATTCATTTGCTGGATTTTTGGAAACTAGACCTCCATAATTAAGAAGATTATAGACAGTAGGATCCTGGTAAATCTCCAGGAAGGATAATATAAAATGAATTTGTAAAGCAACATTAAACAAATATCCTCACTGGGAATCTACTTCGGATATTTATTAGAGACTTTCGTTACCCTTCAGTACCGCTCAATACTGAATCAAAGCTGAACGGCTGGTACTGAAACTGTGGCTGCATAACATGCTTTTGAGTCATAAATTTATCAGGGACGGGGCCTATGACTTCATGACCTTGGCTTTTTAGGTTTGAGTTTCAGCACTGAATTCTTGGGTAAGTTTATTGGGTAGTACTGAATACAATTCTGACATCAGTCATGAATTGTAGCAGCCTTCTTTTCAGGTATAAATCAGCACTTATAAATTCAGATCGTAACTGTCGGAGCTATATATCTGTTTATATAGCAGTCATCCGATTATAACCAAGTTTTCCTTTTGAAAGCAAAAAGTTTTTCCCACTAAGACCCAATTTTCGAGCGATGGTTCCTATGGCAGCTATAAGTAGTAGTCACCCGATCTGAGCGGGTCCGACATATTCGCAGCGTGTCAACTATTTAAAAGTTAATAATCTTCACAGATTTATGAGATGATGTCTTGTCTGCTTTGTTTGCAGTTGTCAAAGTTGCTTTTGAATATAATAAATAGCAACAATTGGCTCCTGCAACCAAATCAAGCAAAATAATGTTCACAAAACAACAAGCACAGATGCAATAGTAAGCCTGATTAGTCTCCAGTATGGCTACGCTTAAGCGAACTTAAAAAATAACGCTTAGGAAATATACATACTAGCGATTAATCTATAAACAGACTCGACGAAGGTTGTAGATTAGAGCTTTTAGAAATGTTCTAGTTTATTTAATAAAATGGTAGAATTTAAGTGTAAGATGGAAAACACTTTTAAGTAAAACAAATCTCCTAAATAGGAAAAGTCTGCTGGTAATAGATCCATATGGTCCCTGAATTATCTTTTACAAATATCCTGCCTTTAGTTATATTTGGAATGTTATTGCACAGTGTCTGATATGCCAACCAATTTCCAGTAAATATACTTGTGATGAATATGTAAAATAACATTTAACAAGCATCTCTACCAAAAATTAATTTGATTATTTTTTCGAAGTTTAACTTTCTAAGATCTGCTCAAATACTCGCTTAACTAGAAAGCAAGGCTTAGTCGGTGACGAAGTTTTGTATAGTTTTATATAGTTTATATAGTTTTACTATAGTTCGCTCTCTTCCGCGGTTAGCGACAGATCCGGAAAGGCTTGAGAGGTCAAAGACAGTTAGATCCTGATAAATCTCCAGAAGAGATAATATTTAATGAATTTGTACAGCGACATTAAACAATTACCCCTGCTGTGGATCCACTTCGGATATTTAATATAGACTTTTGCTTGCTTTGCTAAAAATAATTTTAATCATCAATCATTTTAACGATGCCACGATATTAATTGGAAAGTTTGGTTCAACTCACTTATTTAAAAAAAAACAATTTTGGTCAAATGACCACCACGGCTGCCTTGGCAATGTTTTCGGTCGAACGCACCGGACGAGTACGTGCAGGGTTTGTTTATCCACCAACATTTCAGATTCACGAATTGATCCACAAATTGTGTTTTCTTTTGTTAAATTTTTTTTTTTCAAATTTTGCACAGTTGAGTCGAGGACTCACCACTTTGAAAATATGTTTTTAATATATCCCAACTTTCTTCAAGCGAATAGCGCCCCATTTCGTAACTGTCAAAGTTTTTACTAAATATTAGTCGATTTCCGAATGACACTTGACGTTTTTGAAGTCATATTATGCATAGTTAAAATTCCCATCACTAGATGGACCACCCTGTATTAGTCATCGTGTCATCGTACGGTTATAATCGTAGAACCGTCAAAAATAAAATTAAATTAAAAATAAGGTAAGGTTAATTTTAGTACCAAGAAATATGCGAATAACTCCGCAAAATAGTGCCAGGGAGGATAAAAATAGTAATAATGTCAACAAAAAAACTGTACGCCCAACCAATTAAAACATCATGCCAGGATCAATGCATAAGCGCCATTCGCATCTAACAGATCTCAATGCTAATAAAACCGCTAAGTTCGCTAAATGCGCATAAAAAATAGTAATAATGTCAAACAATCTATTGGGTGGATCTGACAAAATTTTCGGAAATTTTGATGAAGTTTCTTCCTTTAGGTTCTTCTTAATTGGTCATCCATGGTATTTATCGCGGTTCAGAATAGTCATAATCATGCTTATGTAGTTAATCCATGCATGATTTACTTGCTTTACTTGGTTGGAAGTAAAGTTTGTTTGACATTATTACCATTTTTGATCCGCAACGTCGTTTTTCAGCGATTTGATGATTTGTCAGTCACAGAAAGTGGTTTGAAACATTCTTTATGATTTTGACTATATACTTTACCATTTTTTATCCATGGTATTTTTCGCGATTTAAAAATGTAAATGTAAATGTAAAATGGCCCCAAAGGGGCCAAGCCAAGCTTCCTTCAATCTCTTGGCAGGTGTGCTTTAAATTTTTCGCACAAGAGAAAGGGACCTACAGTTTAACGCCGAATCCGAACGGCAAAGTTTGAGAATTTGCTATTTCATGGCTAGATTACTTCACAGCTGGCGCCAATAGCTGTTGAAGGTGACTCGATGTGTAAAAGCTATTTTCTAAAGAAAGAAAAAAACTTTTTTTATCAGGTGTTCCCAGGCGGGATCGAACCCAAGATGTCCTGCCCAGCAGTCCAGCACACTAACCGCTGGGCCACACACGGACATCAGTATTGTCAAAATCAAGGCAATGTGTGGTCATTTGTGGTCTTGAAAATCCGTTTCTTAAGTATTTAGCGGTCTAATTTCCATGGAGATCCCTTAGCTGTGAACTGCGCTTATGCATTGATCCTGGCTTGATTTGCACAAACGTTTTTCATTATTACTATTTTTTTTCCTCTTTGATATTTTTCGCAATTTAATGAGTCGTCAGTCACGGTAAATAGGTTTTAATAACTCGCAAACCACAAAGTCTTTGGCTCCCAGCTTAGAACCGAGAGCTGTGGCTCACAAACCGAGTACGGCTAGCGAGCTTTGCGTTGCAGCTCAGAGCTGAGAGCGAGAGCTGGCTCTCGAAAGGCAATGAGTAAAAATGTTTAAAACGGTGCGATTCCTACGATGCAACGGTGCCATGCGTGGCACTTTTGCTTGTTGGGGTAATGGTAGCAATAAATAATTTTAAATACATTTATATTGCCACATCCCACCCAACGAGAACTTAAAGCCAGACCATATTTTCTCATATATTCTTCCTGGAACTCCACTCGCACCAGTGCAAATAAACTATCAAATTGTTCATGCACCTGACACTTGACTGCCGCCCTAGAAACAAATGTCTAGCATTGTTAATTGCATTGCGCTTCCCGAATAAATGCCAAATGTATTATATGTATTTACGCCTACCCCGAGTCAAATCCACCCCTAAGATGTCATGTTGGCAGTCATGTTAATCGCAGGCCGTTGTCGACGCCTTTTTGGCTGGAGAGTCAACCCCCGTACACCCGAGTCCCCCGCCCTACACTTATAACAAATTTTAAATTGCACGAAATTGCAACAAGACAACGAAACCGAAACTAATTCGCAACAAGCGCAATAAAAATTATGAACAATAGCGGAAATTAGTCATGGCTGTGGCAGATCGGCAAGGGAGGGAGGGAGGGAATCTGCTCTGCGGTTATGACATTGACAGCGTAACGAAATGTTAACCAAAGCATGACGAATGCGAGCATGCATCTCCCTGGCTGGCAAAGGGGGTGGAGGGCGGATGAGGAGACAACACTTTCGCGCAGCGGGGAAACAGTGGCATGTCCGTGGGGTCTAAGTTCAGGGGCTCCCGGCAAGCACAAAGTTTAATTAGCAACTTTTCTTCCTTGCTGGTTTTTCTATGTTGTCGAACTCGTTGAGTGGCTGCTGCAGCTTCCGGTGTTGCACCTTTTCGCTCCCGGGCACATGTTCGTGGAAAGTTGATGCCTTTCCCTATACACATGTGTGTGAGTATGAAAAGTTAGCTCTGCTTCGCTGTCGAGCGAGCAAGGATAAAGGATGCTGTTGCCGCTTCGAGGGCGAATGACACTTGACAGTGATTTATGGTCGCGGCCACTGATAACCCAAAGCCAAAGCTTGGGCGACCAGTGCGAATCTGGAGCAGAACTCACCCCTCCCTTTGTTAGGAATTTGTTGAGTTTTCTTTCAGTCCGTGAAATATTTTCATGCCGCAAATGTTGCAATACTGAGCCAAAAACTCTCACATGTGCAATCATTTTTTATCGCAAATCTCTCTTTTGCCTAAGCGGCTGTTCCGAATCGCTGTCATGTGGTGCACAGTCCCTGCCCCTGCCCGACAGGGTGTTAAACTGCCAACGTCGTGATATTGCCAGCCTCATTAACCTTCTGTCAATTTCAATAAGGCTGCGCACAAAAAAAAATGTGTGTAGTTTCGGAGAATCGACGAAATCTGTTGCAATTGACGCACAAAAAGCATTATGAAATGAATAGAAAAAAAAACGCATTATGAATTGAATAGAAAATAGAAAGATAAAAATCCAACTGCCCAGGCCCAAGTGGACCATAAGTACTTCAAATTAGTTGCAAGTTCAAACCACAAGGGAATGCATGAAGCAGCAGAGGGGCAGCAAAACCGAAGCTGGGCCATGGAGAAAGGTTCAAAGTAGCCTCAAATTGATCGAATAATTTTTCGTTCATTATCAATATTCGTAGCTCAACTAAAATGGTTGTGTGTCAACTCTAGGCCAATCATTTACCATTTAAACTCGCTTAGGATAAGCTATTTAGCTTAAGTGAAGTCATACTCTTGGCAGACAATCTGCAACTCGTCCATTCGCTTTGATGGACGCTGAAAAAAAGAACAATCCCTGAAATATGAATTTAAATGGGCTGGTCAATTGTCCGGATGTTTGTGTGTTTGTGTGTGTGTCTCAATTGTACGCGATATTTCGAAGTCGGGCCACTCGACTGCAACACTCTTACTTGGTTTTTATACCCTGTATCCATTAAAAATGGGTAAAAGGGGATCATGAAGTTGTGCAAATGTATGTAACAGGGAGAAGAAAACTTTTCCGACCCCATAAAGTATATATATTCTTGATCAGCATCAACAGCCGAGTCGATTTAGCCATGTCCGTTTGTCCGTCCGTCCGTCTGTCTGTGTGAACGCGTCGATCTCAGAGACTTTAAGAGATAGAGACCCAAATTTTTGCTTGAATATAGGTGTGTACCGTACCCTGATCGAGTTTGTTTCAGATTTGCAAATTTCCCCCCTCCGCCCTTAAACCGCAAAAAACTGTCAGAGCCACAATTTTATAGTTACAACATCGTGGCTTAGTATATTTTATCTTTGGCCGTACATCTATCTATTCTGAAAAGCGCAATATGATACGAGCAAAAACACCAAAGCTATACACTAAACAAGTTCCTCTCTCTAACACACAGTGAAGCATGACTTCGGCAAGCATTCGGTGTGAATTGGTGAGTAAGTGTTTTTGTGCATGTGTTTTTGCATACGAGGTGATTCTCGCTCATTCTAATCCATCGTCGTTGAGCCAAACGAACAAACATCTGAATTAATTGGATTTAAGACGAACATGATTATAATCAGAGCGTCAACGTGTTTTGAGCAGGGAATCAACCCGAAACGAATTTTGGTTCCGGTTCCCGTACTCACGAAAAAGGTTCTGTTTTGGTTCTGATACTGTTTCGGTATACCGGTACGTACCGGTATGGACCGGTAAAACTAACAGACATTTTAAAACTTAAGTCCAAACAATTTCACATGTTTGTATTCATAAGATGATTAAAATTATATTGAATTAAGAATGTCTTCACCAAACTTAACGTTACTTAATAAAAATTGTTTTTTCTTAGAAGCATGATAGCGGTCAAAGTATTTCCATCTGATTTCTTAGCGGAGTCATAATAATCTTCACACCGGAAAAAAAAATTTTTTTTTTTTTTTTTTTCTGACCACCATTTAAATGCAATATCTTAGTTTTGTATACGTTTCAAGCTCAGGAAAACCTTGATTGATGCCATTAAATTGTTTTGTGAAAATACTAACGTTTTTGTATTGTCCTGATTCTTTTTATAGAAATTCATATATAAATCGAATTCATCTCCACATTCAGACAAAGTAGTTGGGTCAGAGCTGCTTTCCTCATTTATTTGCAATTGAACAGAAGTGGATAAAATTCTGAAATATATATCAGTAAAAGCAGTTACACATGTACTTTTCTGTTCAGAGGTTAGCCTGACATTATATATAACGAGGGTCTAAGAAAAGGCCACAAAGGATTGCATCATTTTCAAACAGACTGGTCTCGCAATTTCTCACGAAACATCGTGCTTGATTTCTAACGTATTTTTCGGTTGGATACCTAACGAATATTCCGTCCTACCGTACATTGGGGTTTTGATTGATATACACGATCGTGCGTCGGTTTTTTTCTGGAGTGTACCATTTTGAATTCGGTGAGTACTTAAGTTCACGTTTAAGAAACCCCACAAGAAAACGCTATAGTTTTTCACGTCAAACTTTAAAATATTAAAATATAATGTTTCAAGTTGAAACTTTCAACACAGAATGTGTTTTAATAAAGTAGAAAAGAAGGTTAATTGTGAGCTCAATTCTGCCAAGGAGAAAGTGGCTACTGGCAAACATGAAAAAAGATAAGTCCTTCCAGCATTGTCTTGGAGCTTCCCGCCGGTATTGTTGTTGTTAAATTAAAAAAAAAAAAAGAAAAAAGAGGAAACGGGGAGGGGCATCTTGCGAGCATTCTTGGTGTGAACCACTGCGGGCTTGCCAATTTTCAACCGATTTCCGTACATTAAAGTAATTTACTTTAACCATAAGGCATTGAAGTCATTTAGCCATTCCACCTAGCAACATTTTCTCTGCACGGAAATACTCGTATAAAAATAATGTTGATTTATTTAACGCTGGATTTCAATAAGTTGGCATAATAAATATTAATCAATTCGTTTTTTGTTTCAATAACCAAACTATGATTTGACCATCCGCTGGCTGGTACAGTTAGTGCACACCTTTGCTGACCGCATTCCCCAGTGTACAACATCCATGCGGTGGCTGAGCTTGTTGCCATTTCCGTTTCCGTTTGCCCCTGTCGTCGTTGTCATGTCCTGCATGTCCTGTGTGGTACCGTGTCCTGTTGTCCCGTTGGCTGCTCTGCTGCCGTGTTGCACATAAATCGTTTAAAATAAAGTGATAATTGCATTTGTGTTTCAACTGTCAAAGTGACATCAGTTCAGGGGACTGCGCGAAAATGCCAATGTATGCGTCTGTCTGCGTGCGCGCGTGTGTGTGTGTGTGTGTGTCGAGTATCTGCGTTACTTCCCAGTGCCACTTGCCCAACATTTTATGAATGTCGCCGCAGTATGAATAATTGCGATAGCAGCCAATTTGAATGGCCCATCCGCGATTCTCTGTGCCTTTGACGCAACATTTTCGAGGGTTGTTCACTTCCCTCTCTGTGTGTGGCTTAATTTCAGTGTCAGTGTGAAGTGGATTAAAGTATTTGCAGCCTAAAAACGAGTTCAACCCCTCACCGAGGAAGCCCGCCCAGAGTGCACTCGATCTGCTCGACCAGATGGATGGGATGGGCCAGAGTCAATACCGTACAGCTTCAGCTCTGATTAATATGCGACGTCCCGTTGCTGCTGTCTGGCGTGTGAATCAGCCAAGTGTTGCTCCATACTCTTTACCCTCTACTCCTGCCGCCGCTTCCCAATTGAATTGTTAAGCAAATAACATTAATATTTATATACTTTTATTTTCCTTTCGCCACGGGTGGTGGTGATGCAGTACAGCCAACTTCACATCCAAACCAGTGCACAGAAGAGGGAATGCAAGTGCCAAGTGCGGCTCTGCATGCGGCAAATTAGGCTGTCATTGATGCATGATCATGACCCAAAAAATTAAAACATTTAAAAAACGCAATATTTTAATTTTTTCTGCCTCTTGGGAGTTTTTTCTCCCCCACCCCCCACCACCCACCATTTTGTCATGGGGTTAAAAACCGGGCACAAACTTTGCGTGCACGCCAAAGGCGCAGAGGGGAAACCTCTCAAAAAACGTGTCGATTTGATGAATGGCGTTTATTAAGCAAACAATTCCGAGCTATTTGCCGCCTAATTGGCTGCCATGCATCAACTTGTTGTGGCAGTTAAATGGCTTATTAATATTTAATGGCCAACACAAGAGCAAAACAAAAATGTAAAACATAAAAGGAATCACATGTTTAATTGTTGCTCATTTGCCTAATATCATGTGCAAGTCAATTTTGATGGAGCTGGTCATGCAAAAGAAAAGCCGGAACATGAGGAATAACTGCACTTGTACGGGCTTTTAAGTGCCGCGGCGCAAGGGAAATGAGTTTTGCATGCAGCACGCGCGCGGTTTTTCATTTCACTGACGACGACGAGGAGAAAATGCTTTCACATTAGAAAGGAACTGGCAGGAGCAGGTATGCGAATACCGCTCACGGATGCATTCATGGTCGGAAGTTTGCTTTGCGGGCACACAATATTCAAGAACTTATGAAAGCCTAGCAACAAAGAACAACAATTTCCTGGTTATTAAAAATTAGCTCAAATTTAAGCAAAATGTAATCAATTGGTCTAGTTTGTCGAGATTCGAGTTACCTAAAAGTGCCTAACCATCCGGAGACCTTACTCTCTTTCAATGCTTTTTGATTGCCAAGATTCGAAGTATTGCAAAGTAAATTCGAAGCCTTGCAAAGCTTTGGGAGAGTTCGCAAATGCATAACGCCCATTTATCAGAATATGTTGTAGGAGCCGATATTCTACGGCATTGGAACAGAGTGTTGGAGCATTCATAAAGCTACGTTCACACGGGCAAATAATTTGCACAAAATTAGGTAAACATTTGGCTCAATACGCTAAATTGGCCATATTTGATCAAATTATTTCCGTATGGAACCTTAGTTTAAGTTTTAGATCCTTCAAAACCTGCAATCGTGGATATTTAGCCATATATCATTTCAGTCAAGCCCGACTGTAATATACTCTGTATCTGCGAAAGTGTATCTCGATTTTCAAATACTCAATTTTGGAGTGGTTGAATTTAAAACTATGTATTAATAATTTTCAATCAAGAATTCATCAAGCCATTAAATGAAAAATATAATTTAAATAATATTTAATTTTTGTGGGTTTCATAAAATGTTAATTGAATCGGGAATAATAGGAATATTTCTTAATGGTAATTACAGATAATCGTGGGTTCGATCCCGCCTCTGAACATCTAATAATAAAAAATTTTTTTCTTTCTTTAGAAAAATAGCTTTTACACATACGTTCACCTTCACCAGCTATTGGCGCCAGCTTTGAAGCAATCTAGCCATGAAAAAGCATATTCTTAAACTTTGCCGTTCGGATTCGGCGTTAAACTGTAGGTCCCTTTCTCTTGTGCTAAAAATTTAAAGCACATACGCCAAGAGATTGAGAGAAGCTTGGCTTGGCCCCGTTGGAGGAGCTTTATAACCAATTTTTACAATTACAGATAATCAGTTAAAACTAAAACATATATGGTTTCACTTTAAACGTAACTTTAACTTCGACCACTTTTGCTCTCAACGACAACTCAATATTCCCTGCCTCTCTTTGTGTAACACACGACCTTTCTTTTCTCATACGCTCGCTCTAGTGTGACCAGCTCACGCTAAATCCAAAATGCCAATATTCCTGTCTGACACTCGTGCAAAATTATGTAACAGGCAGAAGGAATCATTTCCCACCGTATAAAGTATATAGGTGTATGAGCACCTAGATCTCAGAGACTGGAAGAGCTAGAGCAACCAAATTTGAAATGTAGACTCCTATTGCCTGTACGCAGATCAAGTTTGTTTCAAATTTTTGCCGCCTAAACAAAAAAAAATGTTGAATAACATTCACAATTTTTTGAGATATCGATCTCAAATTGAAAAAGACTATTTATATTCGCAAAATTTATAATCCCTGCAATTTTCATAAAGATCGGCTAATAAATAGCCGAGTTAACAAATGTTGCTTGCTTTTCGGTAGTGATGTCGAAATATCGATGTCGTATTTTTCTTGAATATATATTTTGTGTGTATATTTGCTAGTTCCGGCCACAAAAAGGGAGCTTTTCTCAAGCCATTCTTTTGGATATTGCCAGTATTGCTGATGTTAATAATATCCAATAGAATGCTTTTGGGAAACCTTCAAAAACCAAAGAAAAGTATTCAGAAAAATATCGTCAAAAGCTATAAAATATCGATATTTCGCCAACTCTACTTTTCGGCTACTTATACAGAGCTTTACAGACTCAAAATTTATCTCGACCATTCTTTAAAGAGGACCCACACTCAAAACCAAGATATGATCCAAGATTACGATGATCAAATCGTTTTTCATAATTTTTTGTTCAAGAAGACATCTCCCTTTTGAAAGGGTATTCAAGATCTGTGTAGAAAATAAATCTGCTCAATAAGTACGAATATTAAAAGTGAAATATGACTAACTTTTTGGAAAGGAAATAGATTCCTTCATATTTGTTTCTGTGTCTGTGGTGTGCAGGCCTCAGTTTCAAGAAGGAGTGTATTGAAAGTTCGAGAATGAACAGATTTATTTTTCAAGAGCGTTCGTACTTAATTTGTAGCTCTTTTTATAGCTCAATAATAAATCAAAAATATTTGTTACTTGTTCTAGACAACACACTGTATGGCGATAATTATTAGGTATATATAATCTTGATCAGCATCAACAGCCGAGTCGATATAGCCATGTCCATTTGTCTGTCCCTCTGTTTGTCCGTCCGTCTATCCGGCTGTCCGTCCGTCCGTATGAACAAACAGATCTCAGAGATGGTAATGGATAGAGGTTTGACATGTATGGGTCAAATGCTTCTTATACTTGCAGGCAGATCAAGTTTATTTTCAATAGTTGCCACGCCCCCTCCCGCCCCCGCAATTTAGAAAAAACGTCATATCTCCCAAAGTTTTGAAGATAGAAAATTCGTACCTTCTAGAGATAGTTAGTAAACATGTATCGATTTGCCGAAGAAATGATAAAGATCGGTTGAGCGGTTCGCAAGTTATGAGCAAATAAGTGAATCACCCGCCACCAGCCTCCCACCCTTTCACAAAGCCGCACAATCTTAGAGAGAGAGAGAGAGAGAGAGGAGAGAGAGAGCGGGACAGAGAGAGACAAACTTAGAGATGAGCGCAGCAGCAGCACTGCATTCAGCTCCTACTCTAGGTACATAGAATATTATAGTCGGGCTTGACCGACTTTCCCCAATTGTTTTTTGGTGAATTCCTTTCTCACAGGTGAATTGGATTCGTGGTCTACCACCAGACAGCCTACTAGGACCAACGCTCTAGGCACTGACCAGCTTGCTTAACATCCACAGCATCTCCCAGGCACCGCTTTAGCTGATCAGAGATATTTTATTGAGGCCACATATGCGCTGGTGAATTATCTCAAGCGATTTGAGAATTAGGGGTTTCACCAAGCATTTTAATCAATGCCGAGAAAAGCGCCAGCACATGTCTTGGATCCCTTTGGATAAATGTTTCCAAATATTTAATAGTTTTTTCTTTGCAAGTTTTTTACAAACCCCTTAAAGTGCCCCGTGAACTAATTAGTCTATCCCAAATCTAGAACCGTTGATCAAGTGCGGCTGGTGAATCAACGATTGTTCCACACGCAACAACATTTTCGCAAACAAATTTTGATGATTTGATTTCCGAAACTTTCGATGATTTCAATTTGCCGGCGCTGCTAACCTGAGTTTGTGCCCAACACATTGGTAAAAACCTTCCCTTCTCGGTTGGCATTTACATAACAATTGTATGCCACTTGACTGTTGGCAAACAATTTACAATTCGTAAAATGTTTCTCCTACCCCGCACCGCACACCCCCCTTCCTCTGTCCATCATATGCATATTTTGGGTCTGGTAACTCTCATAAAAATTAAATAAAATATGCATTACGTAGAAAAAGTTTAACCAAAAGTGCCACATTCGTAGTTGCTGCTGTTGCCCTGACAAACTCATTTCAATGCAGCACACACACACACTCACACTCAATGTACATACATATATACGAAGAGAACTGGCAACTGTAGTTACAATAAATACATATGCAGGGCTGTCGACTGTTGCCAGCGTCGCTGGCATTATAGAAATCCCGTTAAACCCACTTAATTCAATAAAACACCTTTCACACACTTTGCGCTAAAGCCGACAACAAACTATAACGTTTAGTGTGTGAGTGTGTGACTGTGTGAGTGTGTGAGTGTGTGGGTTGGTGCTTGAGAGCGTGCGCCAAAAGCTACTTCATGGCGGCAATTTACGTTTAAAGTTGCTTAAAGTTGCTAACGACAAAAGTTATAATTGCATAACGTGTGGCGGGGTGGTGGGGTGCAGGGTGGTTGCACTTAGTAAACACACACAGACACACACACACACACAGTTGAAACTAAAACGCCGCCGAACTCGCTTGCCAGGCAGCATATGGCAGCCGGAAATGAAACGTAAATCAAATAAGTAAGAAGCGCAAATGCAACACACACACACACACATTGACAGCCACTCGCCCCTTACCAACACAAGTGTATTGTCATTAGCGACAAGGACGAATCTCACCATTTTCTCTTTTTTTTGCGTTTCCTCTTCTAAAATTGAAAAGTTTTCGGGAGTGCATTTTTGACTTCAAAAGAAAGCAGCAGCAACAGTCGAGGAAATTGTTCATATTGTAAATAAAAGCGGAAAGTGTTGCGAGCTGGAGCAGGGCAATGACGGAAGCAGCACGCCCATTGACGCATGTCCTGGCCGCTGCGACTGCTTTTGAGAAAGTGTCGCCGCTGTATGGGCGTGTCATTTCATTACATTGAAATGCCTGGCGCTGAATTAGAAACATTTCGTTCCTCCATTCCGTGTAGCCGCCAAAGAAGGAGGCGTTTCCAGCGAAGAGGTGTTAAAAATCTTTTATGTCTTAATAGGTTTTTTGTGCTGCTGACTTCAATTTTAAACATTTTTTCCTGCCTTGGCACATGCTGTGCATTCCCTTTTTTTTCCTCTTCCTCCTCTTCAGTTCCCTGTTTCTGCTGTGCGCTTTTCGTTTGACTTTCGGGTGGAAAAGGTTGAGCTGTGTTTTAATGGGTTAACGAGTTGGCATTTTGATTGAGGAATCTTCAATTAACGCTGTGGGAGTTGTGAAATTTGATTTCATCTCATAATTGAGTTGGGCATAATGAGAGTTAAGGTCTTTATTTCATAACGTAAGGAACTTACTTCATGCAGATCTCCAGCGGGACACAAGATTCATTCAACCTTTTTGTTGGTAAAACCGAAATTGTGAATGAAGTTGGAGAACAGAGGTCCCGGAGCGTATAATAAAACTGCAAAACGGTTGCACTGAAAAAGCGGTAGAAATCATTGCGCAATATTTCTTAGAGAAATTTAAATAACCGTTTGAAAGATACGCAATGTTCCTACTGAAGTGGAGCTAGTGTCGTTCAGTTCACAGGCTGATTAGGCAATCAATGACCAAAAAACCTTAAATGCTGTTGGATCAAATCAGGACCAGATTACCCATCATACAAATGCTCAAGGGCTTCCTTTTACTTCCAACCATCCAACCACCCAAAAGCACCTAGATGTCACACTAGAGGTCACACTGAAATCCAAAATGATAAGTAACGGCCATACAATTCCAAATTCCTGGGAAATGACATAGCGCTAAGGTCAACGCAACAGAAGCAAACAACCACCTATCACTGATCTCTCCCCCTCAGAACTATGGACCAAACTAGTGGAAAACCTGGAACTGCTTATACCTTCTATAAAGTTTAGTATAATCTTTCATTTGTTTCTTAAAGTGTGGACCTTCGCAGACGTTACAATAAAAACGAAACAATTAAGAATATACTATAGTCTGTTATATACTTTGTAACTGGCTGACACAGTACGGATATCGACTCCTCGGAAATAATACTTTATCTGCCTTCAATCGACGGTAGATTCTATTCAATACAAGTAGTATCTAAGACGCTTTGAAACCAGCGCGAGCATAGGCGTAACCGGTAAAAACGTCCTTTCAATCGTGTTAAGACCAATGGCTCGATCTCTTGATTCAGAACAAAATAATTGGTTGAGAAATTTAATTAAAACGAGAAAGGTAAAGCTAACTTCGTCTGTGTCGAAGTTCTGATACACTTGAAAAAGCTTGTCTCAATGGTTAGCGACTGCGACCAAACTTTGCAGATCAGCTTAAAAACATTCAATATTACCCATGACCGTGTTTGAGAGCGGTAATATTAAGAACAAAACAGTTTTTCTCACTAAAACCCATTTTCCGAACGAACATTTCTATGGCGGCTACAAGAAGTAGTCATCCGATCCGGTCGGTTCCGACGTATTAGCAGCGTGCACTAAAAAGAAGATTCAGTGCAAAATTTAGCTCGATAGCTCCAAAACTGAGGGACTAGTTCGCGTAGAAACAGACAGACGGACGGACAAAGCTTAATCGACTCAGCTCGTCATGCTGATCAAGAATATATATGGGCATTTCCGCGGGTCGCGAACGCACGTTCGTATGCTTTTGATGTATGTATGTTGTGTAAAAAGACAGAAAACAAAAGTTATTCCCACTTTTTCTTTGCGATTTGATAGCATTTTTTAGCTCTGTGTTTAGTGCAAAAGACGGGGTTTATCGAATTTTAGATTTCATAATAAACATGTGGCCGCGAACGTGACCATGCAAAGTCTGCGAAATGGAACGGAATATTCTAAAGCGATTAATTTATTATAAAAGAGGATTAATGTAGCTTTCTATCGAGTATTTACACAGAAAAATATCTCTATTGGTTTTTTTATAATTGAATTAATTACCGGTCGCGAAAGTACGGGTCGCGAACGTACTCTTAGAAAATAGATAAAAAGCAAAATAAAAATTAACCGTTAATCGAACGTTTTTGGTGTCTATGCATTTTTTTACCCACCCAGAAAATAGATAAATGTAAGAATAACTTAATAAACTCTACCCGTTAGCCTTTCCCCCCCCCGAACCTCTAGATTAGATGATTTGATTATGGACAAATCTTCTTTATCTGTACGAGATCAAGTTTTTTCAAATTTTGCCGCGCCTCCTCCCGCCCCCCCAATTTGGAAAAAATTGCAATTTGAAAGAGATTCGTACTTTGTAAAGATAGCATAATTATTAAAAGATTGTCGATGTAAAATGATAGAAATGGATGAACGAAGTTATGAGCAAAAAGCGACCAGCCCCCCGCCACCCCCCACCCCCCCCCTAAATAGCACCCGCTTTTCTTCTTAATTGATTGCAATGAAGAGATTTTGTAAACATAGCATATGTTTTGGCATATAAAATAATTATATATAATAGTGAGTGTGGGGTGGGGGGGCCCCCACACAAAATACCCTGTTCCAAGTAATGTGGTTCCTATAGCTTTGAACTCCTTTTCTTTTAAAATTTATTTGAATAATTGGGGAGGCGCACTTGCAAATCTTCGGTGTTTCTGCTCGGATCTTGTAGTGGTATACAGAATAGAATATATATTAAATCATAAGGTTCAAAATTAAAAATTTTAGCTCTGACAGTTTTTCGCGATTAGAAGGAGAAGGAGGAGGAATTTGCCAAATCTGAAGCAAACTTGATTTGGGTACGATATACACCTTCATACATGCAAAAATTTGGTGGCGTCACCTCTTATAGTCTCTCTGATAAAAGATGGAGGAGGAGGAGTTTTCCAAATCTAAAAAACGAAACTCGATGTGGGTACAGTATACACCTAACATACCAAAATTTTCATCTGTTATTTTTTTTTTTTTTTTATTGGTAATTCAGAAGCCCTAATTCTAAAGTACTTAACCACTCTTCATCACTCCCCCCCCCCCCCCCACAATCTTATCATACTCCCCCCCCCATTTATATTCCTCTCTGCTCCTGAATAATTTGTTTTGTTTTCAGTATACATTTTTTAATTTCTAATCTTCTGTTGTAGAAATTCATAAATTTGATTGTTTCTCAAAATAGTTAAGTTTAAATGACTTTTGTTTGATTATACGTTGAAATTGGTAAAACCAACAAGACAAATTTTCACAATAGCTTTGAATATCGTGTTTTGTATTCTAGTTTTAGCTTTTATCCAAAGGTAAGTATCTAGTACTTTGTTTCAGGTGAGCATTGATGTATTTGTATAAGAGTGAGTTAAGAAGTGAAGCTTTGTATGATGCAAATTTGAGGCAATTATCTCAGTATAAAGACAGTTGGGTGGATCCTTTGAAGTCTCCTTCTTGCCCTGATCCCGTTAATCCTCCTCCTTCGCAGGAGGCGTCTGGCAAGATTGTTTGGCTATATGAGCTCAGCTCGTCATGCTGATCAAGAATATATATACTTTATGTGGTCGGAGATGCTTCCTTCTATGCGTTACAAACATCCGGACAATTTTAATATACCCTCTCCAAGGGTATAAAAATGTTCTTCAAGCAGTGCTCCATCAAACACTTACTTTAAGATGTGTGCAGGTGTCACTCCGTACTCGAAAATCGGTACTCCTCGATACTTAATACTCAGTACTCATTAGTCGGTTCTCAATACTCAGTACTGTGTTCACATGCACAAACCAGCTGCAGCTACAGCAAATGGTAAAAGCGGCTGACTTTGCAAACAAAAATTATACAAAAAAAACTCTCGGAAAGACCTCATTTTTCTAGTTCTTGTCCCCCAGTTAGAGTTTCGCTCTAATAACACTAGTTTACAGCCAAAAAGACCCATTTCTACTGAAATTTTTTTTTGGTGTAGTTTGGAATGGTGATCTTAAAAATCGATTTCAAAAATTTTTTCATGGCTCCGTTTTTGAAATATGAATTTTTTCACTTTTTCGGTGGGTGCTCTTACATTTTAAGCCATATCTGACTTCATAAATGTCAGATAGAGTCAAGCAAGATATGAATCGAAAGGCAATTGAACTGCCAGTAATTGCGTAGAACATTGTTTTTAAATCGGCTTCGTAAGAGTGCGATTATTCAGTAGAAAAAAATAAAAATATTTTTTTGGATTTTTTTATATTTTTCTATGCGTTTAAAAACGACATTTCTTTCATTTTTGAGCAAAAAATTGAATTTTTTTAAATGTTTTGGTTTACTGTATCCAAACTACCAAAGGTTGCCTCATTTTCATCCAATTAATGTATTTTCAGTTTGATCATTGAGAGTTGTTAATTTGATTAGGAAACGTGACTAATAACTTCGATGACTGTTCATTGATAGGTCCGTTTGGCACCCGAATTGCATACATACATATACGAATGTTGCTGCATTATTAAAATATTCCATTCAATAAACTCAAAACACAAATCCATTGATGTATACTATAAGCCTAATCGGCTTATGGCATATTAAGCCATTGGCAAACATGCATTTTCGACATTTGTCGCATGCAATTCAAATGCAATTTCCCTGCATTTTCACACAGGTTGTTTGTGTCGGCCTGAAAATAAAACTTTCCCCATTCCCACATCATCTAAATTGGCCACAGACCAAATGCAAAATGAGGCCAAGCAAAACATAATTTCAATTTCCGTTGCAATTATTTTGCCCAGCATTTGTTCGGGCATTATTATTAAGTAGTTTAAATAATTCAACTAACATGTAAAAGCGCTTTGACGTTGACAGGGGGCGTGTTCTGGTCAGAAACTTTTCCAAACATTGCGTTGGACTTTAATGTATTTTCGGTTCCGTCTGCCCATTCACATTATTTTTTAAATGAGTGGATGAAAAATTAATTCTGGATATTTTTATTTCAAACGCATTAAAATGTGAGTGGGATGCTGTGGCTGATTAGCCAATACTAGTTATGGACAACTAATCCGACTGTCATAGTATCTGGGTAGAAGCGGCCAAGATGTCCCTAATATAGCATAATATCTTTTCCATATCAGCTTAATGAATCTGCTGCCCTTACAAATGCCTTTACATGAATAATCAAAGCTAAAGAGTAAAAACTTTAGAGTGTGTCGGATTTGTATGTCAGCCGTTTGTCACGCTGTCGGAGCTGACTGTCAAGGCTGACTGGCAAACAAAAAAAGTTTTACCAGCAAACTTTCGTCCTGGCAAGCATGCACGCGTTTGTGAAATGCAGCTGTGCGATTAAATTAATAACTGCAAAGGATTAAAAAAAAAAACTAACTGCCATGGCAAGGACATCAAGTCAAGCCAAGTTAAGGCACAGCCCAGCCAGGCAGCTGGCCCAACTGGCAGGTATGGCCCCCCGGGCACTCATTTGCATAATATTTACTTATGAGCTGACTTGGCGAAGCGTCGCCCACCCCCCCTCCCATTCAGCAGCGTGGAAGAAAATAATTTGCTGAATTATGTCTTAAATAGTTAACCAAGTTGGCACAACATTGTGTGGCCCTTTTCTTGCTGCTGCCAGCTCTGGGCATTAGTGTTGTTGCAGCTAAGCTGCTTGTTAATTTGCCGGCACCTCCTCCGGGGCACAACCAAAATGCTCCTTGGACAATGGAGGTGAGCAAACATCAAAGTTGTCTCAAAATTGCAAACGATGTGACAAGCAGCCAGAACTTGAACCAATTCACTTAAAGCCAGTCCCCGTCTCCCCCTCCCCCCACTCGCTTATCGTCACATGACGCCGCCGGTTGCCATCGTAAATTTCGACCCCCAAAACTTTCCATTAAGAAGCTCAAAAACAGATACGATGCAAAGTTCCGAGTGCGGGCGGGGGCGCCGCAACAAATCACGCGACCGGGCATAATGGAAATCCCGTACCCCGAACTAGTTGCCCGGTGGAAGAGAAAAAAAGATGTGGCCAGGAAGTGTACGCAGTCTGTTAGGCGGGAAAACGAATATCATAATTTACTTTGTCACCCGCTGCGAATTAGCGTGTGTGGCCAGCCACGCCCCCACCCGACTCAGCAGGGCGAAACATTCTCAACAAAGCCGAGCTGGAGCTAAAGCCACTCGAACTTCAGCTCGGTGAAAACTTTCCACGAAAGCACTTAAAAATTTTGTGTGTGCGCCGACTTTAACATACGATAAAGCGACAGATAGACAGACAGGCAGGAGGAAAGTGCGGTGAGGTAGAGGCAGAGGCAGAGGCAGTTGGCAGCCCATCCAGACAAATAAGCGACGTGGCAGGCTCAGATTGCAGTGCTCTCCCTCTCGCTCCTCTGCGAGTGTGTGTGTGTGCGTGTTGGCCACAATGCAAATTAATAAAAAACCATTTGAGGCTGGACCATTTTTACCAGCTTGGCTAATAAATAACGCAACGGCGACAGCTTCATTTATTTGAGTGCCCGACGCAGTGGCACGAGCTGGCTGCAAATGTGCACTTTTTAAAGACTGTCCTTTGGCCTCTACTCCAAGCCAAGCCAGGCCTGGCCATGCCCAAGTAAACATATTATCTCATTCCCAATACGATATCCGCTTTTTTTATGTTGTTAGCTTTCAATATGATTGCCTGACACACAAATACACAGACATACATTCAAATGGCATTTGCAATGTCATCACGTATACGCCATCCTTACACAAAACGAAAAAAAAGGGAAAAGAGCGAGGCGGCAAAGCGAAGTGTTTATACCCTAGCAGTTACAATTGACCTTAGGTGGAGCAACTGACAATTTGGTCTGGTCTTAAGCTAATCAAAAAGTCCCTGGTTGGACCCAGGCTGTAGAATCATAATTATTTGAAGAATTTATCGCACGACTGGCATGCTAATAAACGCATTCAGCTTGTACACTGCGAAAAACGACGAACGATTAATTTCAGAACAAAATTTCTTGAAAAAGTAATTCCTTCTTGCATCAAATCGAGGGTTTTATAGGTGAAGAAGAAGAAATTCTCTCTTGGATCGAGAAACTTCATTCCTATTTTTTTAATGATATCAAATCAAACTATCTGCAAGTAAAACATCTCTATTTTTCCTCTGATTGTTTTGGTTAATATTCTAAGAACATTTCATTATACTTTGAACTATTTGTCATAAATCTTATAGAACAACACTGACCCTTAATGACAAAAAAGTAAACAATTAATAATATTTATATCCGCCAATTATGTTTATCCATATTTCGAAACATCAAAACTAGTAGAAATCTGAGTTAATTTGGCTTCATTAACCTGGTTTGACAATAGAATTCTTGATTATATTTCTGAGTCTAGGAAACCAGTTACATAGCTACAATGTAGCTTATCGGAAAGCCTAACGAAATATCATAAAAAAACAATCAAATTAATAATCCCAAACAAAAATGTGAGCGTAAGTTAAAGTCGGCTGTAACCGACTTCGATATACCCGTTTTTCATGGGTGGAAATGTTTATAGTAAAAGCGTTCCTGTGTTTTCTGTTGCTCAACAGTGTCGCACGATTTTCCCTCTCTTTCTCATGTCTTTTTTGCTATCTTTTTTTTACCTTTCCAGTCAACGTTATTAAGCTTTATTCTTTAAATAAGCATATCCTAGTTTATTTCTTTTTTCTGTTTTCTTCTGTCAACATCAGCAAATCTTAATTATAATGTATATGATATATTCGCCAACAAAAAGCAACTAAATTTCCTACATTAAGTGTTTTGCTCTTGCGACAGTTGTTTTGCATGCTCTGTCTCTCTCGTTGTTGGCGGACAGACTCGTTTGTTTTGCCAAGCAACTTACGAAAAAATCAAAAGGCTTTTTACCGTATGAACTGATGCCTAGTAAAAAGTGTTGAGAGTATTGCGACATGCGGAAGCAGGCAACTATTTCAGTTTTAAAACTGCATAATTCTCTTTTGTCCCCCAACAAGCGACAGCAGCACCAAGCCCAAACGTTATTTTTTCTTCCTTTTTTTCAGCAGAACTAGTTCTGTTTTTTTATCCAATATTGATGAAAATTTCAGGGATTGTAGATATTGCGAATATAAATGTAAGTTTTGAATCGATATCTATAAATTGTGGGAGATATTCAACATTTTTATACTCTGTACCAAACGTACACAGAGTATATTAAGTTTGTGCAAAAGTATGTAACAGGGAAAAGAAATCATTGCCGACCATATAAACTATAAATATTTTCGATCAGCATAGTCGATATAGCCATGTCCGTCTGTCCGTCCGTGTGCTAAGCAGATCTTAGAGATGCACACCGGACCAAATGTCGAAAATTTTGGCAGAAATCAGAAAAATGTAGTAACAGACCTGAAACTTGGTACGCTTTATGGTCATGGCATATGTGAAGCCTGAAAAAAAATTTATACCGATCGGACCACGCCAATGTCTTTGAATACAAAAAATTCTAAAATTTATCCCACACACCACAGAACGTCAGTCACTTCGAATTTCAGTGCAAGGGAACCGAGTTCAAATCATCACAGTGTAAGTAAAAGTTTTTTCAATTAACAAACATAAGTTAATTTAATTCGTTGTTTTTCGGAATAACAATATTATTCAGGCAACCAGCAGTGCAGCAGTGCGCAGTAATTTGATTTTTTTCCCTATATACAAAAATCAAAAGTGCAGACATTTTGTTATTAAATGGAAAAACTTTTGGGCGAAAATCAAAGACGTAATTTGGTGAATTTACCAATGAAAAATGTCACATTTACCAACTTTTTTTTTTTGTGTGCATAAATCTTAAATTTAATTATAATTATTTTAGTAAACAATCTGGTAAATTACCACAACGCCCTCAGCCCTTCCAAACCCGTCCCGAACACCCGAACGCATACCTTGAGAACCACAACATCATAAATTGTTATACAAGTTATTTAAGCATAAATTTAACTTTTTATACACTTGAAAAGTGTATTATAATTTTGCCAGAAGTTTGCAACGCATAGAAGGAATCATCTCCGACCACATAAAGTATATATATTCTTGATCAGCATGACTTGATTTCTTTGTCCGTCCGTCTGTCCGTCTGTCTGTTTCTACGCGAACTAGTCCCTCAGTTTTGGAGCTATCGAGCTAAAACTTTGCACAGAGTCTTCTTTTTACTGCACGCTGCTAATATGTCGGAACCGACCGGATCGGATGACTACTTCTTGTAGCTTCCATACAAATGTTCGTTCGAAAAATGTGTTTTTGTGAGAAAAACTGGTTTGTTCTCAATATTATCGCTTTCAAACACGGTCATGGGTAATATGTTGTTTTGAAGCTGATTTGCGAAGTTTGGTCGAAGTCGCTAACCGTTGTGACAAAGCTATTTCAAGTGTATCAAAACTTCGGTACAGACTGAGTTAGCTTAGCCTTTCTCGTTTATTTTATATTCATTATTTAGTTCATCAATTTCCAATGAATGAAGAGAATATGCACCGATACATTAATGTGTGACCAAGTCATCTTCAGTATCGCCGTCATCCGCATTCAGATAATTATTTAAGGCATTGACGTTTAATGGTCTTTAAAGGTCAATAACAATAACATTTCATTTCATTTTCAACATGAATTGACTTCCGGGGCTGCCAAAATTCGCAGTGCTTCAAATTTAATTATATTCTGCACATATTTCTGTAAGTCAAAAACAGAAATCTTACACTTCTGCACACATTTAAATGATTATTTCTTCCAGTGTGAGCTTTTAATAACGCCATGTAATGTACCGTTAGAAAGCATTATCAATTTTAATAAATTTGGATTTTTTCGCTTGCTCTATTTGCTTTTTATACCCTGTTCTCATTAAAAATGGGAAAAGGGGATGATGAAGTTGTGCAAATGTATGTAACAGCCAGAAGGAAGCACCTCCGACCCCATAAAGTATATATATTCTTGATCAGCATCAACAGCCGAGTCGATTTAGCTATGTCCGTCTGTCCGTCCGTCCGTCTCCGTCTGTCCGTCTGTATGAACGCGTCGATCTCAGAGACTGTAACAGATAGAGCCACAATTTTTGGCATGTATGTAGGTGTATACTGTACCCACATCGAGTTTGTTTTATATTTGGAAAATTCCTCCTCCTCCTTCTTTTATCAGCGAAAAACTGATCTCAGAGACTGTAAGAGGTAGAGCCACAAATTTTTGCATGTATGTAGGTGTATATCGTACCCAAATCAAGTTTGCTTCAGATTTGGCAAATTCCTCCTCCTTCTCCTTCTAACTGCGAAAAACTGTCAGAGCTAAAATTTTAAAGTTTGAACCTAATGATTGAATATATTTTCTATTTTGTATACCACTACAAGATCCGAGCAAAAACACCGAAGATATGCAAGTGCGCCTCCCCAATTATTCAAATAAATTTTAAAATAAAAGGAGTTCAAAGCTATAGGAACCACATTACTTGGAACAGGGTATTTTGCTGTCGAGGCACTCGACCGCAACACTCTTACTTGTTGTTTTTACAATACCTCGAATCGAATAGCAAGTACGCCAATAAATTAGTTAAGACTCAAATATTGAGTCTATGAAGTGCGCCCTTGTCTGAGCAGTGGACAATTTCTAAACGAAACTTCGATGAGTGGTCACAGAGACTTCGACATTGCAGGAAGGCACAAGGCGGCTATTCGAAAAAGTTGGTCTACGATTTGTAGCCATAGAACGACCGAATACAAAAAATTGTTTCGAAAATATTTTTTCGATTTCATTTTATGCCCTAAAATCCGTTTACCAAAACAATAGCGAGTACTATTTGTGGGTGATGGAAATTACACCGCGTGAATTAAGACCGCCGCCGCCATTACAAAAGAAATGTAATTTTGGTTTTTTAATAAAATAAACTATCTACATATAACATTAAAAAATAATGAATAAAAAATCGCGCGATTTTTTTGTATCAAATTTTCGCCTGCGGCGCTGAAAGGGACTCAATTTTTTAAATTAAATACTTACTGTAAGAACAAGACCACGCGGTCTAATTCATTTGAGATCGCGGCCTAAATTCATTTTGATAAATGAAATAAGGCCGTGCGGTCTAATTTCATTTTGTGATGGCGGTCTAAATTCATTTGCAGAACGAATAAGGCCGCGCGGTCAATTTCATTGTCGTCGCGGCTAAATTCATTTTGAAAATGAAATAAGGCCGCGCGGTCTAATTTCATTTTAAGATGGCGGTCTAAATTCATTTTGCAGAATGAAATTAGACCGCCATACAAAATGCACGGCGGTCTTAATTCACGCGGTCTAATTTCACAGAGCCGTATTTGTCTTTATGTACCTTCATGAAACAAATGTTTATTCTCAGAAGTAGCATCTTAATGGAGATTGTAATAAGATCTAATTAGCATAACAACAGTAAATGTTTGATAGTCCAAGCGACCCGTGCAACTATTCATTATAAATTCTACTGCTGCAAACAAACGCCCTCACTTACTTGTGTGGGTGATACTGCTAGCACAACTTTTAATAATATTAATTTTAATAATATTAAAAGATCTAAAAATACTGTTCAACTTTTTGCCCACCGTTCCTATTTGTCTACCTTTTTTGTTTTAGAAACATATTTGTACTGAAGATGTCAGATTGTTTTTAATTAGAACTGTAGCAAAGTTTCGACAGACTTGGTTTTGGACTGTTTTCCCTGTTTAATTAACATTAAATCTAGATAGAATAAATATCACCAAAGACTAACAGTTCGCTTTGCATTATTGTTGATGCAACTTTTGCTGGTGCTAAACTATAACAATTTCGCTAATCTTGTCCCACACCGTACACCGTTCAAAAATCGTACATATTTGGATCTAACTGTGCAACATATCTATAAGGAAAGATGAAGATGGTAAAGATTTTGGTTAGCTGCACTCACGCTTTCTCGTTCGCTCTTTTTTCTTTGTGCGTTGGTTTAGGTTTAGGTTTATCGAATTTTTTCCTAGTAGAGGAAAAACCGAAGCTAACCCGTATATTTGTTACTGTTTCGGTACTGATTTAAAAAAAGGGAGATTTGCTTCAAAACTTTTCTTTAAATTTATACTTTTAGCGTATTCCAATATGTATTAAGAATCTACATTATTTTTTTGACTTTTTTGTAAAAGGTCTCTCCTACATTAACAGTTCAAATATAAATTAAGGCGAAATTGGAACTTTTAAAGCCCTTTCGAGGCCGTTAACTAAATAAATTCTCTATTAAATATACTGAATTTCTTGAGCCATGTTGTGCAAGGAACTTCACATGTTGAAAATCGTATGGAGAAAATTCCGGTCTAGTGAAAATCTTGTTATACTCCATGCAAAAGGGTATACAGCGAAATCCGAGCCAGAAACGAGTTTCGCTCACTTATATGCGTTTATATAGCTCCACTCACTTTCTGATTTCATTTTTCCATGAAGTCATTATTTCCGTTGTTATTTGCCATTATGACAATTCAGTTAGTAAAATTCGTTACAAGCTTAAAACTAATTTCAGATTAAGTTCAGAGATTTGCCACCGAGCCATTGGGGAGTTCTGCTTTTCCGCAAATTTTCGCCAGACACAGCCCAGCACTGTGGGAGAGTTAGAGGAAGACAGACAGAAGGAAAGCGAAAAATCTAATAAGTGATTTACATGACTCGAAGGAATTTCACCGCAAGGCCCATGAAATCGAGAAATGTCAGAAATCGATACTTCATTAAGATACAAAACGAAGGAAATGCCAATCTGCCTGCTTGTCTGTCTGCGAATGTCCTGTTATGCGATTCCACTTTGCCAGCTTCCTTTGCCGGCGAGGCCTAACGACCAGCACGCAACCGGCCTATCTAAATGACTAGATGACTGATATGATAGACCGTGGAATCATGCCATTTTGCTGACTTGGTATTTCCCTCGGCACATTCGTACATTAAAGTCGCATATTTTCGCTCAATTTGATTAGGCCATCAATGTTTTTGGCTTAGTCGAACTGACAAGTGTTAGAAATCTGCTCAGTAAAGTAATTATAAAGGGGGTCTAGAATGTAATTCAAATATAAAAAAATACTGCAGTTCTCAATGCACTTGTTCTGAAGTTGCTGCAAAGACAGAAACAAGCCACGTATCGCTCGGATCGGGAAATTTCATTCTTACCCTAATTCTGCATTTATTTTGTGGTTACTCATGACAAATTACAGCACGTCTAAGTGATAAAAACAAATTTCATATCAGAATTATGCTATTTAAGTAAATTGCGAAGTAGGGTTAAGTGATTTATGGAATTTGAGATTATTATTTGCTCTTGGTATACAATCTTTTATTTTGTTTTTAATGAAAGTTAACTCTCTCAAGTCGGTATCTTTAACTTTTTAATTTTAAGGTACACCCAGAGAAATCTAACACGAATTGGCGAGAATGAAATCGGTTTCAATTTAGATTTATTTTCTTGATTTTTTAAGAAGAAAACTGCTCGAATACGAGAAGTCAATTGATCTCGACTTCGGAACTTCGGGACGAAGTCCTCTTCCGGTGTAGTCTTCAATTCCTTCTTCGTTTTGGGCTTTATTGAATTGCTCATGGTAGCCCAAATGATCACTCAAAATGGTTCTATTCAGAGGTCCGGAATATCTCACTCAAAATGAAAGTGTTGTAAAATAACCCTGTTTTTTCATATTCTCATTTTTTTTATTTCTTATTTTTCGAGTGTAAGTGTTTATCTCAGTGAGAAACACATATTTTCATTTTTCGTTATGTGTTTTTCAATAACACTTTTATTGTGAGAAAAATATAAGTGTCTTTTTAGTCAAAGTCTTTGGAACGGACATTTTTAACACTAAATTTCATTAACAGCGTTCCGAATTCTGAAAAGTATTTTCTTGCCGCGGGTACAGCTTAGTGCTCGCCAGAGGTCGTTACAAGAAATTTGTAAAGGAAGTTTGACCTGCGATTCAATGTGATATCGCAGTTCACAGCTACAGGATCTCCATGGTAATACAAGTGCCAATGACCACACTCAATCAACAATGCGAATGCATTTAACAGTAATTAAGAAATGGCGCTCACACCCCAAAGAAATGCGAATTCACGCAGAAATACGAGTTTTATATATCACACCTTAATATATCACATAACTATATAGCCGTGATAAAGACAATACTCAACCGAGATTAATACCATGGATGACCAATGGGAAAGAATGTAGTCAATGTTATAAAGTTTGTTTCAAACCACTTTCCGCGTATGAGAAATCTTTTTATCGCTGAAAAATACCAAAGAGGACCAAAAATTGTAATAATGCCAAATAAACTCTACTCTCAACAAAGAGGAAAATCATGCAAGGATCAATGCATAAGCTCAATTTAATGATAAGAGACCTCCATGGACCATGGGAATAAAACCACATAACACTTAAAAAATGCTTTTTAAGACCACAAATGACATCACATAACTACAAAAATATGATTACGACAATACTAAACCGCGATATATACCATGGATGACCAAGTTTCCACTGATCTAAGAGCTATTTTTTTGGCAACAGGCGTCATTTTGAAACTTAAGAAAATTGTCTCGCTTTGAGGCGCCAACACGCGCAAGCATACGTCGTAACAAGTTGAATTGTCTTACATAATAGTAAGTTATAAGAACAAAATTCATGCTTATTGATGCACGGCGGCAGCTAGGCGCAGCAGGTACAGTGTGCGCGATCGAGACCCGCACATATATATGTGCATAACATATATTATTTTCAAAGTGTTATTGAAAAACAGTTAAATTTTTCTCTCAACATTTTTCGGTTAACAAAAAACACAAATAAAATAAAACTAAAAATTAAACTCAGTGAGAAACCGAAATTGCTCATGATTTTTGTGTTTCTCTCAGTGAGAAACACTTTAAAATATGTGTTGAGAGTTATTCCGGACCTCTGGTTCTATTCGTTGAGTCTGAGCTCGTTTCGTCAAAATAATGTATCAGTTTACCGACCTTGCTCGATAAAATTCAAATTTGACAACAAATATAATGATACGTAGAATTCGTTGACGAAATTTCGATAGGTGAACGTGTCGTATACATAATATTTGTGGAAACTTTAAAGGCTTTTCCCAGAAGTTAAAGCTCAAATGAAAATTTTTTTATGGTCTTATAATTCATTATGTACACACTAAAAGCAATCATTTAAGAAGGTATCCGTTAAGTTTCTTATCGGGGTCCATCCTAATCAACATTAGGGTATCCCAAAAAAATTTTATTTTTATTTTCCCGGGTGCACCAGCTTTTTCTGACAGCTTATAGAGTAAAGTACTTTTGAGATATTTTTTTCAGATTTTTCGAAAGACGTTTGTAGATCGCGCAAGTCGAATTTTACCCAAAAATCGGGTTTTCCGTACGGTTTTTGAATTTTACTTATACCTTGGTCAAAATGGGACTTCCCACAAATATATGGGCACAATGCGTTTCACAAACATTGTATTTGTTTGAAAAACTTTGTATTATTATTTTTTTTTATTTCTTAGAATCTGTCACAACTTTTGTCGAAGTAGAAGACATAAAGGGAGATATTCCGACAACTGAGCTGCAGGTACTGTTTTGCCAGAAATTATTTCTTTGGACAAAGTCCGTAGACTTTCGGTAAGCGAAAAATTTTTTTAGTTGTATATTTTATTCGTATTTTTAATATTTTGATTGTTAAAATATATATTTTTCTTCTATTGTTTTCCAGTATGGAATCGACAACGTGACAACTTCAATGCCAACGGTTGACTCCGCATCTTCAAAGATCTTCAAAAGTGTCAACCTGTCAACTCAATCACCTAATATGTAAAAACATTTGTATTTTAAGTTATTTAATAAATATAATAAAAAACGAGTGAGAAGCAGTTCTCACTAACCCATTTCCGCGACTAAAATAGTATCGATCCCGTCGTACCGCATTAGAGTAGTAGGGGCTGAAATATATATCTTTGTTCGGATGTTCCCTTCTTGCGTTCACTTCTGCAATCCTTTTAGCGGAGCAAATATACTCTGTACCTAAGCAAAGCATTTGTCCCATACATGTCAAACTTCTATCTCTTACCATCTCTGAGATCTGTTTGTTCATACGGACGGACGGACAGACGGACAGACAGACAGACGGACATGGCTATATCGACTCGGATGTTGATGCTGATCAAGAATATATATACTCTATAGGGTCGGAAAAGATTCCTTCTCGCTGTTACATACTTTTGCACAAACTTAATATACTCTATGTACCTTCGGTACAGAGTATAAAAATGTAAATATCAGTATATTTTACTTAAATGCAATAGATCTTCTATTCTTGAAATCGAGACTTTTTATACTAACTTTCAAGCAGATCTATTCTTAACGTCGAGACTATTCATGCCTAAATTCGAATCTTTCCATGCTCATAGCCCGGAAGATCTATGCTTGAAATGGAGACTATTCATGCTTACAGCCAAGAAGATCTAGCCGCTTTATTTTTAAACCAAGAATTTCAATCTCACAAATTCTTGCTTGATTTCAGTATTTTCGGCTTGGATCTAAGAATATTCCGTCTTAGCGTACTTTTGACATCAAAACTGCTTGATATCAAGTACGATCGGCTTGGTTTTTTCTCTGAGTGTATGTATTCATAATTTTATCTTTTCAACATCTATGTGGTTATTTTGAAGACCTTGGTCTAGTGTCATAATTCTTGTTATTTATCAATTGTAAATTTATAATATATTTTATCTGTTTGCTGCAAATGAATGCAATTTGTCTAAACACTTCTACTTGGATTTTGTTTGGTCATTTGTTATTCCTGCTGCCAGTGGCAACAAATGCCATGAAGCCAATTATTTTGGGATTATTTTCAAGTCAAAAATGAGCCAAATTATTCAGTTTATGCATCAGCTAATTTGGACATTAGCTTATGTGTGTGTGCGTGTGGTGTTGCCAGAGAGCATTGACCAAAGTATAAAGTAATTTTCGTTTAATTGACATAATTGGGTACACTTCACATATTTAATCAATTGTCAAAGCAACGACACACACACACACACACACGTACAGAAGTTGGCAAAGTGACAAACAGCACACATAGACAGATGGCTGTTGCTCAATTTGCCGTTAAGCTGACAATGACAGCAATGGCAATTTTATTGGCAGGCTCTGGCTAAATGGCCACTGGCATAGATAAATATTTGTTGGCTTTGCCATTGCGCGCTCTACACACACACACACACATTTAGCCATACTCAAACACGTTCCCAGTGCTGAGCCAAAGCTTTCACTCAAATGTCAGTTATCGCCTCACCGACACCAACCAACACACACAAATACGAGTACTTCTCGAACTTTGCCATCTGTTTACCATATGTCCCATCCACATGCACCTCCTTGTGGCTGGCTGAGTGTTTGTATTCAGCATTTGTGATGTGGTCCGACCACCGGATGGATCTGTCTAAATATAATGAGAGGTCATTGATTATGTATGCATAAAGAATAACATTCTGAAGTTTCTTAATTGTGACATAAGCCGGAAATGATTTTAGTCAAAGATAATGAAATAAATAGATCAGATAATTTATAAAAAAAATGGAGGAAAGCTAACTTCGGCTAGATACCCTTGGAGCATGATATATGCCTGCCAGTTTGTTATATAGCAGCTATACGATATATTCCTCCATCGAACTCTCCAAAACTGTGTTGAAACAGAAAAGTTTTTTCTACCTTTGTCCTCTTGGGACAGAATGCAAATGGCTTTGCAAACGCATTGTTAATTTCAGCTACTACTGTTCGCTAGGAAATTCCCCAGCCAGCTATAGCCTTTTTTGTTTGGAATTTAAAACGAAATAATAAAGTCTTAAAAGACTTTAAATTGGGAGTCGCTTCCAAAATTTTTATTTTCTCGGCTGACATTTCCATCTCCCAACTCAAAGTCTCTGTAATCTTCACATAAATGGTCGTCCAGCAGCAGTTGGCCATAATTATGCAATAAGCTTAATTATTGGAACCGGATTAAGCCATCCATTCAAGACTCAATCAATGGCGGCGGGCCACAACAAAAGAGGAAACAGCCCAACGAAAATCATTTAAATGACAATTAATTAATGACTCTTTTTAAATGGCATGAAGTCCCGCCTCTGATCTTCATACAGTTTGCAATTTATTTCTGCATAATGAGAATGAGGAGAGGAGGGGGATGGGGTGGAGTGGCGCTGGCGACTTTTTGGCTGTCACCGGCATATGCAAAACTTCAAGGCAAACTGTCCAAAACAGAAGCTGCCTGGTGACCCTTTGAAGAACCGAAAACTATCCGAAAACTAAATTTCAAGGCTCATTGCCTGCAAATAATGTGGCCAACTAGTCAGTCAAGTCTGAGAGCCTTCCCGCCCACCGGCTTTGCTGTGCACTGAACCTCACTAAATGATGCGGTCACACACACACACACCCACACCCATTGGCAAAAGTTTGACTTTGTTTGGACTGCGGGAAGTGGGGGGAGAGGAAAAGCAAAATTTGCCTAGACAATTTTTGCATATGAAATACAGAAACGTTAATGAGGCGTAAAATGATTTTGTTAGCTTGTAAAATTACATCGATATATGAAAAGTCGCAGCCATAAATGAATGAGCAGGGCCATCGGTTAGACAGTTGGCAAAGTTACTTGCTAACCTGTTGATAAATTTATATCTCATCAACCGCAAATTTCACACAGATTTGATTATCGATTTTGGTTCACACAATAAAATGAAAAAGAAAGAACATGTAAAATTATGAAAAATGAGCATAAAACAAGAGCTCCCCAGGCATTTGGCTTGGCAGGTAAACTGACTGCTGACTGCCTGGCAAGCATTCTGAAGCGTAACGTGAATGAGTCAGGCGGGAAACATAAATCATTCAAATGTGAAAATCAGTTAAAGCATAATGCGGCCATAAGGACTGAAATGTGCTTTGAGTCCGGGATTGGTTTGCTCCGCTTTTTTTTTTTTTTGATTGTCTACTGTTTATAAATTTATATGTCTTAGCATCAAAGAGGAATAGTTGAGGTTATGATTAGCGTCTAACAAAGAATAAATTAAAACAACAATATCATTGAATCAAAATCTAGTAACTGGAATCGAATAGACTTTAACAGGGATAAAGTGAATATCCTGGCAAATAAAAAACAACTTTATCAGTTTCAATTATTGTGCGTGTGTGCTCGTGGCTGTCTGATGCACTCAAAATCATTTGCCGCCCTTAACAAACATACTTTGTTTTGTGCTATGCGTGAGCCCCTATATGCGCAGCTATAGCTATGCGCAAAACAACAACGAATGCGCGGTGTGCGCAAAGCCCTTGCACCCCTGCATTAGGAGATGATAGAAGAAGTACAAGGATATTTTGAGAAATATGGGCTGGTGATCAATACGAAAATATCTAAAGTGTGAAGTTTAAATCGAATATTCGTGATAGCCTTGACAAAGGAACAAAGGAATTGCGAGAGATATTGGCCGCGTTCACCAGCACAAATCGATTACAATTAAATCGATGGATTTAGTTCGATTGTGGCGGTGAACTAATCTAATGTAATGATTTTGATTAAAATCAAAACGAAAGCTTTCACGCATAGCATTTTTATACCCTGTACCCATTGAAAATGGGTAAAAGGGGATCATGAAGTTGAGCAAAGGTATGTAACATGAAGAAGACACATTTCCGACCCCCTATGAAAATCTGCCGAACCACAATTTTGAGCTACAATTCGTGGATTAATATAAGGTTGTCAAAAAGTCTTGCGGTATTTTTATTGAATTTTCGATTGTTCATAAAATTGGTTATAATAATGCGATTTAAGTCAAATATGCGCCGTTTTGTTCGATGACGAGTTCCCAACGAGATGCCAACTTCATAATGCCCCTCTTATAGAAGCTCGCTTCCCTATTGGCAAAAAAACTCGGAGAGCCAATTTTCACAGGACTCTCTTGTGGCCAACTTCCGACTACCAAGCTCGTTCGCCATGGACAGAAATAGGTGGTAATCACTTGGTGCGAGATCCGGACTATACGGTGGATGCAAAAGAACCTCCCATCCGAGCTCCCGGAGCTTCTGGCGCGTCACCAAAGAGTGTGTGGCCTGGCGTTGTCCTGATGGAAGACAATTCGGCCTCTGTTGATCAAAGATGGCCTCTTCTGCATGAGTGCTGCATTCAAGCGGTCCAGTTGTTGGCAGTACAGGTCCGAATTGAGCGTTTGGCCATAGGGGAGCAACTCATAGTGGATGATTCCCTGCCAATCCCACCAAACACACAGAAGAACCTTCCTGGCCGTAAATCCAGGCTTGGCCACCGTCTGGGCAGCTTCACCGCTTTTCGACCACGACCGTTTGCGCTTCACGTTGTCGTAAGTGACCCACTTTTCATCGCCAGTCACCATCCGCTTCAAAAACGGGTCGATTTTGTTGCGATTCAGAAGCGATTCGCATGCATCCATACGGGCAAAAATGTTTTTTTTCGTTAAGTCGTGTGGCACCCATACATCGAGCTTCTTTTTTGAATCCAAGCTTCTTCAAATGGTTTATAACGGTTTGATGACTTATGCCCAGCTCTTGGCCGATGCTACGGCTGCTACTATTCTCTTACGATCAATTCAGCGATTTTATCGCAATTTTCGACGACAGGCCTTCCGGACCGTGGCGCATCTTCGATCACCTCTGACCAGAACGAAAACGTTGAAACCATCATTGTGCGGTGGAAATGGAAACTGTATCGAGTCCATAAACTGCACAAATTTTATTGGCAGCATGAGATGCATTTTTGCCTTTATCGTAGTAGTACTGTAAAATATATTATAAATATGAACGACTAAAAACAAACAACAATAAATCAAACACGTGTTAGCGCGTGAAAAGAGCTTTCCAAAAAGCTCTAGCGTGAACCGATGCGATACGCGCTTGCAAAGACAAGCTTGCGGAAATACCGCAAGACTTTTTTATATATCATTATATATCAACAGCCGAGTCGATTTAGCCATGCCCGTCTGTCTGTCTGTCTGTATGAACTCTTCGATCTCAAAGACTATAAGAGCTAAAGACTCAAATTTGTACAACGGTGAATGTCGTAAGAAGATCAAATTTCTTTCAGTTTTGCAAAATTTCCCATCCCACCCCCCCTTCAACTACAAAAATCTGTCAGAGCCACAATTTTGAAGCTACAATATCGTGGATTAATATATATTATCTTAGGACTTACATCTATCTATTCTGAAAAGCGCAATAAGATCCGAGCAAAAACACCAAAGTTATGCACGAAATTATTTTGCTAGCGAGAGGGAGGGGGAGCGTTGTGCTTACTTCAGAGTCAGTAGGGGGCGCGCGCATGCGCGTGTATGAGTGTGTGTGCGCGTCTGCATAAGGGTATGTGTGTTGAAAAAAGGTGTGAGTGTTGCTAGCACTTACGAGTCTTTAATGTGAAACATGATGCTTAGTTTAAGAGCTTATTTTCAAATCACAAGCTCTCTCAATGGTATATAAATCAGCAAGGGCCCTTTTGAAAGAGAAAATAACGGGAGAAATCCAGAAATCCAGATATAACCCAGATGCAACCAAGCTAGATCCCATTTAGATCCCACTCAGATCCAACGCTGATCCCACGTAGATACCGCCTAGATCCTACCCAGTTTCCACCCAGATCCCACCCAGATATCCCTTCCAGAACCCACCCAGATCCCGCACAGATCCCTGCCCAGATCCCATCCATATCCCCCAGATCCCACCCAGATCCCACCCAGATCCCGCCCAGACCCCACCCAGATCCCCCAGACCCGACCCCAATCCCACCCAGATCCCTACCCAGATCCCACCCAGATCCCACCCAGGTCCCACCAGATCCCACCCAAATTCCACCCAGATCCCAACATTCCAAACCAGATCCCACCCAAATGCTAACCAGATATCCCCCAGGTCCCACCCAGATCTCACCTAGATCCTATCCAGATTCTTCCCAGATAAGATTCCACCCAAATCCCTCACAAATACCACCAGATCCCACCTAGATCTTTCACAGAACCCACCCAGTTGCCCCTTTTCAACATTTATCCTACCTCATCACTTCCCCCATCTGCCAATCCTCTTATGTCTGTGTGTGTTTCACGGAAACTCCACAAAACAACAACACAAAATATGAATGACGTCAGCGTCACGTGACGCTGAAATCAAATTTTACTTCTACTAAAATCGTTGGCACCGAAATTAAAAATGTTTCACATCAAAAATTTTGTAATATGAAAACCCAGGAATATTTTACTTCTTTTATATTAACTTTTAAGTCTGTGCACAAATGCTTTTTACCGCCCTCTAGTACGGCTGGGGTCAGTCGGTCTATATTCATTAAACAATTGTAGGAGAGAGAGAGAGGCGAACTCAAATTTTTTCTATGAGAGTGTGTGCAAGGAATAGGAAAGGATTTGAAAAAAAGGTATATCAATCTTCAAAGCGGAAGCGTCGTAACAGTTATTGTGCATTGAAACAAGCGGAGCACCCTGGGGTGCAAGTGCATGGGCTCAATAAAGAGTGCGTGATGTGAAATACTTATATAATACATTGCCGTCAAGAAAGAAGCATCTCTCTTCGGTTGAAAGAACGTCGCATACATCACCCTATGCATGGCTTTTGTCGCTCCATACATGGTATTGGTTCGGAAGAGCATCGCTTATGTCGCTCCACGTGCATTGTCAAAGAGCGTCGCTTATATCACCCCTTGCATGGCATTGGGTCGAACGAGCGTCGCTTATTTTGCTTCTCTGCATGGCATTGGGTCGAACAAGTGTCGATAAAGTCGCACCATGCATGTAATTGAGGCAAACGAGCGTCGTTTACGTAGCTTCTCTGCATGGCATTGCGTCGACCTAGCTTGCCTGGAGAGTCGTTAACGTTTAAGCGGACATCCCCTTGCAAAAATACGTCAGTCGAGCCCATTGTGAGGGAAATAAGCGTCCGTCAACGACAGTCACAATATCGTCGACGGAACGTTGATATAGCGTCGGTCGGCCGTACTAGAGGGCGTCTACAAAATTTATTAAACGCGGGGCAGACTGAGTGACAGAACAAAATGGTGGATTTATTCAACTCTTTGAGTGTTTCTGAGCTGAAAAGGCCAACAAGGACCAACAAGAATTAACAAGAGTCCAGTGCGATTTTATTTCACAAACTCCACATAGAATACATAAAAAGGCTTTGGTGGAATTAGAAGGACGAGTTACTACATTATTACCCAATAACGTGTTATATTTGGTATAATTATTGAAATCCAGATTTTACAAGAGGTTTCCTTAAACACAGACCGATTTCGATTATACAATACGGGAAACGGGCCGATTTCTGTACAGTTAAAAACAGCATAAGGCCAACATAAATGCCTTGACCGAATCCGAAATTCATATTGGTTTTAATCCCTGCTTTGAAGGTACAAATTTTTTTTAGTTCGCGTTTGGAAAAGTGTTTTTAACTGAGTATTCACAACCCGCTTAAGCAATAAACATTGAAAAAACTTTGCGTAAGCAATGTGTAGTGCAAATTTTAACATTTTGCCTTTAAATATAACACAATTTCAAATCAAAAACGTAGTAAACGTCATTTTGACCATGTAGATACTTCAATTTGCATTTTGCTATTGGTTTGCTTCATGAGCTTGGAAATGCAATTGCATTTAAGCTTTGTAGTTAAGTCGCTCAATAATTGTGTTTTCTTTTTCATTTGATATTTGACGAAAGGAAATCACATATTTTTAGTAAATTAAAAACGATATATTTTTTAAAATTCATCTAAAAGCAACCATGGATGACCGCCGTGAATACATAATAAATAGTTCATAATAGTTCGCGGTCCATCGAAGACATTATTTTCAAAATTGTTGTTGAATTTGTATACTAAACACTTGCTTATTGCTCTTTATTTGCTTCTTCCTTATAAAGGTATTTCGCATATAAAATATACTCCCCTACATACCCCACTGTCCCCACCCCTGTTTGCCACTGTACTGTAGGCAGATTGTACGTGTTATGGATATATTGAATGATTAGCAGGATTTAATAATTCACCACGCACTATAGTCTATAGTTCAGTTCAAAGCGAAATGTAATTCATCATGTTCCGTGCCCAGACGCTAGTTTCTTTATTTTGCTAAACACAAATTGGTGACAGACAAGTAATTTTTTGTTTGCAGTACCATTCATCAGAGTCCCAGCATTTAAACTAAGTGCAAACGGAAACGTATCTAAACCAAGCAACAACATTACTAAGAATATTAGAATTTCTATCTCAATCAGATAATAAAAACTTTAAATTAGTTTTAACACAAATGCCCCAGACTACAATCTGTCCAACAAGTATGTCCGAAATAATTATATGAAACCAAGTTTAGCTAATCGTTAATTCCTGAACTTGTTATGCATTTTGTTTAACAATTAACTGATAAAAACGAGATAACGATACACATGCCATGCTCGTGCTTTCACCCACTTCTGGTTGAGCTGCTGGCGCGTGTGTTAAATGGCAAAACGTTTAATGTTGCTGGTCACGTAATAAATCTAAATCTGTGCTCTGTGCGCTGTCACTTCCGTTTTATGATTTAATTTGTAATTTACTCGTAGGGCTTCTCATACACAGAATTTTGTTATTTTTTTGTGCAGCAGTTTGTTGACTTGTTATGTTATAAGGCGTACGTACTTATTTTTGGGACAATGATGCCTGAGGGCCTGCTTAGTACTTGAAGAAGTATGAAATATGTTTTTTTGGTAGCTCAGTAGGCAATTCGATTATGAGAAACGTTGATTTTTGTTTGGGGAGTAATTTTTTGTTTTGGTTTTTTTAAGCGAAATGAAATCTACAAAAAAAAACTGTCAAAGGAGACGCCTGCCCGTTCACAAAGGGTACGCCTTTTCGACTTAAATTAACACCTTCAGGGAGTTTACTGACTTTTATGGTCTGCTGTTTTGCATATTGAAGTTTGCAGTTCGCTGTCCCAAAGAGAAATTACCAGTCCCGCCCAAGGGTTGTCTTTTTGTGCTCGAGGCGAAAATTTTACAAATTTTTAGACTTGCAGCCGCCTTTTGTGTATGTGTGTGCATTTGTCTAAAACCCATTTGCTTTCAACACCTTGCCTCACTTCGTCTTGGCTTTTATTGTTGACCAGGACAGGGAAAGTGTTGCCCGTTGGTCGTTGCCAAGGCCCATGAACGTTTCGCTATCGTATCTTGGCTAGCCAGTCTTACTGTCTGACATATGGCAAGTGCCTGAATGGGCAGTAAGCTGCGATTATGTGCTACACACACACACATGCACTGCATTAAGAAGGTGAGGCAAGGGGAAAAAAGTTGAGATTTTGTAAAGCCTAAGATAAGTTTGCCAAGTTAAACTAAAGCCCCCTAAAATAGTGGTCGGCAATTGCAGCAGATAAGTTGCCTCTTTCAACTGAGAATAAAATTGTACACAGAGAAAGTGAAATGTTTCTTTCAAGTCTCCTGAAGTATTTGAGAATTAAAACCACTGCTAAACGAGCGACTTGTGTGGCCAATGGCAGTTACATTGCCTCACCTATTTATTCGAAATATGGGTGAGACTCTAGCGCCGTGATTGCAAGTGCCGTTCCCTATCTCATTCTGTTTATGTCTGTGTGTGTGTGTGTGTGTGTTGCTTGGCAGCATTTCCGTTGCCTTTCACCAAACGGAAGCTAAGTGCACTAAACGATTTGCTTGTTTCGTGTGCTAAAATATTTAAACAGACCAGCTCGATAGGTAGAACTGGATTTCACTTTAAAATTAAGAGATCTGCTGAAAGACGCTTCCGTTTTTGATATATTGCACTCAAGTCGTATACAAATGGCCCGACCATTGATAACTCAAACTATTTGGTAGCCTCTTAGTTTACTTAATTTGGCGTATAAAGTGTTTTGTGGTTCTTCTTGAGTGAGTGTGTGTGTGTGTGTGCGTGTGTTATTAATGCCGCTGCCTGAAAGTATGCAGCACTTTCTCAACTGAAGGCTGAAGGGTCATTTTATTGCATTGTCAATTTAATGGTGTGGAAATGCTTTACACAGCCAAGCTGCTTCCCGCACACACATTGAGCCCAGCTAAGGCGAGTGCTAACTAAGGCAGTTCAATGCTGCCAGCTCTCTCTCTGGTCTGTATCTGACCCACATCAGTTGCCTTTGCCTCCGCTTCCAAGTGAAATAAGGCAAACGTTTAATGCCTGCACAATATTTATTGCCATGTTTCATATTCCTATATACGTTTTTTCCACAGACATGGCTACAAAGTAGCCTCCGACTTCAACTGCAACTCTGACGCTCACTTAGCCTGCATTGTTTAGTTTTATACTTTTCCTTGCTCTGTCTGTCGTTGTTGTTGTTGCTGTGTCCAGCGATTTACAAAATGCCAAGTTGTAGCAGCAGCAGCAGCCGTAACCAGGCCATAAAAACAACAAACGGAGACGCAGGCCGTTGCAAGTCCAAGAGATAAACGGAAATTATTAAAGTGCTGCCAGATTTATGAAAATGTATTTGCCCCTTGTCTGCCTCCATTCTTATCTGTGTGCGTGTCGGAGTGCATTTTCAAATTGTTGAAAGCCCAGCTGATATCTGTTTGGTTATGCCTAACTGCATATTAGTCAGCCTTATGCCAAACGAGTCCTGGAGGGTAGTAAGACAGAGAGAGAGGCAGAGGCATAAGTCTAACTTTTCTTGAGCCGGATAATGTTAAACAAACACATTGCGCTTGTTGGTAAAACAAATGCCCCGAAAGAGAACAAGAATCTATAAATTAGTTATTTTTAGCTCAGATTAATCTTTACATTTCTGGACTCTCAAAAAACAGTTGCTACATTTTGTGTGTCAAATGGCCCAAACACTTGCCACAGATGATAAAGTTAATTCATTATTCTCAACATATTTTGTAGCTGTCAAACCTTCATTGGTTTCAATTTATGGCTTAACACTGAAAAGCCATTTTATTATTCAACCCAAATCCTCAACTGTCGTTTTATAACCTGGCCAGGGTATTTAAATATTCATCAAAAGTACGAAGCGTATTCGCCAGAGCTACAAATCAAAATTACCAATACAATTTTTTGGTAATTAAAAATGTAAAAATTTAACTATAAATTTTTAACAATTGTACTTAAAGTAATTTCCGATGCAAATATTCTATACACGAAAGCAGTTGTAATGGTTATTAAATTTCTAATTGTCAAATAATTGTAATCATAGTGGTAACAACATATTACACTGCTCGGCAAAATGATAGACGATTTTCCCGCATTGTACCAAACCAACTATTTCTAAAGTAAATTGGCCAGCTGATCACGAAAAATTATATCGATAATCGATTTTTTGATTTTTCTAAAAGTTGCCTCTACTTAAACTCTCATAACCTTTTTTTGATTTTTAACCGATTTAAAAGCTCTAAACAAACTGAAAAATATAACGAGAAAGCAAAGCTAACTTCGTCAGTGTCGAAGTTTTAATATCCCTGGAAAATCTTGTCTCAACGGTTAGCTATTTAAACCAGCTTAAAAACATATAATACTGACAAAGACGGTGCTTCAAAACTGAGGGACTAGTTCGCGTAGAAAAAGACAGACGGACGGACAGACGGACCAAGCTTAATCGACCCACTGGGATTTTGAATGGATCGAATTAATTTTTTTCGTATTCCTTGTTGTAAAATAGTATATACGTATTTTCAGCATTTTGCCGAATTTTGCTAAGTTCGCGGAAAAAAACGATTTGAAAATTTACATATTTAAGAAATTTAATTAACTTCAATTGCTTGCTATCCAAAGCAAGCATTGGTGATTTAAATAAATAAAACGAGAGCGTAGGTTAAAGTCGGCTCTAACCGACTTCGATATACCCGTTACTCATGAAAAAACATGTTTAACAGTGCTCCTGCGTTCCTTAGGGTGACCATCCGAAAAGTATGCAACATTTTTTTAGGGTGGGAGGGGTGGTAGCGGGGGGGCTTGGTTCGCTTTTTTGCTCATAACTTGAGAACCGTTCATCCGATATGTATCATTTCTTCGGCAAATCGATTCAATTTGCTAATTACTAACTCTAGAAAGTACGAATCGTCTATCTTCAAAGCTGTGGGAGATATAACGTTTTTTCCAAAATGCGGGGGCGGGAGGGGGCGTGGCCAAAATTTGAAACAAACTTGATCTGCGTGCAGATAAAAGAAGCATTTGTCCCATACATGTCAAACCTCTATCTTTTACCATCTCTGAGATCGACGCGTTCATACGGACAGACGGACGGACGGACGGACGGACGGACGGACAGACGGACATGCCTAAATCGACTCGGCTGTTGATGCTGATCAAGAATATATATACTTTATAGGGTCGGAAATGTTTCCTTCTCCCTGTTACATACATTTGCACAACTTCATGATCCCCCTTTTACCCATTTTTAATGGGTACAGAGGTATAAAAATATAAATACTTTCTATTAACAATTTTTGTTTACAATTATTCTGTACATTCATTTTATAGATTGTTTAAGTTTTTATTTTGGGTCTATATATTTTAAACAGCCCTTGACGGGGTGGGCAGTCAAAGTCAGTACCAGTTTGGGTTAATAAATCATAAACGTCTTGTCAGATGAGGACAATTTTTTTTTCTAAAATAATTTTTACCTAAATATACTTCTTTGCGAAATTTTTCTTAAGTTGAATCGCAGGTTCTTTTTTTTTCAAAATATAATAATAGAAGAAAGCTTACTTCGGCTGTATGAGTTCTGACGAACTTGTGAGATGGTTTTTAGGGGGCCTCGCTGTTGGGCCATCGGGTCGCAGGTTGCGGATAACAAATAGTCCAGTCTCAAACAATGGGATCAGGCAAGTGGCGACCGTCTGTAGTAGCCTTGCCACTGGTGGGCCTCGGCCACTGGAAGCCACAAGCATATAGAAAAGTAACCCATTTATATTTAAGCAGGATAACCCTGCAACCACTGTCTCGGGATGGTTCTAGGCCACGTTAGAGATGCGAAGGCCACCTCCCATCGGGGACAAACGTTTCTTGCCTCCAAGAGAATCCCAATATCAGTAACCTAGAACCCACGAAAATCCTGACCTCTGTACGGGAAATAGGGCTGCTAGACAAGGATTGGTCATAGTGCGGTATTTTTTTAACAACAAATAATAACAAACATATGCAAATGGTATTTCCTTTAATTAATTTCCTTAAAAGTGCACATTAATAGTTAGCTATAATAGCGCCTTACGTACTCCACACTGCACATTGGGCCCAATGGCCGATTATTTGGTATAAAGTCGAAAATGTCATGGAAACAAAACTCATTTTTAATAATACAGCTTAAAACTACATAGTCTATTGTAAAATTAGCTATACAGCTCCTCAAACGGGGCCAAGCCAAGCCTTCTCACAATCTCTTGGCGTGTGTGCTTTAAATTATTCGCACAAGAGAAAAGGACCTACAGTTTAACGCTGAATCCGAACGGCAAAGCTGAAGAATTTGCTTTTTCATGGCTAGATTACTTCACAGATGGCGCCAATAGCTGGTAAAGGTGACCGTATGTGTAAAAGCATTTTTCTAAAAGAAAGAAAAAAAACTTTTATTATTAGATGTTCAGAGGCGGGATTGAACCCACAACCTCCCGCCCAGCAGTCCAGCACACTAACTGCACGGCCACAGACGGCCACAATAGTCTATTACTCTGTGTTAAATGCTCTTCGAAGTATGCTAACCTTATTCCTTAAATATTTTTATATTTGAACTGAATAATAGATAGTCAGATATCACAGTGTCATAAATATATTCCAAACTGTAGATTCACTTAATTTGTAGGAGCAATCAAAGGAATGCAATATTAATGAGCGTTAAGTCAAAAATAAAAATATTTTTTTTCCCAATTTTTATTATTAATATTCATAGCATACTTTGAAGTGCATTTATTATGATATTTGTTTTGTGTAAACAGGGGATATGTACAAAGAATCGAATAATATTTTCGATTGTTTGGCAACCCTGAGATTGTTATCGATTATCAAAGTCAGGTGTTGAGTGCAGTGATTTGTGGACTTGCACGTCGTGTGAAATTGCACAAAAAATTATGGCAAATTATGAATAACTAGCACATAACCCGTCGCGCTTCGCTGCGTCTTTGACAGTATAGAACTAATATCAGCCCACATTCTTCCCCCATCCCACCCAAATCCCAACCACTTATCGCCCTCATCCCACCCACTTCCCATTCACCCATTCTTATTACCACCCACTTCAAAAAAACGGCAATCCCACCCACGTACCACCTAACTACCACTCACATCCCGCCCATATCCCATCCACTTCCCAACATCTTCCCTGTCCCGAGTTTTAAGTCCATCAGATAAAAAATGTATATTTTGGGGTCGGATTTCCCATCATTGGAAAATCACACTTTAAATTATTTCGCATTTGATTCTTACGAACCGAGTCTCAAGTCAATCGGATGAAAAATAGTTATTTTCCCTGTAGAATTTTCTTGGAATTTGCCTGGGGGCGGAATTTCCGTCATTGGAAAATCATGCTTCAAATTAATTCGTATTTTATCGTTCCAAACCGAGTTTTAAGCCAATCGGATGAATAAACGTTCTTTTTGCAAGCATTTTTCTGCATTTTCACTCGCGGAGATCAGATTTTCCGACATTGGAAAATCATATTTTAAATTTCATTCATTGAAACCGAGCTTCAAGCCAATCGGATGAATTTTCCGACCATCGGGTCAAATTTACCGACATTGGAAAGTCACATTTCAAATAAATTCGTAGTATATCTTTAAAAACCGAATTTTTAGCCGACCGGATGAGAAATAGATACATTTCATGCAGAATTTTCCCGTCATTTCACTCCTGGGAGCGGATTTTCCGACATTGAAAAATCACATTTTAAATTATTTCGTATTCTGTCCTTACAAACCGAGTTTCAAGCCAATCGTATGAAAAATAGTTTTTATGCTGAATTTTCCGACCTTTGGGTCAAATATTCCAACATCAGAAAATCATATTTCAAACTATTTCGTATTCCATCCTTACAAACCGAGGTTGAAGCCAATCGGAAGAAAAATAGTTTTTTGAATGCAGAATTTTCCGTCCATTTTCCTCGTGGGCTCCGTCTTAGTACGCACCTTCACCACTAACAGAACTCCTGTCCAAATTACAGCCCTCTATCTCTTACAGTTTAGGCTGTGCGATGATTGCCAATGAGTCAGTGAATCTGTCAGTCAGTCAGTCAGTACACTCTTCTTTTTATAGATATAGAGCGAGGCCAAAAAGTGAGAGAGTATTGGCAAAGTCCAATATAATCTCTAAGATGCCGAACAATGGTTTTGCAATATGCAGCTGTTTTTTTTTTTTGGTGGCGTCGAAAATCGCGCTCTCTCCGCTCACACAAAGTTGAGAGCGTAAAAATCTAAAACAGCGATGGCCAGCGAGAGCGAGGCCAAAATGTGAGAGTGCATAAGTGTGCGAAAATAAAGCTCCGTGAATCTGCTTCGACGTAATCGCTTCGAACTCTGTCGAGCGAATGACGCCTTTCTGCTCTTTGGTCTCAGCTTCGGCAAGCGCTCGGGTCGTGTACATGTGAATAGCGAAATGTTTTTGGCCTCTGGGAGGAAGCAAGGGCTATTGCTAGTAGAGAGATATTAAAATTCCATTCAAACAATTCAGCATTTATTTGAGCATCTTTATCTTTATAATAGATGACGCCTTATTAAAAAAAAAACAAAACAAAAAATTATTTGCTGTCTGCAGGCATCATAATTATAAATGTTCTGCCACACAATTGGAAATGGCCAGCGTGGCGAGAGGGTAGAGAGTCAGCCGCCCATGTCAGCAGTCGTGGGTTCGAATCATGGCCTGACGCAAGCGAAGATTTTTTTTTCTTTTTTTTTGTTTTCAAATTGTATTTTAAAACAAATAAAATTTTTTGTTATTTATCGATATCAAGAAAACACACTTTTAGTAAGTATTTTCAGCATTTAAACGTTTTTTTCGTTTTGGAAAGCAATGGGTGCTGCGTTGAGGAAATGCTTTCTTAGTACAATGTCCGATCACTATAGGAAGCTATTGTGAAATTTTGAAATTTCTAACTATAACGGTGTTTGCTCCAACCTGATGATCACAGTCCAATGTCTTATCACTATATGTATATAGATAAAGGCCAGGGCATGTAGAATGAATAAATGGAAGCATTTTTTGATAATGTTCAATATGTTTCATCAAAGTGTGTTGTTTCGTGTTGTCCCTAACCATAGAAAACTTAACCAAAGTGCAAGTCTTCTGTGGAGTAAAGATAACCTTGTGCGTGTTTGTGCGATTTGTAATGTATATCAAAATAAAGAAGAAAGTGTGTATTAAAAGATAATAGTTATCCTCTTTGCGGCTTTTGCGGTGCTTTAAATTTGAAGATGAGCTTGAACTCTGTCATGCAACTCTGCTGGACATTAATTTTTAATTTGAATTATAACTTTTTTTTCACAGTTTTCAAAACTTTGCTTTAAGATCACGTATACGTAAAGTTGCCATGTAAGGGCGGTCGGAGTGGGCTTAGCTTGGTTTTCTCGTGTATATTTCAAAAATTATAAATATTTTCTTAATCTTTTCTAATATAATTTGACAAATTGATATTGCTTGCGGTTAAAATGTCAAACAACCCATAAAACAAGCCTATATCAATATTTATTATGGATCTTTACGGATCTTTTTTTTCTATGTATAAAATTGTATAAGCCCAAAACTTATCTTACCCCCCATTCTCGGGTTAATAGAAGTCTTGAGCAGTGGCGGAGATGGTTCAATGAACGATGAATATGCTAGCTATCAATTCTTGTGTTATGCTCGAGTCAAATGCAAATTGATCATAAGCCTCTACTTGTGCTGGACTATGTGATGTCTCCCTTTTATCACTATTAGTGCCGCTTAATCCCATAAAATTCATCACGACTTACATTATGACTTTGCTAAGGGAGGGAGGGGGTGTACGGCGACACATAAATCATGACTGAACAAAAATATGGCTTACAAGGCTCGATTGTCCAATTGTTTTGCAGCTGCTGTCGCCCACGGAACCGGCGACATAATTTAATCGAAGGCAATAAATTGGCATTTAAATGTAATAAAGATGTGGAAAATAATTACAATTGTTGAAGCGCCAACGCTTCGTTATGTTATTAACATTACTTATTGCCGGCCACAGCACCAGCATCGCCATTGGCCATATAATTTCTGTATTATGCGCATATTTTGGACTTCATTTTCTCGGATCCTGATGCTGCTGCTGCTGAGGTTGATGTGACCAACGCATGACAGTTAAGTGACATTTAACGGTTAATAAGCCTGACAGATTTACAACTGTCAGCGACATTTAAAAATAATGAACATCAAGGACAAAAGAATGGTCAGCCTGAATAGCCATGCGATTTGGCCAAATTGACTGCGCAAAGTGAATTATTAATGTCATGTAAGCGTGACGCTGCGGGATCGGAGAAGGAAGGGAAGAGATTGGAGCGGCTGCTGCCTATTGAGATGGCACTAAATGTGCGTCTATTTAGTTCCAAGTGCTGAAAATTTACTGTGCGTATTAAATAAATGCGATTTTCCGGCACGTGAATGCGCAACGAGAACCAAACTAAGATCCAGGAGCCCCCAAATTCAGGCTGGACTAGGCAAAGAGACAACAAAGTGAAACAAAACAAAACCGAAAACACAGCACAAGACAACGACAAGGACAATGCTCATAAAACATAAATTTAATTTATGTGCAATTTTAGCAAGTCGTATAAATTTTCGCAAAAAAAAAAAATAATAATAACAACTATGTGTTTTGGTTTTTACGAATTTTTTATACCCTGTCAGCTGCTCTCCCAATGCCATATTTTCATGGAAAAGATTGTGCTGAAATAAATGACTATTAATGGTAAGAGAATAGCAATTATTAAATTAAAACATTGCCAATTCAATGGAAAAGGATAGATGAAAATCTCACTTAGTAATGCAGACTGAGGGCCCCCGCACAGAGTCAGCGGAAGCGGAGCATAGCGTCTCAGCTTTGAAAAATCAAGCTCAAAGCAAAGAGCGAGCGCGCACAACAAAAGCCTAGCAGAGCATAGCTCCAGCTAGCTCTGCTCCGCTCTACTATCCGTATGCGGGGGACTAAGACCACAGCGGATTACGTTCAAGCTCCGCTTTTGCACTAAAAGCTCGTTCGGCGTTGGGGCCGCAACAAAATGAAGGACTGCTTGAAAAAATACTGGGATTGGGACATATAAAGGCGAAAACGCTACACAGACTCTTCAGTTAATATGAACTATAAGAAAGGTACCTCGACTCAGCGTGAGCTACAATTTCTTGTTAATGCTGTGCAGAAGAGAAGCAGTAAACCCTACTCCTGACCAAAATGAATATACCATAGCAAGGGTATAAAATACAGGAATTCCACAAGCGGCACTGACCAGCTGGGTAGCTGGCAACGCACGAGTGCCTGTTCTCGGAACTGTTGTTATTGCTGAGAATGTCCTTGAAAATGCCAAGTTTGTTGTTCGCTGTTATCCCAGCGCTTATTTATAACCAAAAGCTGGATGCTGCTATGTTGAAAGGGTTTTCAGCAAAATATATATGCTCCTTCGCGTTTGCTGCTGCTGTTGTTGTTTGCAGTATTATATATGCTTAGGGGCTACTTGAATGTTAATGAATTGTTACAAATTCATTTTGGTGTCAACACAAAAAAAAAAAAACAGGAAAGAAAAATATGCTTAAAGACATTGCCACCATTCAGAAAAAATAATTAATTAAATTAAAATGGCAATACCAAAACTTGGCAATATTCACATCCACATAAACGATGGCATTTCAGTTTTGTCCTTAGAGTTTATTTGTGGCCCTTGGCTGGAGTACCATTTGTTAATAAAATAAATTAAATCTTCAATTTTGGGTATGTAAGTCTGCACTTTTAAATATACAGACATGCGAGACGATATTCCCTTGACTTCGGTGTGCGTGTGTGTTGTTTAAACAAATTTTGAATTCAATTTATTTTACATTTAATTTGGACTGTGCAGTGCAGAAAGTTTTATCAACTCTGTTACAATAAAAGCTCAGACCATAGAACAACAAAAACATCAACAGTAAACAAGAAGGATACGGTTCGAAACGTTTGCATCAAGACTTTTATATATTAATTAGTTGTAGACAAACTTATACACTTAAAAATATTAACTATTGTTGATACTTCTTTATCACAGGTACGAGCTGTTAAAGAAATTGAATTATCCTTGTTTATTTTCCAAAAACTTCATGAGAAAATCATTTTCTACAGCATTCATCCCAAATGAATCAAACTGGAGTTCAAATGGGTCATATTGGCTATGGAGACGGCTTAAGTTTTGTTTTGACTTTCTAATATCATGGAAGTGTGTGTAAAGACCAAATGGTTTAAACTTAGGCGAATTTTGCAGAGCTCTAATTAGATAAACGACAACGCTTCAGGTCAGCGGGGCGAAGAAGAAACCGATTCTTTATTTGAAAGTTAAAGTTATTCCCATTTCGAAAGCTGTACAAAAAAATTCTTTTAATTGTAGCTCTTGTTAATGTAGTAAATTCCTACTTATACTAGCTCTTTGGAGTCGAGTGGCTAGAATTGGCACAAACTCCAACGAATGCTAAATCTTGCAGCAAAATGATACTAAAGGCTTAAAATTCATACAAAAATTTTATTACAAATAGTGTCGAAATATCATTTTAATAATTTTGAAAATATCAACTTGATACTTGAAGTATCAAAGGGAATTTAATACTCAATAGTTTCAAATTGATGACTAAATAGTGTCATTTTTATGATTGTTATTTATTGGGTGTAGTATCGACTAAAAGATTACTGTGAAACAGTTTAATCGGTCTTATGTTGTTGCCTTAAGTTGCGCGGTCAGTTCATTCTTCAACCCCATCTGTGCGCTCGTTAAAAACTCATTCCATTTGACATTAGGAAAATTGAAAAATATTTCAATAAATTTGTTTAATATTTTAGTTTTCAAAATTTGTAAACTTTTTTGCGAAATACGTACGAATTTTTCAAACCTTCAGCCAGGTAAGCTGATCATGAATAAATGAATGTTTAAAATGTTGACTCGTAAATAAAGCCAGCTTGTCGAGTGTATCAAAAAGTTTGTGGTGAAGTTACTTTGCCTGATTTGTTTGTCTTTTTGTGCTGGCAATTTGTTAAAAATACTCACATGAGCAGCTTGCCCTTCTTTCGCACACAGATGAAGATGCATTAAAAGGACATGAGTAAATCTTTGCCTAGAAATTTATCATCAACATCAAAGCTGTTTTTGTTATTATTTTGGGCCAAAAGTCTGCTCTGGTTCAAGAACGTATTAAATTGCAACAAATAAATGTTACTCTTAGGTCGAAATAAGAGCCAAAGTCAAAAATTTTCCATTTTGCTTATGGAAATGCTACATTTAGCTTGTCTTAATTCAAAACTTGCTCAGATGCGTTTATTTCAAGATAATTTGAATATAAAATGTGGAATGACATTTGCAATTAAATAGATAGCAAACGTGCAGAAGACATTTTTTATTTGGAGACTCTTTATTGAAGTATACATTGCTTCTTAAACAATGACATTTTAGAGTGCTAAGTAATAGTAAAATGAAAATGAGAGAAGTTTTTAGCCTAGGCTAGGCTTTTACTAAGCAAGCATTTCTATTTTCATGAAATATAAAAGTAATGCAGAGAAACTTTTCATGTATTATTTAAAATATTTCTATTTTTATATATTCGCAGGAAAAAGACTTAAAAACGTGACAAGAAGCTACTTAAGGTATGAGTTATAACAAAAATAAGCAAGCAACGATAACCTACAAATGCCCATATATGCACAAAAGCTCAACTCCGAGATCATGATGCGACACCTGAAGAAATTCAGCCAAGGCACCATAAAATACATCGAAAAAAATTCCACCACCCAAATGGTCTTCCTTTTGGATGGTCGCATAGTATCTGTCTTCTTAACCCCACTATGCGATTTATACCCTGAATTGTTGAGGCAAATGTTAGTAAAATTTTTTATCACAATTTACTTTCTCAATCTATTTTTGTATAAAAATTTCTCAGACATTGACTGACAGATGTAAGCTGCTAGTTGTTTAACTGTTTACAGGCTTTACCAAATTGTTTGCGCAAACATTTAAAATTGCCTAATCGATTCATATCCTGTTGACTCTATCTGACTGAGTTATAAGTCCGATATGTATGAAAACAAATTGTGATGCTCTTTTTGCTAAAAATCAACTAAAATTTAAAAATTTTCTTTAATTAATAAATGAAGAAGTTTTTATTCTTTCAGTCTTAGGCTGTCTTCGACACATGAGTTCGACACATGAGACATAAGCGATGATAAGCTAGTAGGCTCGCCTTTGCCCATAAAATTATGAGAATTTGACAAGTTGTTCAAATTCAAATCACAACAAAAAGCGGGACTACTAAACTATCATGTCTCATGTGTCGAACAGTGTGAAGTCAGCCTAACCATTTCGTATTTTTCGATAAATTATCGGCTGCAAGCGCACTCAAATCAGGTACACATAGGCCCTATCTTAATATTTTTGAAAGTTATCCAAAGAAAGACTTGACAATATACAGTAGTTTACAGCCAAAAAGACCCTATTCTACTGAAAGTTTTTTTAGTGTAGTTTGGAATGGTGATCTCAAAATCGATTTTAAAAATTATTCCATGGCTCCTTTTGGAAATATTAATTTTTTTCATTTTGAAACATATTTAATTTCGGTACGGAAGACTTTAGGAGTAAAAATTGATTTCAGCGTCACGTGACGCTGGGGAAAGAGGTGTGATAGAGGACGGAAGAAGGGCGAAGAGAGGGTCTTAGGGAAAGGCCTTAAAGAGCCAATGAAAGAGGTGATGAAAGGGGCTATGAAAGAGGTGATGAAAGAATTGATGAAAAAGGTGATGTAAGAGTTAATGAAAGAGGCGATGAAAAAGGTGATGAAAAAGGTGATATTTAAGGTGATGAAATAGGTGATAAAAAACGAAAGAATGTGATGTAAGAGGTGATGAAAGAGACGATAAAAAAGGTGATGAAAGAATTAAGGAAAAAAGGTTGAAGTGATGAAAGAAAAGATAAGAGAGGTGATAAAAGAGGTGATGAAAGGGGTTATTAAAGGGGTGATGAAAGAATTGATGAAAAGGTTATGTAAGAGGTGATGAAGCAGACGATTAAAAAGGTGATGAAAGAATTGACGAAAAAGGTGATGTAAGAGGTAATGAAACAGATGATAAAAAAGGTGATGAAAGAATTAATGAAAAAGGTGATGAAAGAGGTGATGAAAGATATGATGAAAAAGGTGATGAAGTGATGAAAGAAAAGATAAAAGAGGTGATGAAAGGGGTTATTAAAGAGGTGATGAAACAGACGATAAAAAAGGTGATGAAAGAGGTGATGAAAGAATTGACGAAAAAGGTGATGTAAGAGGTGATGAAACAGATGATAAAAAAGGTGATAAAAGAGGTGATGAAAGAGGTGATGAAAATGGTGATAATAAGGAGTGATTAAAGAGGTGATGAAAGAGTGACGAGGAAAAGAGGATCAGTGACTAAAGAGTGACCAAAAAGTGACTAAACATTTATTACACAGTGACCGGCATCAGTTTTCACATCAAAGCCTCGTGAGTGTTAACGACACTCACACTTTTTTTTATATAAGAATCGCACTTCTTTAAAGAAGTCCTTTTTAAAAAATGCAAAAAACGTTAATTTGGGACTATCTCAAAATCTATTCTACTAAGAAACTCCAGACTTGGATTTTACATAAGGAATGACATCAAATTGAAGAGGATGTAAAATCGTGTTAACTAGTGTAATCACCGAGTTAAAGAACGATATACTTGAAAACAGGGATCGTAACGATTAATTTAAGGGTTATTTATTAATTTATATCATTAAGATCAGATATAACTCTTATTTTTTGATTTATAAATAAACAAGATTTTTTGCTAGGACCTGTTTGACTGACTAGTTTGCAAAAATTAGGCAGACGGACTGACGGAAGAATTAGGCCAAAATATTTTATTTTAGAGATTTAGCTGAGTTTCTTTTCCAAATCTTTTCAACCACACTGAGTCCCTAATTGCGTTGCTTGAGCGAATTGACGCAGTTGTAAATGCGTGCACCCATCAACAAACGAGATTGTCCTGACAGCAAAATTGTTGACTGAAATGAAATTTTCATATTTAAAAAGAACTTGCATGGCCTGGCCGAGCATGAAGCTAAATTGGCAAACAGCATCACTACTAAAGCCACAATCCCTTTCATCCCCTCAACCGACTCAACTTACCCAACTCCTTTCGTTATCTATACGCAGCCAGGAGACTCTCTCCAACACCCAATCCCACCACCCCCTCACACTACATGTTTACCTTGCGTGGTCTCGGCAAAGAATGCTTTGCACTTAATTAATTGTAATCTTTGCATCTTTGAGTGAAGCTGCCTAGACAACCCGACAGGCACTTTATTATTTGCTTATTTGTTGAGCAGCGTCAGTTAATTAACATATGTAAATGAAAAATCAAAACCCATTCTTTGGGGCGGTGACGGGGTGGTTCTTAAGCGCCTTTTCGGGCTGCAGCTCACGTTGCGGCAGTTAAGAAGGATCATAAAATAGTTCAACTTAAATGTGGGGCTTCTTTTTAAATACAAATTTAATTTATTAATATTTATGCTCCGCTGCCTTCCACTGGGAATTGTCCAATGCATTTCATATTTTTATTTTATTTTTAATGCTTTCACCGTGTTTAATGCTATTTGCGTGTAAGAACTGAAAATGACGCTTAATAAAATGCATTTGCATTTCCATTTCGACTTAACGCTTTTTAATTAATTTACCGTTCGGGCCACTTAAAACGTTCATCAGTCGCGAATGAAACGGTCTTTTGTTTACCTTCGTTCTTCATTGCGTATACGCAGCATGGGTCAGAGGAGTCTCCACATTAATTGCCCTCCCGATTGTTTGGGTCATGCGGACAATTGGCCAGCCTGCGGTTAGGCTTAATAACCAGTCGTGTTGGTCTACAGAGTCAAATACGTTGAAGTGAAAGCAATCAGTCGACGATTTATTGATGGTTTTGTGGCCCGATTGACCTCAACGGTTGTCTATGGATTTCAATCAATGTGACCGAAACCGCAAAATCAGCGATAAATGAGGAACGAGCCAGGAATCGATGACAAGTAATTTGTCTTGACGAGCAGACTAAAAAGTGAAGAGGGCAGTTAGAGAGAAGTAAATGCAACCCTGTCTTTGTTAACTGTAATTATAATCGATTCTGCTTCCCATAAATTCCATGGACGTTTCAGCAAGTTATCCAGCCCATAACCTATGAAACGTCCTCGCACATCTGTGTTTTTGTTGCTTAAGCAATATTTGCGGTAAACTGTTGATGGTTTTCTGCGGTAAGGCAAAACAGTTTTACTTTACAAGGCCTAGTCCAGTGTGTACATCATTGAGAAGCAACAAAATCGAGAGGAAAACTTGTGAGTCAATTTTCAAGTGATGTCCTCTCTTTACAATGTGCGTGTGTAGGCACATGTCGAACATTTGCGGTCAACTTGGTCAACAAAAACAAAAACAAAATTGCCATAAAAATGGACAACAGCTACGCGCAGATAAGCTGCAAATAATTTGTGAGTGCGAGAGGCAGACAGACGCGACGATAGCACCAATTCAAAACCAGAAGAAACAACAAAACAAGTTCACCAAGTCTGCGTGTGCGTGCGTGTGTATTGTAAGGGCTTTATGTTATGCCATATCTGTTGAAGCCCAGATACTGCTTTTGCTCTACTCATCTTTCACTTGGCTGTTGATAGGCAGAGTGAAACAAAGAACTGACCCCCAGCGCCGGTTTGTATGCTATACTTTTGTCATTGTCCTGTCGGTTCATTATTTGCCATATTTTCAGTTTACTTATTGTTCTGTGCTTTTTTTTGTGTTGAGTATGGGAGATTGTTACTCTTAATTATGGAATTCTGTGCGCTGTCAAGCGTTATCTACACCCTCACCCTCACTGCTCGCAACATACATACACACAGCCAGCTAATCCAATTAGAATATGCGCATTCATTGTTGTGTAAATAAAATGTTACGCTTACACCAATCATTAGAAATTCACTTACAATTATCATTATTATGCCAATCCAAATGCTAATTAATTATATTTGCTTATAATATTCGAAGAATTGTGAGCGAAATTATGCAACCAAATTTGGAATTCATTTCATGCATAAATGCATACAATTTGTTTATGGAAATTTCCTACTTTAAGAATAATTGAAAATGTGCTAATCGGTGCCGTTGAAAATGCAATTCACAGTAGACTTCTGAATGAGATTTTCTATAAGAATACAATGCATCAAATTTAGTATTTCCTTTCCCATTGAGTTTATCGCTCACTAACTTCACGGATATAATAAATAGCGGAGTTAGAAAAATGATGCATACTTTTCGGATGTTCCAGGTACGCTAATTCATTTCTTTTCATGAGTAACGGGTATATCGAAGTCGGTTAGAGCCGACTTTAACTTACGCTCTCGTTTTGTTTGAAGTCGTCAGACTACAAATCATCAATAAGAAAAACTCCATCTACATATTTCTAGGTTATGTTGGAGTGTTCGGAGCTGTTTTGAGGAAAATATTTAAATTTTTTAGGTGCCATATGCAGCCGAACGGACATTTCATTAAACATTTTTTTCTAAAGGAGAGAAAAATCTCGAAATAGCTCGATACCAAGAATTTTGAATCTTTTCCTGAATATTTTTGTAACACTCCAACCGATTTTTTCAACATCAAAACCGTTGAAATTGTTTCCTCAAGCATTTTGACTTAAAATTGACTTTACAGTGACTTAACAGTTACTAAACAGTGACTTGAAAGTTACTCCACAGTGATTTGATAGTGACTTAACAGTGACTTGACAGTGTCTTCACAGTGACTAAAGAGTTACCAACCAGTGACTTAACAGTGAGCTAGCAGTGACTTGACGGTGACTGAACAGTTACTAAACAGTGACTGAACAGTGACTTGACAGTGTCTTGACAGTGACTAAACAGTTACTAACCAGTTACTAACCAGTGACTTGACAGTGACTTGACAGCGACTTAAGAGTGACTAAACAGTGACTTGACAATGGCTAAGCAATGACTAGGCTTGACTTAATAGGGACTTGACAGTGACTTAGCAATGACTTGACAGTGTCTTGACAGTGACTAAACAGTTACTGTACAGTGATTTGACGGTTACTCAACAGCGATTTGATTGTGACTTAACAATGACTTGACAGTGACTTAACAGTGACTTAACAGTAACTTAACAGTGTCTTGACAATATTTAAATAGTTACTTGACAGTGACTAAACTGTGACTTTGCAGTGACGTGACAGTGGCTAAACAGTGACTAAGCAGTGACTTAACAGTGACTTGAAAGTGACTTAAAAGTGTCTTGATAGTGACTTGACAGTGACTAAACAGTTACTTGACTGTGACTAAACAGCTCTTAAAAAGCTCTTAAATTTAGCATCATATTTCACATCAAAGTCTCGTGAGTGTTCACGAAACTCACTCCTACTTTTTATACCCTTGCAAAGGGTATTATAATTTTGCCCAGAAGTTTGCAACGCATAGAAATATTCATTTCCGACCCTATAAACTATATATATTCTTCATCAGGGTGACGAGCTGAGTCGATTGAGCTTTGTCCGTCCGTCAGTCTGTCCGTCTGTCTGTCCGTCTGTCTGTTTCTACGCAAACTAGTCTCTCAGTTTTAAAGCTATCGAGCTGAAACTTTGCACAGAGTCTTCTTTTTACAGCACACTGCTAATATGTCGGAACCGACCGGATCGGATGACTATATCTTATAGCTGTCATAGGAACTATCGGTTGAAAAGTGGGTCTTTGTGATTTGTGTCTCCACTCAGCGATTATAATATTATACGCTTTTACAGATTTGGAAGTTTTTGTCAAATCGGTGCCTATATCTTATAGCTGCCATGTGGAACTATCGGTCGAAAATTGGGTTTTATGAGAAAATTTTTTTTTTTTTGTTTTTACGTGTCTCACTTCAATTATTAATATTATACGCTTTTACAAAGATTTGGAAGTTTTTGGTCAAAATCGGATGCCTATATCTTATAGCTGGAACTATCGGTTCGTAGTTTTTGAGAAAACTTTTTGTTTTTAATGTTAACGTGTCTCACTTCAGCAATTATTAATATTATGCGCTTTTACAAAGATTTGGAAGTTTTGGTCAAAATCGGATGACTATATTCTATAGCTGTCATAGGAACTATCGGTCGAAAAGTGGGGTTTATTTAGTAAAATAGTTTGTTTTAATGCTGGCGTTCTTAAACTCTGATGTATTAAAACATTTGCAAGGGTATATAAAATTTTCGGCGAGAAGAATTTATTTTTGTTCTCGTTTTTTATTTAATCATGCCGGTCTCCAGTGTGTACGCAATAAGCCTGACTGTATTAGTGAGAGAGATTTTCTCTCACAGTTTCCAACTTGTTCATGGTTACTGTTTGCTCTTTTCGTACTTATTATAAGCATTTTAGATTGATACAAAAATTTCAGGATTGTTTCAATCCTTTCGTACGATTTTTAAGTAGAGTCATTCACGACTCGAACTCAAAATTTAGTCCGTAGATTGAGATAAATACAGTTTTTTTGTAGGAAGGGTAATAGGAAGGGGAAATTACGAGCTTGGTACAGACAACTAATTAGAAAGTGCGAAACTGTATGGCAATTAAATTTAGGTTTAAAAAAAAATGGCAAAATAGGAAGAAATTCGAACGTGTCAATTACAGAAGTGGTGTTCAGGCGCAGCTTTATAAAGACAAAGTTTAAGATAACTTCAAATCAAACACTTTATATAATCCCAGTTCGGGTCATGGAGGGATAATCGTCTGTGGCCTAGCGGTTAGTGTGCTGGACTGCTGGGCGAAAGGTCGTGGGATCGATCCCGCCTCTGAACATCTAATAATAAAAGTTTTTTTCTTTCTTTAGAAAAATAGCGTTTACACATACGGTAACCTTCACCAGCTATTGGCGCCAGCTGTGAAGTAATCTAGCCCTGAAAAAGCAAATTCTCAAACTTTGCCGTTCGGATTCGGCGTTAAACTGTAGGTCCCTTTCTCTTGTGCGAAAAATTTAAAGCACACACGCCAAGAGATTGTGAGAAGCTTGGGTTGGCCCCGTTGGAGGAGCTGTATAGCCAATTTTACACTTACATTTTACTTCTTTACAAATGTGCGTGTTACTTTGAAAATAATTGCCGGAATGTTTAGAAATCTTCTGTGTGTGTAATAAAAAAAACATATCGCTCACTTACTTCAAGACTGGCATTGCTCAAAAAATACGATTTTTGGTGTACATTTTCTTACTTTCAATTTGAGATGAGAATATGTCGCAATATCATTTTACACGTTCATTTTCATGGTAATACTTCGGCTTTCAGTTAAAACATCATATTTTCCAATTTTATTTATAAGCATTTTAAATTTATAATATTTTGTTCGCAAAATTTGTGTGCAGCATCGTGTTATTAGTGGAAAAGTTGTGAAAATTCTCAATTCTCATTAGTTTCATGCAAAACTGTGCCATCAAATTGTCGCCTGGAACTGCGATAAGCGGCCGCAACGCAATTTCGCCAACCATAAAAATTGAACTAATGCAAACAGCAGCTACGCAGGCAAAAACTCACATTGCATATTTGTACAATTCTCGTGTATATTTGGTTTTTTGCACACAATTTTATTGACCAAAATTGCAGAAATCGATGCCAAATGGCTGTTGCCAATGAACGGGCTTACAGTTTTTAAGCGCGAGTTATGGTACCGTCGACGCTCTGCCGTTGGCCAGTTGGCCAGCGAGCGGAGGTTTTAAATTTCAATAAAAGTGAAATGAACAACGTGGACACAAACAGTGAGTGTGTGTGTGTGTAAATGGTAATGTGGCTGAAAAACAACGCTCTACAAATCGCACTGAACAGAGGAGAGCGAAAGCAAAAAGAGCAAGAGCGAGGACGCGCGCACACACACAACTGAACGACGCATGACATTTATGCCTGACATAATCCGCTTACACAACAGGATAACAAGATGAGCACTCGTACATTTTTAATACGCTCAAGATACAATAATTTATATGCGTGGCACGTAACCAGCGGCAAGGTGGCCCCAACGTAAACAAAAATTGCGGCTAAAGCTCGCCGAGAGGCAGCCGATACACAGCCCTGCGGCGGCATATGCCAGAGCGGGGAGATCAGGCTTAACAAAGAAATAAAATGCATAAGACTAAGGGATAGAGATAGAAACGAAGACGCAGACAGCGCCGTACGTAACTACAAATTGCGGTTCTGTATGTAAACAGGCAGCTGCGTAATGATATGCCAAGTTATGTATGGAGCGCGAAAGCAAAGTGCACGCTCTCGTAGGTAAATTTAAAGCAAATCGAAAGAGAATGAGAAACTCAAATTTAATTCGATAAATGGCAATGGAAAAGGCCAAAACACTTGTAGGACCCCTCCAAAGCGACAAATCGGGGTCAATGAAATCGCAACGCATGGCAAAGCTGAAACCAAAACAAAAACCAAAACCAGGTCCAAGGCACGACCCATTTACACACTCACACACACACACTCACAGACCGGCAGCAGTTGGTGGGACAAAATTTATGCGTTTTTGACTTGCTTGCCCCGTATTTTGGTTGGCCGTGTTTCCTTTTTTATACCCTTCAAAAAGGGGTATTATACGTCTGACCAGATGTTCCTCATTCGCCCAGCCATTGAAATATGTATTTATTCTTGATTAGGTTAATCTTTATAATCGTGTCCCTTAGACTTTGGGCTAATAAGGCTCGATCGACTAACATGATCGTAGCTAAGTTTAAATGCGTTGTTGTTGATTTTCTAATTTAACCTTTAAAAAGACCGCAAAACTTCATAGGGTACAAATCCGGCTCGAAGGACCAAACAGCAATTTTTAGTTTTATCCTTTTCAAAATCGATCGAAATGGAATCAATATAACCAAAATGAATAAGACCTTTGTCTTTATGAAGTTGGAGGAACTGCAAAAGCAAGAACAGTTTGATTTTTAGTTCATTGACCTGACAGAAGTGTATACTTTAATTCGATGCATGCATGTAATCTTTTCCTTTATTTTTTCTGATTTTTTTTTGGGTGCTCTTGCTTTCGTTCCTCAGTGCTCTTGTCTCAGTCTATGAAAATGCGTACAAAGGCGTTAAATTTGGCACGCCCACACGTGCTCGTGTCAATACTCTTCTGTGTGTGAGCACTTTATGGCTTAAATAAGTCAACAACAAGCAGCAGCAGCAGCAAGGAGCACTTCCTGTTCTTTCGCATTCGACTGTTGTGCCAACTTGTGTTTACACTTTTGTGGGTTTTGTTTATGATGTCAAATAAAAGTGCACAACAATACCGAATAAATATTTTATTACTTTGATGAGTCCGTTTTGTCTAAGGGAAACAACAAAAAAAACAAGCTTTAAGCACACCTTAAAGCTGTCTGCCACTTGACAATGTGCGGCAACGAGATACCCATCTCCGGGGCGTACATAGTCGTAAACAGCTTTTGACAAATGTGCGCCTAATAGAAATAAATGCAAATATATAAACTTGTCCAAGTTGAAATGCTCACGGGCCTGTCGTCTGTCAGACATTGTCCATTTGTCAGTCGCAGTCGAGCGGCAGCGGGAGGCTGACGTCTGTCTCCGCTTTTATTGTCTCACTCGCATGATAAACATCTTCAAGTATTTCCCAGAATTTTCAACTGACTTCGGTGGCTGCTTATCATTAAGCATTATCGCGCGACGTATTTGAGCTTCGAGTTTTTATTGTCTCCAATGTTCAACCGCAGAGTCGAAGGCAAAGGCAAAAGCTGAGGCGGAATCGGTTCAGACGCTCCTTTGTCTCTTTGGCTTTTGTTGCTTTTATGTTGATTAAATTATAAAATATTTATTAAGCTGCCACCGCTCTTTGCTCCTGCTGACATATATAAATTTCAGTTTTATTGTACATACCACGCTGCGTATACATAATTCCTTTTTTATGACAGTATGCGACAAAGTTTTTAAAACAAACTAAATGTGAAATTTTTTACTAGAAATAAACAGTTAAACTTGTGTATTGAAATTGTACAGAGGGGGAGGTTTTGTGCGCACTGAGGCACCATGACTAAAGTGTTGATAAAACTACGCAGAAACTTTTGGCACAATCTGTGGAGTTCTCCTTCTTGTTAATATTGTGGAACAATCTCTTATCGTAAAATCCAAACTTCCTCTGCATGAAAACATAAGTTAATTGTTTAAATTATTATTCTTTATATAAGCTTCGGCCCCTTAGTATTTTGAACTCAAAACGAAGAAGTAAAGCATCTGCCATCTATCAAATCGTCATCATAATCTAAACTCTAAACTTTTCGATCTTCATCACCTATCTATTCACCAATGTTCATAATAATCTACACTCAGTCGAAAATGAAGTAAATTACAACATTTTTTAGAACTTTCGATCTTTACCATCCGTCTATTTACCCGTCTTCATAATAATCAATATTCATGAAATTTCGTGTTTGTTGGACCGTTTGATTTACATCTTTTTTATCGCCTATTTACCGGATTTTTAGACGGGTAGTCTACTTACTCGTATGTTTACCCTTATATTTATGACAATCTAAACTTTACACCTTCTATTTACCCGTCTTCATGACAATCCAAACTCATTACAAAACTTTGCAAATTTCGCGGTTATTTTGACCGATTTGCCTAATCCCTATTTTCCTGTCGACAACTAACAACTATTCAAGTTTCACAATTTTATAAACTCATAATAAAATTTGCTAAATTTCTCGACTTTTTTAAACCACT